>NDFG01000064.1:651351-738305 GCA_002167245.1 Sporophila hypoxantha | reverse complement strand
GGGGGATAAGTCTGTATGGGGGAACTTGTCACTCCATTTCCTGTCTAACCTGGCCTAATTAGAGGAAGTTCATGCCCTAAGTTCTTAATCTTGGTTTTTGGCTGTGAAAACCCATTGTTAACCTGGTGTGTGCTGGAGGGAGATGACTGGAGCATGTCTGATCCCTTTCTCATTCCTTACCTTTCTTTTCTCAGTGCCTCTAGTGATTCCAGTGATATGCTCTTCTTCTGTGGTGTAATGGAAAACTCTTTGGACAAGGAGGCACCTCCTTTCAGCTCTACATTTGTRGGGTCAAATGAAATGCTGAGACCTCCATCAGCTTGGTCAGCGCTGACTTTTGTGAGAGTGAATTGGCTGGATTCCTGATGGAGGGACTCTGAAACAATTCCATGCATTATCTTAAACAGCACTACACAGATTTAGCACTGTAAGTATATAATACACAACAAAGCTGGAAATTGGCACAGTTCAGCCACAAATGGTTCAAAAATATTATCTATGGTATTTAATAAATTCATATWGATAAATTTGGGGTTTACCTATGCTTTTACCATCTTCTCCAGGCAGCAGCACATCATCCAGCGTGAAGCCTGTCCGCTGGTAGTAGGGAGCTCGATGAAATATGGTTTTTGGTTTGGTTTTTTTTTTCAGTAGATAGAGAGGTCTGAAGTGCTCATTGTCTGCGATGCTTTCAACAGGGACCAGTTCTTTGCATGGATCCATTTGATTTACAATGAATTTGGTGAGTTTTTTAAACATTCTGGGTGTGGCTGTGGTTTTGAAGCAAAGCCAAGGGGATTTGTGCCTTGGGAAAGAGGGAACACAAGCTAAGCTGAATTACTTGAAATAACAGGAGAACATTGTAACAAAGTGTGACTTAATGATTAAGAAGATTTCAAAATAATGCCTCAAAACCCCCCTCACTGTCCAAGGACACAAGTTTCACAGGGTTGTTTCAGGGARTCTTTTAAGAGGAAGCAGCAGGAGCTGTGGGTTGTTTGGCCTTGTCCCCCTTTGCTGTTAACCTTCAGTGACTGTGCAGAGAGAGCACAGCTGGCAGACCCTCAGGGTGCTGATTTTGGAGACAAATGTCCCCCAAAATAGAGAAACATCTACCCAGCCCAGCCTCCTTGGGCAGGCTTTGGTGGTCTGCAGGGGAGAGCTGCTGTTTCAGAGCCAGAAAGAAATCCCTGTTTCTTTTCTGAGACAGCTTGTTTTTATCAAAAAGTTTAAGTTTCACTTTTCTGGTGTTTTATGGGAAGGAGGTGGGGAGGGGAAATTGGGCAATCAAGACTGGTATTGATGGGAAGGGACCTTAAGGCTCCTCCCATTCCCCTCCCTGCCATGGTCAGGTACACATTCCAGTCTCCCAGGCTGCTCCAAGCTCTGTCCAACTTGGTTATAGACACTTCCATGGATGGGGCAGCTGTAGCTTATCTGGGCACCCTGTTCTGGGCCTCAGCATCCTCAGAGGGRTTTCTTCCCAATATCTCATCTAATGCTACCCTGTTTCAATTTAAACCATTCCAAAGGTTAATAGCCTTGTATGCTYAAGGTTAGTAGCCCTTGCAGGTCTCATTCCCTTGAAGGTTTCTAAGAAGAGAAGAAAAACTAAACAAGAGCACTTAACAGAGAGCTCCCACCAACCTTCTCCCCTTCCCAAAGCTCTGGGATAATGCACTTGCCTGTTTGTGGGGTGGTGGGCGTGCAGAGCAGACTGTGGGGATGCTGAGGTGATGTGACCTCTGGAGAGCAGCAGGACTGGGGAGRAAATCTCTGGCTTCCCTTCTGCTCAGAGGTGTGGAAGTGTTTGTGAAGTACAAGAGCCGTGAGTCGCACAGGAAGCTCGCACCACCACAACTCCAGAGMAAAGAGTAAATTGATTTCTCTTACCTTGATCACGGGGGCTCCCTGAAGCAACACCTGGGCAGGGGCAGTGTTAGACCCAGTCTGTGCTGGAAGACCCCTGGCAGTACCCAGCAGTTTATCAGGAGCTGTTCCCAGCTGTGACGTCACTTCAGCGTTTAACATCCTCACCACCCGTGTTCCGCTTCCGCAAATCRGCCGTTGCTTACGTAACGCTTCCTTTTTACTCATTGAGCAGAGTCTGTTACAGGGGCTGTGGGTTACTGGAACTTCTACACATGTAGGAGATGTAAGTCCACTGCTGGAAGTGTCCCAGACCAGACTGGACAGGAATGTGTCCCTGCCCCTGGCAGCAGGTGGGACTGGATRGCTTYAAGGTCCCTTCARACAAAACCATTCCATCATTGTGGATTCAGCTTTATAGAGCCAGATAATGTTGCTCCTCTTTTACAGATGGAGAAATGGACTCAGGAGGGGATATTGGCAAGAAATTCCTCTCTGTGAGGGTGGTGTGGCCCCAGAACAGGTTACCCAGAGAAGCTGTGGCTGCCCCATCCCTGGGAGTGTCCAAGGCCAGGCTGGATGTGGCTTGGAGCAACTTGGGCTGGTGGAAGGTGTCCCTGGCCATGGCAGGGGGTGGGAATGGCCCTGGAGCCTTAAGGTGCCTTCCAACCCGAGCCATTCCATGTCTCCTGGGTACATTGCCAATGCTTGTTTGACAGCAAAAGCCATCCATGTGTAGATTCCAGGACTTGAGTGCAAGTTTTTACCTGAATACTTCACTTTTATTAGTCTCTCTTAGAATACTGTACAAAGGAGTAATAAAAATATTCACACTTTATTTTAGAAAGTTCTCTACATGAGACTGCTGTGTCCACATCAAGGGCCCTTATTTCTGGTACAGCCTCAGTCCTGAGGTTGTCAGGTGTGCCATGGGATGGAAAAGACACAAAATTAAGAAATAGCCTTTGAGACCACCAAATTGCTTAGCAAGAATCTGCTCTTTATTTATGAAGCGATAATGGGAATATTCGTGGCATCTCTCTGAAGTGCTGCCCAAGTCTCTTGAGCATCTTGGGGAGATGGGACYGGAGAGGTGTCAGTGAAACCTTTGGGATTTCCCCACCTTCCTACARCCAGTAGTGAATGGAGCCCCCAYGGAACCAGAGRGGGACCRGGGTGAATCAGTGCTCATGTTTTCCTTTGGCTTTTGTTTYCTTTTCATTTCCTTCCTTTTCYTTTGCATTTCATTTTTGCCTTTKTATGTTCTTTCCCWTCTYCCYTKCMYCTYYCCWTYYCCWTYCYMTTYCCWTTSYCYTTSCCYTTCCCWTTYSCAKWTKSMRAWWGCAGAAGCAGCATAATTTTGAGGGAAGCAGGRTTACATGAATCRCTGGTGCCAGGCCTGTGATTCTTTGRGCTTGTGGATTTTCCTRTTGTCTTTCTGCATTCATGGGGAGACAGACAGACAAATCCACTTTGATATCCAGCCTTTAGCATTCACAATGAGTTTTCCTGCCTTAAATTTTATTTTGCCAGCCAAAGCAGCCTTGAGCATTAACAAGGGTGATATTGGGAGAGAAAATTGTCTTGTCAGCTGAGATTTCCCAACGTCTTGTGGAGGGGTTCCCTGGGCAGGACCAGGCACCTCCTACTTGGAACCGCTCAGGAGTTTGAGGRCATACAGGGCCACAAACAGGGCGGCTATGGCCTCAAAGGGTTGATCCCTAGGGATAACTGATCCATCTTCCTGGAGCTGCACTCCACTCAGCTCCACCAGGGCAATGGTTAACATCTGTTCCTCCTTGTGYTGGAAAGAGAGCAGCCCTGCATCCACACGGAAATGCCACATCTGACATTTCAGGTCATGTTTCAGTAKGTTTTCAACCTTTAAATGACAATAAAAAAGCAAAATCATTATTTTAATCAGTAGTCAAGTTGTGACACTATGGAGATGTTGCTATAATTGCAACAGTCTGAGCTCCCTTGAAGGGAGCCAAGTGTGACTTGTGTTCTCACCAGGTTCAGCTGTTGGGACACAATCTTCCTTTCCAAGGATTCCAGCAGCAGCAGCAGCTGATCCTCCGTTAACTCTGCAGAAATAAACTGGGTTTGGATCTGAAACCTTGCACCAAGCTTAGTGGTGGGCTGGGACTGGTGAGCAGGATGGGAAAGAGTGAAGAGGATGGGAAGRGTGATCACTTCTTGTAGGAAATGCTGCTTTGGTCCAAGGTTCTTTGGATGTTTTAATGGAAATGATTTGTGCAGGCTCACTGTGAGAGTGATCTGGCTGTTACTCACAATATCCCATATGGAASATGGAGTTGGAAGGGATCTARAAGGATAATTGATGTCCAACTCCTGTCCCTGCACAGGACACCCCARCAATCCCATCATGTGTCCAAACCCTGCTGGAGCTGTGTCAGCCTTGGGGCTGTGMYSATTCCCTGGGGAGTGTGTTCAGTGCCTGAGCACCCTCAGGGATAAGAACCTTTCCCTGATATCCAACCCAGCTGTCCCAGACACAGCTCCAGCCAYTGGCTTGGGTCGTGTTGCTGGTCAGCAGAGCAGAGATCTGGGCTGCCCTTGGGAGGAAGCTGTGGCCAGACTTGGAGGGAGCAGGGAGCCCTGGATGGGTGCAGAGGGRGTTTCTCTCCYCTCCCCTCCRTGGGACWYRGATKTAKATTCCMCTTGAAGAGGAGGAGGAGTATGAGAGGAAGGCAGGAGRGAATGGCAGGAGTGGGAGTCATCYCTGCCTTGATTTCCCTCTTGAAGCCCCAAAGCCTCACCCTGCAAAGCGTCAAGGACGTAGGTGATTCCTTCTGCCAGCWGAAGRAGAYSATSTCTTGGAGAWTGCTGCAAGGTGCTGAACAGGTCTTTTAAGTCCGGGCTGTCAGTATTCAACTGATAACCATCATTTTGCTCAGAAACTTCTTCCATYTGTGGGGAACAAGSAAAGGAAATGTCAGGATTTGAGGGCMGMGRCTGCTGCTTGTCCTGAGCAGGGTGATGTGCTGRGAGAGGGAATTTTSGATGGACAGTTGTGACACAGGACAGGTGACTTGTGGGRCMAGAGGTGTGGTGTGGATGTGTCTGTATTTRTAAMTWGTGTCAGTAAGAAAAGCTTCCCTTACTTTCTGGCTGARCTCTTGAAGGAGGTTCTTGTCTCTCATCACAGCTTTGATGGTGTTTAAGATGATGAGCAGCAGGTCAGGAGACAACTCGGGGAAAATTCGGCAGGAATATTGAACTTCTGTCWTCACTTCTCCTAATTTTCCTGCTGAGGRACCTGCAAACCAGAATGAGTCCAAATCTGTCACTTGAGTTCTAGGAGTTCAGTGGCAGCTCTAAACTCTGAGATTGAAACCCTTCTCTGAGTGTTTTTTCGAAGCTATACTGGACATCTTCGGACAAGTTTTTGATATCTCCAGGGGAGAGCGCAAATTGCATCTCTTCTGATGTTTGTTCTAATGCTGGCAGCATTCCATTTTACCGCCCAACAGCAGCCACAACAGTTGTGGCATGTGGCAAGCGCTAAAACTACATCTACTCACCCACAAGACTCTCGCCTTTTCAACAACTAATGACCCTTGAATCCCATCATACCTTGGAGATAATCCCACATCCTCGTAGCGGACTAAAAAGGATATTTTATGGTTTATACTATACCCAACCCTTCCTGGTGGTCTGTCAACCCACCCCTGTTTCTCTCCTGGCTTCTTCTTCTCATTCCAAGGAGATAACATTTCCTAACTCTGTTCTCCTGTGCCATTTGATCACAGGCACCTTTGGCAGCCTCCTCAAACACGTATGACTCTGCAGACTCTCCCTTCTTTCCCACTTTTTTACTGACGCCCTGCCCACACAACATCTTCTTGTGTAACCTCTTTGACCTTGCATGGGCTGTCTGGCCTCCCTCAGGTGATTTCTGTCCTCACACTCTGCCTCCTCTCCTTGCAAACAAGTTGGGGTGTATCTGGGGCCTAGTGATTTTTCATAAATTGTTCTTCTTTGTGGCACCTTTTCTGGAAATGGAGAACTTGGTCATTTCTGGCAAGTTACTTACCCCATTCTCTATTCTCAAATATGTAGCGGATGTTCCTGAAGGCCAGCGTGCAGCCCTTGGGTATCACTATGCCTTGATTGTTCTCTCTGGTGTCTGGTGAAAAAACAGCCAGTTAGACACCTGGTGCAGTGTTGGGGAAGCAAAGAAGGAGAAGCCACTACCTTTGCAGAAAGTGAGGCATAAATATTTGGCCATGAAGCCCCCGTCTGCCTTGGTGGATTCCTTGTACACAGCCTCCTCTGAGGCCTCGAGGATTCTCAGTGACCACATACAGCTTTGATGTCTGTTCTCTGGAGCTGTCGGATGAAGGAATGATCCATGTTGATTTCCCCAAAGAGGGAACGATGAGAGAGTGCTTTGGAGCACCACAGGCAGCAGCTGACACAACTGGGGGAATGTGGTTGGTTTTCCATAGCCTGGATTTTGGTTTTTGGCTATTGAAAAACCATTCTTAACCTGGCATAGGCTGGAGGGGGATGACTGGAGTGTGTGTGCTCCCTTTCTCATTCCTTACCTTTCTCTTCTCAGTGCCTCCAGTAATTGCAKTGATATGCTCTTCTTCTGTGGCTTGATAGAAAACTCTTTGGACAAGGAGGCACCTCCTTTCAGCTCTACACGTGCAGGGTCAAAAGAAAYGCTGAGACCTCCATCAACTTCATCAGCGCTGAATTTTGTGAGAGTAAATTGGCTGGATTCTTGATGGAGGGACTCTGAAAWAATTCCATGCATTATCTTAAGCAGGATTACAGACTCAGCACTGTCAGTATATCACACACAGAGGAAAGCTGGAACTTACTAGAGTTCAGCCACAAACAGTTCAAAAATAATTTCTGTGATATTTGATAAATTCATATTRATAAATTTGGGATTTACCTATGCTTTTACCATCTTCTCCRGGCAGCAGCACATGGTCCAGTGTGAACCCTGTCCACTGATAGTAGGGAGCTGAGTGGAAGATGCGTTTTGATTTTCTCTTTTTTTTCAGTAGACAGAGAGGCCTGAAGTGCTCATTGTGTATGATGCTTTCAACAGGATTCAAATCTTTGCATGGATCCATTTGATTTACGACTGATTTGGTGAGTTTTTTAAACATTCTGCTGTGGCTGAAGTTTTGAAGGAAAGCCAAGKGGATTTKTGCCTTGRGAAACAGGGAACACAAGTTAAGCCAAATGACTTTAAATAACAGCACAGAATCACAGAATGAACTAGRTRGGAAAAGACCTTTGAGATTATCTAGTCCAACGTATGACCTAACATTTCCTCATCAACTAAATCAYGGCACTGAGTGCCACGTTCAGTCTTTTTTAAACACGTCTAGGGGTGATTACTCCACCACCTCTCTGGGCAGATAATTTCCAGTGGCCAATCACTCTTTCAGTGAAGAAATTTTTCCTGATGTCWAAACTAAACTTCCCATGGTGCAGGTTAAGCAGGACATTGTAATAAAGTGTTTCTTTAATTATTAAAAAGTTTTCAAAATAATGACCAGTATTACCCAGGGCACAAGTTTCACAGGGTTGTTACAGGGAACTTTTGGAGAGGAAGCAGCAGGAGCTGTGGGTTGTTTGACCTAGTCCACCTTTGCTGTTGAACCCCAGTGATTGTGCAGAGGGAGCACAGCTGGCACACTCTGAGGATGCTGATATTGGGGGCAAATGTCCCCCAAAATASAGAGAAATCAGCCCAGCCCAGCCTTATTGGGCAGGCCTTGGTGGTCTACAGGGGAGAGCTGGTGTTTGAGGGCCAGAAAGAAATCCCAGTTTCCTTTCTGACACAGCTTCTTTTTRTTAAAAAGTTTCAGTTTCACTTTTCTGGTGTTTTACGGGAAAGAGCTGGGGAGGAGAAATTGAAAAATCCAGAAYGGTTTGGATGKGAAGGRACCTTAAAGCTCATCCCATTCCTCTCCCTAACATGGTYAGGGACACCTTCCACTATCCCAGGTTGCTCCAAGCCCTGGCCTTGGACACTTCCAAGGATGTGGGTCAGTGTGCCAGTGCCTGACCACCACACAGAGGAATTTCTTCCCAATATCCCATCTAACCCTGCTCTCTTTGAGTTTAAACCATTCCAAAGAAAAATCGCTTTCAGTGCTCAATGTTAGCAGTGCTTCTGAGCTCTTTCCCTTGAAGGTTTCCAAGAAGAGAAGAAAAACTAAAGCAGAGCACTTAACAGAGAGCTCCCACCAACCTTCTCCCCTACCCAAGCTCTGGGATAATGCACTTACCTGTTTGTGGGGTGGTGGGCTTGCAGAGCAGACTGTGGGGCTGCCGAGGTGATGTGGCCTCTGGAGAGCAGCAGGACTGGGGACAAGTTCTCTGGCTGTCTGCCTAAGGTGTGGAAGTGTTTGCTAAGTACAGGAGCCGTGAGTCGCACAGGAAGCTGGGAACCCCACAAACACAGAGCAAAGGGTAAATTGATTTTTCTTGCTGAAGTAGGTTCCTGGAAGCAACACCTGGGCAGGAGCAGTATTAGATCCGATCCATATTGGTGGTTCTCTGGCTGTTCTCGCCTGAGTTATTATTCCCCAGAATTATTTTTAGCTGGAGCAATTTACCATCCCCTTCCCCAGTGTTCCATTTCCTCAGAATGGCCATTGCTTGTGTAAGTCTTCCTTGAGTAGATTCTGTGATAGGGGCTCTGGATAACTCAAAATTCTACAGATGTAGGAGATCTAAGCCCATGCCTGGAGCTGTCCAACATCAGACTGGMCAGGAATGTGTCCCTGCCCCTGGCAGCAGGTGGGACTGGATGGCTTYAAGGTCCCTTCAAACAAAACCATTCCATCCTTCCATGCTCCAATGTTATCAAGCCAGATAATGTTGCTCCTCWTTTACAGATAGGGAAATGGACTCAGGAGAGAATATTGACAAGAAATTCCTCTCTTGAGGGTGGGGATGCCCTGGTAGTGGTTTCCCAGAGAAGCTGTGGCTGCCCCATCCCTGGGAGTGTCCAAGGCCAGGCTGGGTGTGGCTTGGAGCAACCTGGGCTAGTGGAAGGTGTCCCTGCCCATGGCAGGAAGCAGGAATGGATGAGCCTTAAGATGCCTTCCAACCTGAGCCATTCTATGTTTGCTAATGTCATTGTCATGCTTGTTTGACAGCAAAAGCCATCCATGTGTAGATTCCAGGACTYRAGYRCAAGTTTTTACCTGAATACTTCACTTTTATTAGTCTCTCTTAGAATACTGTACAAAGGAGTAATAAAAATATTCACACTYTATTTTAGAAAGTTCTCTACATGAGACTCCTGTATCCACAGCAAAAAGAAGGCTATGGGAAAAAAACCCTAAAACTTTGTACAGAACATTCCTTTAAAAACCCTCCCAACTAATTCAGCTGATTTAACTGATCCAAGGAGGGTATGGACACACCAACACTCACATGCTTAAAAGATATTCTAGGCAATGATAAAGCAACATAAGTCACAAGAAGGAATATTAATGTGTTAACCCACTGCTGTCCCCTCCTTGAGGGCCAGTACCGAGCTTCTAAAAACAACCCAAAATTGAACAGTGATTCAAACATAAAAGAGAATAAGTAGCCCTCCATTTAGTTTAATTTATAGGCTTTTTCCTGCAAAGGTTTGGACTGTTTGCCAGCCTGSTAGCTCTGTGGAAGGACTCCCAGGTCAGGATCCCTGATTCAGGAGCAGCAGGCTGGGAGGACTTGCTGGTTTTCTGAGTGTCCTGGAGCAGGGGCTGCTGTGCCCCATGGAAACGTGCGTGGTGCTGACAGTGGCTGAGGAGGCTTTGCCAAGTACAAGATGGGACAGGCTGCTGCTGATTCCTGAGAAGGATTCCAGCCATTCAAAAGTTTTTCTCTTTAATTGCAGACCAGAACAGAAAAGCTTAAAATAACTTACCAGGAGTTGTTTTTCCATCACAGGAGATTTGATCTCTCCAGGTAGGAACTTGTCCTGATCATGATACAGGACCAGTGTGAATGGAAATCTGTCAAGTGTGATGTGATTGGAATCCCATTTAAAATCAGTACCAATCAATTATCTCCTCCCTGCAGCACCACATCTGTTCATGTTTCATTTCTCCTCTCACAGTGTGGTTTCACACCTGATCTGTCCCCTGCCAGGACATGTCTGACCACCCTTCAGCCTGCTCATGGTGTCCTTTCACTTCAGACTGCCTCASGTACACCCAAGAATGGTGGTTTATACAATTGACTTCCTGCTYTTTATTTTTGATTGATCCTGACACCACCCTTAAGTTGGGATCTTAAGGAAAATGCTACCCCATGTGTAGTTGTTCAAATAGTTATTAATCATATACAGGTACTTAACTCACCAAAATAGAACATGAAATCCTTCTTCAACTTGCTTCTTTCCATATTACTCATGTTTCCATTTATGTTTCCCTTGACTGGATTAACTGAGTCCAAATTAATGTCAGTTATTCCATGGAAAAATGCCACACCTGTGTTGTGAAGAGTGTCATGTCATAACTCTGCCATTGGCTGTTTTGATCATTTGTGTGAAGGAGAGAAATCAAAAAATATTTACTTTTGTTGCTAGGCAGAGTCTTAATTAAAGTTTGGGGGTTTACACTTTAGAACCTGCTTGTTTGAGAAGTTTATAATCCCATTCTGAGTCCCACTTGATCTTTAATTTAAGGAAACAGGATCAGATAGTGTCAGTGACCACACAAGTGTTCAAACCCACAGCTGTGTTATTGCTGTATCTCATAAAAAAAAAGCTGATCCTTTCAATTGATAATTATTCTAAATTTACAAATCTGTGATGTGCATATGCTTAGAAATACCCAGCATATGTCTGTCTGTGAGGAGTCATGTTTGAAAGCATCTAGAGGCTGTTTCTGTTGCAAAAATGATGGTTTTCCCCATGTTTTCTATGACAATAATTAGTTTTCTTTCATTTCCCCTGGAGATGRAAGTGGTGTCTGGGCAGACACTCAGGTCTGTTCAGCACCACAATCAACATTTCAACTTCAGCCTCAGGCACCCTGCCAGGACCTGCCCCTCCTGCAGGAATACTGCTCATGTCTGTGTCATTTCCCAGCTGATTGATGAAATATCTCTATTTTTATCACAATTATCATTGTCTAGTAGCTTAAAGAGCCGATTAGGGTAGAGAGTACCTCAGCTAAAGCAGCAGCTCTTCTATCCTAGGTCTGAAGGTTTAAACTGCCCATCAAGGAAATTGCACATTTGTCAATACCCTGGGGTCTCCAGCCAGATTCTCTTCTCCTTCTACCTGCTTGAAAACTTCCTTTYCACTTGGATTTCCACTTTCCAAACACATTAGGGAATGATTCTCCCTGCATTCCAGCAGCACTTTGAGGTACACTCCATATTTTCCCTTCCCTGYAGCAATCCCAAAGAAGTCTGAGAGAGAAGTGAAGCAACTTGTCTAAAATTATGCATGGAGTAGTAACAGATCTAAAAACTCCCCCTTCCATGTCCTATGCTCAGACCATCCAAAACCTCAACATTCTCCCCCACGGCTTCTAAAGCTGGATTTGCTAATGCAAGGACAAAAAAAAAAAAGCAGATTTAAAAGATTTATACCATTGTCAAAAAAGGTGAGACAATATAAGCACTAAGACAACAAAAATATAGGTTTTCATGGGGTTATAGGGGAAGAGTGAGGGAAAACCCATTCCATCTGGGACACAACCCAAAGGGAAYTCAGGTCATTCTGATTTTCAGTAAAACAGTAAAAGCTGTCTCAGCCAGGAAACCTAAGCCTGCTTTATTTAGGTGGTAATTTTACAGGAAAAAGGCTTGATTTTGTYCCTCTGTGACAGGATCTACTATCAGTGACAAATCGACTCCTTTGCTGGTCAGTTCATCTGCTGCTGGTGCTGCTGCTCACACAGCCCTTGGGCATGGAGCTGAGGGACAGATTTCCAGGTAAGCTAGAAATCCAACCCTTGAGTCCATGGAGAACTGGCAAATCCCAGTCACATGCACTTAAGCAACCAAGGAGCTGAAGTGAGGAGAAAAATTCCAAGTCAAGGATGGCTGCCTGCTTGATTAGAGCAATCAGCCCTCCTCCTGTACCTGCCCACTGTCTGCCTCTCCCACACCTGYCCGTGTCCATGTTCCAAGGAGCTCCATGGCATTTGGTGTCAGTCATTAAATCACCTGCCCTCAGCCCTTGATCCAAATGCCCACTGAGCTCCTGTACACTTAAAAACAGCAGTTTGGGGTGGGGAGAGGAGTTACCTGGGCAGACTTGGGTATAAACTGAAAGTAACAAGCATGATTTTGGATCTATCCACCTTTTCCCTGGACCACACGGATGGTGATGTAGGAAATCAAAAGCTTTGTCAAACTGCAGGTCACTTCTTCCTGTGCTGTTTTTAGGAAAAGAATTTCCCTTCTCAGTGGCGTCAACGATTGCAAAATAAAAATCTGTTGTTCACTTCCCCCTCCCGCTTCCCACCTAAAACTGGAAATCAGACCCCAAAACAATCCAGTCCTGGGAAAGTCTGGCTGTATCCCTTTGGATTTCCCTCAGGTTCTGCTCAAAGCACCCAGCTTCAGGAAGGGAAATGTATTTTAAAGTGCATTTACCACAGCAATAGTACCAGCACTAAAAGCTTTTCCCCTCATCCCTATCCTCGTCATTCCATGTCTGGAATAGATGAGACTCTTCCCAGAATTCATCCTTGTTGTACCTCAAAGTCTCAGTGGTTTTGCATCTATTGATGACCCTGGGAGAAGAGAAATCCGGTGTCGCACGTCCTGCTCCGCACTAAACTCTACTCTGGAGCTGGTTTGGATTTATTGGGCAYGAGGATCCAGCATGCGGAATGTGTCTGTTGGGATCTGCTTTTAAACAGCCAAACCACATCCCAGTCTGTGTGGGGGGAGGAAATGGGGCTGGAGAGAGGAATCCCCCCTCAGCCCTGCTCCTCCTCCATCCGCTCCGGCCACGCCGCTCAGTACTTGTTGATGCCAAAGATCCTCACGCCGTGGAACTGAGGCAGTTTGGGGATCAGGACGCTCATGAGGGAGATGGTGTTGATGATGAAGTGTACCCGGTCRTACTTGGTGTAAAAACTGGTTAGAAAATACCTGGAGAGGGAGGGTAGGAACAGAGGGAGAGGCAAACTGAGCTGTGGCATTCCATTCTGTCTCCCAGGACAGAACACTGATGGGTGCTGGGACACGAGGTGGCTCAGCCAGCCCAGAATACTCACAGGACGATGGGCATGATGGTGAGGAACTTGCGGGATGCGGTGAACTGGACTCCRTAATCCATCTGCTCCCAGTGCGTGAGCAGCCGGGCCTTGCCCTGGTCCGGGGTCTCGAAGGGGGTTCCCTTCACGGTGTGCAGGAAGATGTACATGCTCTGCAGGACACACAGAGTGAGGCACACGGGACCCCAAAAACCTCAGATCCAGAGCAGGGGATCTGGGCGCTTGCACCCCCGCGCCGTTCCACTAGAGGGATGTGGCGCTGCTGGAAAACCCGGAGCGGTCAGGGAAGCGGGGAAAGGAGAGTTGGGAAAGGCCGGGCCGGCTGATCCACGTCAGAACTCTCGCTCGGCTCCTGGGTGTGAGCCAAGGAGGCGGTGGCAAGATTACAGCCCTGGGATCTCTGCGATCGGGAGATTAGCACCTGCCTGCTGCCTGAAGCTCCCTGAAAATGTCTGGGAGAAGGTCTGTCACCCCCTGATTACCAGGGGAACACAAGTCACAGACAAACAGTCTGGCTACACCACAGCTCCCAAGTACAGCCACTCCTGGCCTTTAAATTCCTTTTTGTCCCCAGAAGCTAAAGCTGCCGGGGAAGATGGGTGAGAAGCCAGCAGCTCATGAGCTGAGTGCTGAGCAGTTCCAGTTTGGGGCTTTGTGGTTGTTTTTATCTCCTAAGCAGCTCCAGTTTCAGGGTTTGTGGAGGTTTCTATCTCCCGAGCAGCTCCAGTTTGGGCGTTTGTGGAGGTTTTTATCCCCCACTAGTAATAACTTATCATGAGGGTCCTCAATCCCTGTAATTTTTATCTCTGGAATATTCCCAGGCTGAGATATTATTTAGAATAAAAGTTACACAATCAGCTGCTCCATCCCAGAAGTTTTTTGTCCCCTGTGCCCAAGGGGACCTATGTGGGGACTTGATCTTCAGAGAGAAGAATCAGTTCCTGGACTAATCTTTTACTTTAGGCAGAACAAAATCAGGGGGTTAATCTTGTTTTTTCTTAACTCTCACGAGGCCAATTCAGGTTTTACCAACCCCAGTGATGGGGTCTRTCACAGATTCCTTTGGGAAGGGGACACAATGAAGGATTTGCCCTACAGGAAATGAATCCACGTCCCCTCTGAGCAGCCTCACCAGGTGTTGCTGCCTCACCTGTACCTGGGCTGGATTTAAATCCATGACCCAGAGGCACCAGTACAGGCCGAGGGTGGAGGTTGAGCAACTCACCCAACATCTTTGGAAACACAAAGGAATTGTTTCAACAGGAATCTCAGCAGATTGCTCAGAGGAACAGCTGTGCCAAGGTTCCCCGTGCCGCTCCCTTACCAGGTTGTGGATGATGTTGGTGAGGGTCCAGACCACGGGGACGCTGAAGAAGGGGATGCTGAGGAGCACGACGTGCAGCAGCCCGATGCCCAGCACGTAGGACAGCCAGATGCCGCGGCTGTTCATCACCCGGGTGTTGGGGTTCACCTCGCTGTGCGCCGTTCCCACGTTCATCCTGCCTCTCCTGGCTGGCAGGAGCCCCTGCAACACAAACACTGAGGTCAGAGCCCGGATCCAAACTGCTCAGTGGGGCTGAGCACAGGCTGGTTGTCAAGCAAACCCAAAATCTGCTGTTTGCTATAAAAATCSCCAGTCAGTTCCCTCCTCTGCCCCTCGGTATTGCCATTCTTAGAGCTGACGTCGCTGACTCCGGGAGTGGTTGAGATTTGGGAATTATGTGTGGGAAGCTTGTCTGTGACAGAAGCTTCTTGTGATTTGAGATGTTTTCCTGGAGCTGAGGTGTTGAGGTTCAATCCCACGATTGCCTGACAAAACTCAAA
Organism: Sporophila hypoxantha; assembly: GCA_002167245.1. Lineage (NCBI taxonomy): Eukaryota > Metazoa > Chordata > Aves > Passeriformes > Thraupidae > Sporophila > Sporophila hypoxantha. The sequence goes on along the minus strand of NDFG01000064.1, from coordinate 723,375 downwards.
CCAATACTTTTAAGCACTTTTAAAYCCTCATCACAGTGTTAATCATGGAAACACACAGCACAGGAAGATTCCTGCATGTTTATGGAGTTAGCATGACTTAAACTTGGGAAGGGACCAGAGCATTTGCAGAGGAAAGGCTCTGTATCAACAGATCTCCTAATTAATTAACCTAAATTAACAYGGTTCTGCAGGGCTTGGGAGGTTTGCTGGTCTCCTACTCTGGCTCATGTGTTTTGCCYTCAGATTTAAAACTTACAGAGGGGAAAAAAAGAGGAACAAAAAGAAATTCCCCCCCAGGGAAGGAATGAGATTCTTCTTGAGGAACGTAAAAAGGGAGAGATAACAGCACAAAGTGCCTTGGGAGGATGTTTCAGGAGGAAGAGCTGGGGAGGAGTTAGCCCTTCCCCTACCTGGAAGGAACAACTGCCATGTAGGAGGAGCACAAAGATGGTTTTCTGGACAGTGCCAGGAGGGAGAGGAAGCAAGAGAGTATCACCCTGTCAGAGCAAGTCCTTGGAGTGGTGCCTCTGAGACAGTGAAGGTATCAAGTGGCTTTCTGGACTGACACAGTGCCAGTGGCAGCAGGAGAGCTCTTGGCTCTCTGATATCCAAGGATTACAGAAAACAGCACAAACTAAACCCACTGTAAAGCTGAATGTCTTCACACCAACATCAGGGAAATGTAAAATCATCTTTGTGTCCCAGGGAAGAGGAGCTTGATGAGATGATCCAGTTCATCCTCCTTGGCTGCAGCACCCCACAGTGAAGGCTGTTTCCTGATGTCTGGATTTGTGGCTTTGCTGTTGCTTCCCACAGCTGGAAGCTGTGCTGCTGYTCCCTCCAGCTCTCCAGAGGCGAGCCTGAGCCAGATCCAACATCACACTCTCCTCACTGCCAGCTGTTCCCAGCTYCCTCATGGAGTGCTGGGCCTGCCTTGTCTCAGGAGCTGGCAGCATCCCCACTCCTGCCCAGGGCTGGGACTCACAGCCAGCTCCWCTCCACAGCTCTTGGAATGCTCCAAGTAACTCCCAAACCTCTTCCATGCACACAGGCAGCTGTTGCTGCAGATCCTCGCCTCACTGTGTCAGGGGGCTCATACCTGGAGGAGGATTTTGTTTCCAGGAGAGAGGCTGCAGGTCTGTGGGGTGCTCACTCCCTTGTTGCTCACCTCCCAGGTCACCAACTTACGGATATTCCAGAGAAAAGCCCAAAGTTTGATTTGGAAACAGGACTGAGGGCCAGAGTTCAGCACTTCAYCCCTGGCAGAGGGAGCAGCTCTGTCCTAAACCTGCTGCAATTCCCAGAGGCTCTCAGAAAGTTGGGGCAAAGGATAAATGAATCAAAAAGAGTCAGATTGTTACAACAACAAAAAGAAAAACACCCTATGGAATGTGTAAACAGGAGTGCTGAGTGCCAGACATGGGAAATAGATCTCCTGGATGTTGGGTGAACACTGTCCAGTCCTGGGAGGAGCTGAAGAAAATGAGCAGAGGTGTAGGAAAAACATGACCTGCAAGGACARCTGGAAGGAAAYGGGTTTGTTTAGTCTGGAGGATGCAGGAGACAGGAGTGAGGAACAGYTGGATGCTCCACAGAGAGCTGTGTCTGTGGGATTCCAGCTGTGCAGCAGGAGGAACCACATGGCTGGRGCTAGGAGCAACAGAGGGGTGCAGGAAGAGGGATTGGGAAGGGACTGCTGACAGAAAGGGAGCCGTGCTCTCACTGGAGACCTTAAAATCTACTTTCATCAACAGTTAAAAACCTTCTCTCCAGGAGTCTTTCCTGTGGAAGCTCCCTGCAGCCAGGGAGCAACCAGCCATGGCTGGTTTTGTGGAATTTCCAACCATAACTTCYAAAAACTAAGGAGCAGCTTGGATTTGGTCTCCTCTGCAAACGAGGGCAGTTGCAGACCCACAACTGGGTGGGAAAGGGCCCAACTTGGAAGCTGCATGTGAAGCAATTCTCCTTCCTGTGCCTCAGTTTCCCTTCCTTGTGAAATTAAGGATTAGAGGGGTGGGATGCTGGAACATACGAGAGGTTGGTTAATTCATTCTTGCAGGACATACAGACACACCAAGCACTCACTGCTGCAATGAGRGTGATTCCACATCTCCAACCCTGTCCTTCCCCACCTTAAATATTTCACCAGCTCTGCTCTGGGCTCTGCAGCCCTTGGCCCAGCTCTCCCAAATTTTGGATTGCACAAGCTTGGCTGAGGGCACATGAGCTCCGGGAGCTGTGTCCCTACTCCCATCCCACATCCCGTGTTTGATTTCTAATTCCACATCAGGATTTGTTCACCTGCAGGACAACAAGACACAGCCCACCATGGGAAGGACTCCACCCCCCTTTCCCAGAGCAGCTGCTGCCAGGCTCTGCTTTCCCACTTTTTTTTGGAACAGAAAAGCCTGAATGTTGCACCAGGCTGAGGGTGAAGGTCAGGGCTGTGCTGACATTTGACAGTGGCCATCCAAGGAGGGGAAAAGTCGGAGCTGTGGCCAGTGGCAGAGGGCACAACGAGGCGGTGGAGCTGAGCCCTCCCTCTGCCTCATCCTGCCTGTCCTGCTCCCTGTGCAGGGGCAGCTCCTTYCTCACCTTTGTCCCCAGAGGAGTGTGACCACCATCTGTTCCTGTTCCCTTGCTTAACACTTGGAGTTGATGATTTTAAAGGCCTTTTCCATCCTAAATCAATGCTCCTATGATTKGGCAGTGCTGTCACCTCTCCCCAGGGATTTCAGGATCACGCTCYGATCCTGGCACCCTGCTGCAGGATCTTCACTGGGCTGCGGAGTGAAGGAGGGCTCGGGTGCTTATCTTGATCTTGAGTGTTCCCAGACTGCAAGTGCCGATGATCCCACGGATCACAGATCCCAATCTCTAGCAGCAACAGCTGCCACCTCCCAAACAAATCCTTTAAACCCTTCTGTGCCGCTGGCAACGGATGAACCAGAGCACRGAGGACATGGGGGACGCTGGTGAAATGGGCTGTGCTGGGTGAGAGGTGACTCTGGGAACACAGCGTTCCGTGTCCCTCCAGCCCGGGGCCGTGTTGGACGTGTCTGAGCCCCAGCGCTGCCCGGTTCCTTCTCGGGGGACCCGGAGCTGCCGGAGYCCCGGAGGGGACACGGGGAACACGGGACGAGGACACGCGTGAGCCGCCCCGGCTGAGGGCGGGGATCCTACCCCCAAGGCCTTTCCTGGTGGATTTAACGGGAGATCTTGGACACCAAGAGAAGGCCGAGGTTGGRCTCCTCGGGGCTCACATGGGGTCCCAGACCCCACTTTCCTCCCCGTTTTCCCGGGACAGGACGGTGCCCCGGGAGGCCGGGGCARGACCCGCTCCCGGCCGGGCTCTGCCCAGCGCGACCCCACCGTGGGGACCCGCACTACCTAACCGGGACCCCCCACTCGCACCCCGCCGCTTCCCAGCTCCATCCCAGCAGCCGCTTCTCTCTTTTGGGGTGTTTTCCTTTCAGGCCGGGCCCATACGAGGCACCTTCCCCCGGCCCCGCCGCGGGGCTCGGCCGCCACCGCCCCCGGGGAGGGCAGAGCCCCCCGGTCCTGCCCCGCGCCCCCGGCCCGCACTCACCGCTCCCGCCCGGTCCGGCCCGGCTCGGCTCGGCTCAGCGGGGCCGCCGCTCGCTCCGCCGCGCTCCCGGTGCTCTCCCGGTGCTCTCCCGGCGGCCCCTCGGCCCGCCCCGCCGCGGCACGCCGGGAGCTGTAGTCCGGCAGCAGCGGGACCTGTCTCTTATACACATCTAGATGTGTATAAGAGACAGAGTCAGGAGTGAGGAACAGCTGGATGCTCCACAGAGAGCTGTGTCTGTGGGATTCCAGCTGTGNCCCGCCCCGCCGCGGCACGCCGGGAGCTGTAGTCCGGCAGCAGCGGGAGAGGCGGGGCCGCCATGGGAGCCGGCGGGAGCGGCTCCGGGAAGGGCATCGGGGGATGCACSGAGCCCCGCTCCGCTCACAGGGGACCCCAGACCCGGCTGGGTGCCTCCAGCCTGCCCGGGGAGGGTGGGCTGCCCCCCCTGCCGCTTCTCCCAGGGGAAATCCGAGGGTGGGGGAGCTCTGGGGCTGCTTCCAGCAGGAGCTGTGGCTGCTCCATCCCTGGAAGTGTGCGAGGCCAGGTTGGACAGGGCTTGGAGCGATTTGGGGTACTGGAATGTGTCCCTGCCCATGGCATGGGATGGGACTGGGTGGTTTTTAAAGTCCCTTACCACCCAAACTACTCTGATTCCGTGATAGCATGAAAATCCCAGCGGCAGCATTGTGCACACAGCCCGGGCAGGCCGGCAGCGCTGCAGGACACCCAGCCAAGGTCGGGGCTGGGAGCGAGCGCAGGATTCCAGCGCTGGAGCGCGGGGGAGACCATCTGGCTCCRCTTTTGTTTGCACAACCATCAAAGCTCATCGCGTGGGGCTGGCACGGCCCACGGGTGCCGCAGCCATCTGTGCAGGGCTCTGTGTGTGCCTGCTGCCGGCTCTTCCAGCAGCGGAGGGGCAGCGCCGGCGCCGCTTTGGGCTGCAAAGCCCCTGCCCGGAGCCCCCGGCAGTGTGCGGGGCCCAAGCGAGGTGCTCCCGGCTGCCCGCGGCTCTGCCGGTGCCACCCTGTGCCCCCCGAGCTGGCACAGCCACTTAGCGCAGCCCACGCTGGGTTTTGGTGTTGGCCCAGGTGGAGTCACAGCGATGTCGAGGTTCCCTAAGTGCCCCTGTGCCTACTGAGCTCTGTCTCCTGACCCTGTCTGCATCCATCCTGACAGGACACGGCGAGAGCACGGAGCCCCCGCGGGCTGCCAGGGCCGCCTGGGTGTCACATGCTGGCACCGTGCTGCTGGCAGGGCACGGGGTCACTTGCCGGAGCCAGAGCTCAGCAATGTCTGCCTCCAGAGGGCTTTGGGCACCGAGAGACGCAGATGCGGGGTAAAGCAGATGAAAGGCCACTGATTGCCACCGCTAGAACCGCCTTGTCCCCGCCCGGCTCCTCTGCGGTGCCCTCTTGGCAGGGCGCGGTGCGGGGATGCCGGTGCGGAGGCGGGGGATCCCACGGGATCCGGTCCTGCTTTGCAGGAGATCCACGCACGCACAGCAGGCTCTATTTTTATCCTGCTCCTGCCTGAGTGAGCAGCTCTCTGCACGGTGACATCTAATTTAGCAGCTTCCCCGCACCCCGCTGGCTCCGCACGTGAGGGGGAAGCACAATGCAGCAGCTATTTTTAAACGCCCATAAATATTCATCGCTCTCCGTGATGCAGCAGCCGCCGCTGCCGGTGGAGCGCGGGGGGGACCCGACCCCGCTCCCTGGGCTCCCCACACCGCGTTCACCCGCCCGGGGAACACCGGCACCGGGGGCGGGGAGTTCCCTGGGGGGATCCGGCCCCATCCGCTCACCGGCAGCTGCAGCCGCGTCCCCCCCGTGCTCAGGGGCTGTTCCCGTGTGGATTCCTAGGCCTCGTTCGCTCCCAGCCCCTGCCGGTGCCGGGCCGTGCTCAGCTCCCGCTCTGCCGCTGCCGGTCCCGCTGCCCGGTCGATGCCGGTTATATTTAGCTCCGTGGTGGCAGCGAGAAGCCGGTGCCGGCTATTTTTAGCCATCCTGCGGTGGGAAGGGTCCGCGTGGGTCGCGCTGCACTGCAGGTTTTGTGCTGGTGGGTGCCGTGTCCTCCGCGTGGGACCCCCGTGGGGTGCAGCCCTGGGGCTGCTCCCGCTGCCGGGATCACCCACAGCCTCTCCGGTCCCAGCTCGGTCCCCCCACGCACCTGCCTGTCACCCTGGCCCCGTCCCGCGGCGTGGGGCTGTGTCACCGGAGCCGCCACATCCCAACACGCCCATCCCTGCTCCCGGCGGCGCTGGGAATGGTGATGGGGCAGCACGGGGCTGCTCCGCTCCCCGGCCGAACATCTCTGGGGAGATGCCAGAGAAGCGCTCAAGAGCACCAGCTGTGGCTGCCTGCTGCTGCCTGCCGGTGTTCCGGGACAATCCTGCCCGGTGAGCCCGGCACCAGTTCSGTGTCGGTCTTGGCTACAGGCATGGAAACATCAAAAAGACCTCTAAGATCATCGACTGCAACCAACAACCAAGCACTGTCACCTTCACCACGAAACCATGTCCCCAAGTACACATCCACAGGTTTTGTGAACACTTCCAGACCCAGCAATGGCCTGGCCCCGGGGGAGTGCGGGGGTCTCTGGGGAGGATCTGTCCGCGGCCGTGTCTGGCTGCCGTCAGGTTCCCTTTTCCTAATTGAAGCGAGATCCAGGCCAGGCGCCTCCTAAACGTTTTATCCCCCCACAGCAGCGGGAGAACGTCAGTGCCCGGGGCCGGGCTCTCCCGCCGCGGAGATCCGGGACCGGGGCAGCGGGAGCCGCGTCCCTCCCCGGGGCCCGGTAACGGCGGCCGCTCTCCATGGTCCTGAGCCAGACTCGCCGGTGCCCCGGGGCGGCGGGACCCCGAGCCGCAGCCCAGCCCGGCGGCCCCCGGCCCGGAAAGCTGGGGCTGGGCTGGGGACCCACTCCGGTTCCCCTGGATCCCGCCCCGCCCGGTGCAACCGCCGCGGGTCGGGTTTCCCCGAGTAAGCGATGCCGGTGCGGGTCGGGGGGGGGCACCGTGACCCCGCCGGAGTGGGAGTAGGGGGGTCCTGCTCCCCCCGAAGAGCTGGGGAGGGGATGAGGGGATTCCTGGGGGGTTGCGGGGGCAGCCCCGGGGGGCGCCGGCGGCCCGGGGGCCGGGCGGAGCCGGGCGGGCTCCCACCGGAGTTCGGCGGGGGCGCGGGGGGGCGGAGGCCATGGAGTGTCCCGGGACACCCCGGCCCCAGCTGCCCCCGGCTCGGGGGTCTCGGCAGCTCCTCACTGGGTCTCTCCGGTGTCTTCCCGCGCTTCCCGGTCTGAGGAGCCAGGGCAGCGCTTCTCCCGTGGGGCGAGGAGCTGGGAAGGCTTCGGGCGCGGGGCCGAGGGTGCTCGGCGCTGCACGGCCCCCCCGGCGGGGCGGGTCGGGGGCGGGGAGCCCCGGGGAGGCCCGGGCGGAGGATCCCGCCCACCGGCCCCGCCGCCGCCGCCGGCTCCGGGGCCGCCGCGCTGCGCGGGGCGCGGCCGCTCCGGCCCGGGGCGCGGGGCCGCTCCGCCGCCGGGGGCTGCACAGGCAGGTGAGTCCGCAACGGGATCTCTGGAGGGGCGGGAGGCGGGGAGGGGAGGGCCGGCAGCGCCGCGCAGAGCGGAGCTTCCCCCGGGGAAGCACCGGGGCTTCCCTCGCCTGCACGCCCCCGGTGCCAAGCGGGGCCGGGGGGATCCCCGGGCATCCCCGGGCTCACGGAGAATCCTGACGTCCGCATTGCCCCCGGCTCCTCAACAGCATCTCCTGACGCTGGTTCGGGCTGGGGATCCCGCGCCCTGTTGCGGGCTGGGAAACCCGCGCTGGGACAAGGGCTGTCTCGCTGTCGTCGCTGCCGTTTCTGGTCCGCGTCCCACCCGCAGGGGTGTCCCGGTTCCGTGGATGAAGCAGCCCCCTCCCGGGACACCGGGTGCCCGGCTCATGCCGGTGGTTTCCCGGGCAGCGGGAAGAGGGTACCAAGRGGTGTGTTTGTCCCAGGTTACCTCTGGAAGACCTGGGGGGCTGGTGCAGTGTGGGCTCCGGGGTCCCGGTGCCCTTGGTGTGCCCTGAGCTCTGGTTCCCTCTCAGGACCCTCCTGGATCGCGGGGCTCCGGYAGCGCAGGCTGAGCTCTGCACAGGTGTGACCTTGGGGTGTGTCGGCGTGGCAGGGCTGTGTGGCAGTGCCCAGCACTCGGGTGCTCTCCTGCCTGTGCTTGGGGACCACCCTCTGGTGGCCGCCTCTGCAGCACACCGAGGAGCCCCGCTCAGCACCCCGAGGCGGGTTTGCCGGTGTTGGGGTGCTCCGGGGAGCAGAGGGACCAGAGGCAGCTTTGCTGGTGGAATAGCTCGGGGCTCCCGCAGCAGCACTGAGCTCTGCCCGACCGGCTGACACAGGTGCCTGTTAGCGCCAGTGGCTTCGATTTTGGGATGGTGGGAGAGCACCTGGATCCTGTCCCCAGAGCTGCTCTGCCACGGCCGGCACAGGGACAGGCTGGGACCCCTGGACGTGCTGGGAGCCAGGGCTGGGAGAGCCGGGCAGCGCTCGGAGCGCTCAGACACGGCCCTTATCTGCTGCCACCACCCTGGGAACTCGTTGCACGCTCAGCTCCAGTGAATTTCCTTTTTCTGTTTTTGTTTCTTTCCTGCTGACGCTTTTCCCCTCCGGAATCAAGGGCTGGATGGGGCCCATGGTTACGGGGTGGTGTGAGCAGCCCGACCCCACGGTGGGGTGGCAGCGGGCAGAGCAGCAGCCAGCACCCACCTGTGCCAGTCCCCTCGGAAGGAGAAAACCCGCCGCGTGTGCCCCGGGCGCTCCCGGAGAGTGGAGCCGGGAGCAGGAACCTGCTGAGCCGCTGCCTGCACGTTTTCCGTGGCATTCCCCGGGGGCCGCCTGCAGCGGCCGCTCGCCCGGAGCCGGGGCTCGCTCTGGCGCGTCCTCCGGCCGCCGCAGGATGCATCGGCCTCCTGCGAGCAGCGATCGCGGCGCCGTGACCTTGGCAGGGCGGGAGCTCACCCCGCCTCTGGCTCGGCCCGAGCGCCTCCGGTTGTTACAACCCAGCTGCCGGCGCAGGAGACGTGCCCAGCCCCTGGGGCCTGATCCTGCACGCAAGAGCCTAGAGCGAGGTGGTGGCCGGGCATGGGGGAAAGTGTGAGCCATGACAGCTGTCCTGGTCCCCATCCTTGTCCCTGCTTCATGGCACTCACAGCCAGCGCAGTGACAGTTCTGCCCCTGTCTCCCCCGGCCTGACACTGTCCCCTTGTTGTCCCTGTCTCAGATGTGCCAAGTCCAGCTGAATCACTGTGGGTGTGAGGAAGGCAGTGCAGCGCCATGACTGCAGCACAKGGGGTTCTCCTCCACCCCATCACCATGGGACTGCTCCTGCAGAGCCTCSTCCTCCTCCTCCTCCTGGRCTCCTGCCTCCACCCAGCCGCTGCCTTCCCCAAGGGCTGTTACCCCTCAGAAGAGGAGGGGCTGAAGACCTTTCGCTGCAGCAATGCTCAGCTGACCGAGGTCCCCAGGGACATCCCCAACGACACCAACAAGCTCTACCTGGACTTCAACCAAATCCCCTTCCTGCCTCGCGATGCCTTCCGGGACCTGCCGCTCCTGCTGGAGCTGGATCTGTCCCACAATGCCATCGCCAGAATTGAAACCGGGGCTTTCCAGGGCCTGGCAGAGCACCTGMACTCCCTGGACTTGTCTTCCAACAGGCTGGTATCGGTCAGCAAAGACRCCTTTAGCAACCTGAAAGCCAAGGTGAACCTGTCCAACAACCCGTGGCTGTGTGACTGTCGGCTGCAGGAGCTGATCCGTGCCGTGGAGCTGGTGGCTGAATCCTCGGGGGGCATCGTGTGCGACTCCTCCACGCAGGAGGAGCACGTGGGCAAAGCTTTCCTGCAGGTCATTGCAGACACAGATCTCTGCAACGTGTACAAGAAGACCACAGACATCGCCATGCTGGTCACCATGTTCGGCTGGTTCGCCATGGTGATTTCCTACCTGGTTTATTACGTCAGGCAGAACCAGGAGGAYGCCCGGCGGCACCTGGAGTATCTCAAGTCACTGCCCAGCAAACAGCGGCGATCGGAGGAGTCGTCCACCATCAGCACTGTGGTGTGAGCACAGCATCCTGCAGGACACGGGGATGTGTGGAGCTGGGCACTGGCTGCTCCAGGGGCTGACACCAGTCACTGGCAGCACACAGAGATACTCATGGATTTGTTCTGTTCTCCTCCTGGAAGCAGCAGCCACGACTCAGCAGTCCCTGGCTCTGGTGGCTGAGGTCAGGGATGGATATCAGACATGAACATGGAGGATCTGCAGCATCCTCCCAAGTAATGGAGGACTGGAGCAACCCAGAGCATCCTCCTGGCGTGTGGCCATCACTCTGACTGACGTGGACATTTGGACTTCATCTAAAACTTTTTATATTTCCTTTGCAGAGATCCCTTGGGGCATTAATGGAATCGRTGTTTTCATCTCTCCCCGGCTCCCCCTTGGCTGCCCAAGGGATGGTACGGCAGCCCAGGGCAGCCTGGGCCTGGATCCCTGCTGGGAGGGCACTGGGGAGGAGCAGTACGGGTGCAAGGCCAGTGCCCTGCCAAGTCACTGGCCCTGGAGGGTCACGGCTGCCACCGCAGCCAGCGGGACCAAGAGGTGGGGCAGGGGGTGGGGACACACCGGTTGGTGCCGCCCCATCTTCTGTTTCATCTCCCTGCCCCTTTCTCGGCGCTCAGGCCAGGTGGGGCGAGGGGTATGGGTGTCCCCACTCGGACATGGGGTCACTGATGGGCAAACCCAGGACCTTTCCCCTCAGAGCGTGGGGAACCAGAACCAAACGGGGAATGAGCTCCCTGCGGCAGAGCCCTTTGGGGCTGCCAAGGGATGTAGGTGCTGATGGAGGGGCACCTGGGGGTCCTGGCAGTGGGTCCAGCCCTGCTGGGACGTTGGGGGAGTGGGGTTCCCCTCGGTGTTCTCGGGGACCACCTGGGAGGGTGTTGGCAGCACCCTTGGCCATCTGCTCGTGTCCCTGCCGGAGGGGAGTTCCCACCTCACAAGCTGCTGACCGGTCACTGTGATGGGAAGCAGGATGGAGGGAGCTGCCATGGCTCCTCCGTCCTCTCCCCACCCCTGCACTGCTGTCAGGAGCCTGAATCTCCCCTAAAATATCCCAAAGTCCCTTCTTGACACTTCCAGTRTTGGGCTGCAGGTTCCTGGTGGCAGTGGTGGAGGCGATGCTGAGCACAGGGCTGGCACAGGCAGGGGTCAGTGCCCACTTTTGGGCATGCAGGGTCCAAGTGGCAACTCAGAGCAAAACCAGAGCAGCCCCAGACTCTTCCACCTGCCTGTCTGGCATCTGGGACATCTGGTTTTGCTGGTTTTGGCCTTTTTTTAAACCAACAAATGCTAAATTGCCTTAACTCACCAAGAGCACCAACCAAAGCTGCTGGAACCTCCTCTGTACTGGGCCAGAGCTGCCTTGTGGCCAGGCCCAGCCTCAGCCCCTGGTGTGGGCAGCTCCAGCCACTGCCTGTGCCCTCGTGCCCGGTGCTGGTGGGAGCAGGAGCAGGAGCAGGGCCCACGCCCTTCCACAAGTGCCTGATTCCAGCACAGAGCAGGAGCTCTGCAACGCACAAACACCTCAGCCCCAGCTCCCATCCGGGCGTCCCCGCAGCCCCACGGCAGCTCCTCCCCTCTCTACAACCGGCTGAGGAGAAAAGGGGCTGGGGGGGACCCGACTGAACCCCCCAGGCTGCTCCCCCCGGGCCACCGCTTGTGCCGGGACCACCCRACCCATCTGTGTTTGGGTTAAGGGACATTTTAGTTCTTTATACGACAATAAAGTTGGCTTTTACTTTGGAGCCAGTGGCCGGCGTGTGCTGGTGTGTGTGTCTGTGGGTCACCGGGGCCTGGTGACGCTGTGGCTGCAAAGGAAGGACACGGAGGTGCCCGCGACAGGCGGTGGCGCTTGCAGAAACAGGACACCCGTCCCTCCGGTAACCCTGCCCCAGCCTTCAATAATGAACACCCGCGGCTCGGCTCAGGTCGCTGGCACGGTGCCGGTCCCCGCGGCACCCAGGACACCGTGGAGCGTTTTCCCAGGGCTCTGCTCTGCTGCCTGCCCTGCTGTGCCCATCGCGGGGTACCCGGGCAGCGAGGGACAAACCCTTCCAACACCACGGTCCCACCGGTCCCCACAGGAGGCCTCTCCGGTCGCAGCCCCATCCCGGTTTGCCGGCGCCTCTCCCCGCCTGATCCGTGCTGGAGTCTTGTGCCATAGAAGGTGAAAGCCGGGCCCTAACGCAGAGTGACAGTTCCCGCTCGTGGGACATTAACCTTGTTTGTCACTCGGCTGTCTCCAGACGCAGACCCCGGGCTCTGGAGCAGATGGCTGCCGTCCCCGCTCCGGTCACTCCCTGGGGATCCTCCTCCCGCGGCTCCCGGAGCAGCTGAGGAGGGCTGGGGGACACGCAGGACACGTGCCCCCAGCTGCCACCTTGCCCGTGGCTCCCTGGAGTCCTGCAGGTGTCCCCTCTCACGGGGCTGGATGATGCTGAGTCCCCCGGGGTCAGCCCTGCTCTGGATCCTGTCTCTGGAATTGCTTGGATGGAAACCATCAGGCTCATTACAGCCCACACTGATGAGCACGGGGGAAAGGAAGTGGATTCCAGGGGTTTGTCTGGATGTGGAACAGCCACTGGCCTGTGTGGGTGTACAGGGGGATAAAATACACAAGGAGTCGAACAAAAATCTGCAGTAAGATCTGGGAAGGTAACTTGGTGTGGGATGGAATTGTGCTGGATTTAGGCTGTCAGTACTGTCAGATATTTAATCAGGTGCGACAGGGAATGTGGAGGAACAGAAAAATTACTTTATGGGGATATTTCCTGGGGGTGCTGTGGCCAGCCTGGGGTCTTGGGAGCAGAGGACACAGCCTGCCAGATGCCTTCCGTCTCAAGGAGGGATTTTTTTCACCCCACTCTTTCCAGTTGTGAGGTGCTGTGGGGCCAGACCCTGCAGAGAGTGGGAGCTGGCACTCGGCACAGTGGGCACGAGGGGCTCAGCCTTAAAGGCAGCACTTCTCCTTCAGAAAATAATTAGAATCATCCCTTTTAATACCCCTCTCTGGGTAATCCGTTTCCTGATGTAGATTTATCCACAGGGATCAGCAGCAGGAGAATTAACAGCGTGACCTCCTTCTGTGCRTTCCAGCACGTCGGTAAATCTCCGTTATTAACTTCCAAGGAGCTCTGCCTGCCCGGCCTGCTCTCCTCTCCAGGATGGAGGAAAACGTGTCACTGGGGCAGGATCTGTGACCTGCATCCTCTTGGCAGGGATGACTCTTTGCCTGYCTGGCCCTGGAATCCCTTGGGATCACAGGGATGGAGGAGTGTCCCTAGGAAACCCCCAGGATGTGCCAGGGGACGGTGGGTCCGTGCTCCCAGCAGCAGGGCTGGTGGCAGGGAGGGCTTTGGGAGAAAGTTTTGGGAGGAAGTTTTGGGAGAAACCTTGTTTTCCCCTGCTTACAAGTGGAGCGTGTTCCCAGACTGCATCTTGAACTTTGAACTGATTCAATTTCCAAGAGGGAAGGAAGGATGTCTAATTGTTTAATTTCCACAATTAGAAAAATATTTATCAATAATTAGGAGTGATGGCAGCAATTATACTGGGATTAAAGCCAGGCTACACTTCATCACCCGCCTTTCACTCAGGGACCTTATTTATTTCTTTCACCCCCCAAAAAATCCATGTACAGCTGCATTGCTGCCAATAACGAATCATCCTTGTTCACTGCCTGCACAGGACTCATTAATCCAATGATGCCAGTGGTTCTAGGAAGGCTGCTGGGCACATCGTGTGGTCACTGGGCACGGGCAGGAGAAAATTTAATTTCAGTGGGTAGGAAAATGAAGCAGAGCTAAAAATCACAATAGCAYTTCCTGTGCCTGTGGTTGAGAGCTCAGTGGTTCAGCCAGCCACACACTCCCCTCCAGACTCCCTGGTGATTTTCCCTCTCATCATTCATCCAAGGCAGGCATGGCTGAGTCCAGGGATCATTTTCCAACAGCTGTGCTTTTAGGATGAAGTTGTACCAATTAATAAAATTGTGTGACCCTCAAAGTTTTCAGTCTCAGAGGGAAATGTTGTATTTCCAGGTATTTTTCCTGTCTTAGAAGAGCCAGAACCATCAGCACCCAGGGTCTGGGGCTCAGCTTCATCCTCCTGTGGAAGCACCAGGGATCTGTGTCTGTGGCACTTTCAGTGTCACCTGGGCACTCTTGGAACACCCTCGACYCTTGGTCAAGCTTTGTTTTCAAGCATCTTTCCACCCAAATGGCTTCTGGTTGTGTCCTTGGAGGAATTCCTGGGGAATGGATTAGCCAGGGCTGCACCACACCCATGCCAGGTGTGAGGAGTACCTGAGATGTGCCTGTGCTCTGCCTGCTTCCCACAGCCCCTCTCCTTTTCACCTGTGAGCAGGGGCCATGAGTTGTATCCTGGGCAGCTCTGTGGCTCCTTCAACTCCTCTTGCCTTAAATTTAGAGTAATTTGTGGGTTAATGAAGCTGCTGCAGGGAGTTACAAGAGAGCTTTCCCACCGGAGCCAAAGTGTCACTGTCACCCGATGGATGAGTCCCATCACTGCCTGCAGCTCTGCAGTGGAWGTTTGAACACGTGTTCCTTAAGTGTTTCTCAAGTGGGTTGTTCCAGGCAGCTCTGATGGGAAAACAATGGGCTGCAGTTTCCAGCTGGCAGATTATTCCTGTTATTTTTGCCATTTGTGGATGTTTCAAAGCTCTCATGTGCTGTCAGTACGTGCTGAGATCCAGGAGGTCTGTGTGGAGAAGAGGACAGGAAGTTTGAAGTTCTAAATTTATTTTTTGTGAGGACTCCTCAGTGTTCTCAAGGTGTTGTGATGGTCCTTGGCACAGAGTGAGGTTGGTTGGAGCTGTGGGACCAGGGCAGGTTTAATGAGGGTTCAAAGGGCTGAGCCTYACAGGGGTGATGGAGTTGCCCCACCTCACCAACAGCATCAGGCACAGCCCAGTTTTCTGTGATTCCTCCTGTAAAGCCAGAGCCAAGCAGAAGAAGAGGATTTGAGGGTTTAAAGCAGTGAGGAAAGATCTTGCAGAGTTGTTGCAGCTGTGGGAGGTAAAGAGGGATGAGAAGAGTTGAGGTGAGAGCTGCTCACAGGGATTTGTATATCCTGAGATGTGACAGGGAAGAGAGAGGTGTGAGGGATGGTGTCAGCCACGGAAGGCTCAGCTGCTGCCCCAGGCACCCAGCTCCAGCTGGATGCAGAGGACTTTCACACAGGAAAGGTCAGAGAGAAGCCACTTCCTGTCAGGTTTTTATGAGTCTCCACAGAATTGCTGACACAAACTCCTTTGCAATGTGATACGTAAATATTTAAGCTATTTTTTCTGCTTTTAGAGTCATAGAATTCCATGATGGTTTGGGTTGGAAGGGATATTAAAACTCATCAGCTGCACCCCCTATCAGGCCAGGGACACCTTCCACTATCCCAGGTTGCTCCAAGCTCTGCCCAGCCTGGCCTTGGACACTTCCAGGGATCCAGGAGCAGCCACTGCTCCTCTGGGCACCCTGTGCCAAGGCCTCATCACCCCTACAGGGAAGRATTTCCTCTGTGTATCCAACTTAAATTTTCCCACTCAGTTTGAGGCCCACTGAAGAAGTGAAGGTGCTGTAAGAGCTTTCAGGAGGGAGTACAGTTCATTTGTGACTCTCCATGGCACTTAGTAGGTACTTACAGTTTTTTYCCCTCATAATTGATGCATGTGGCATTTCCTCCTGCTGAAATAGGCCAAGAGAAGCAGGCAGCACCACTGAGCCCGGCTGCTTCATCTGTCTSAGCCTGAGCTGTGCACAGTGTCCAGTTGGCAGCCAGGATAATCAGCCCAAGGGCAGTGGAAATGCTCATTACAGCACACTTTATTCCTTAGTATTTAATAAGTAATGACTCTGAAAAGCTCGGAGCGGGGTCTGTGCCCGTGCTGTCTCCTGCTGTGTTCCTGTCACTATGCATAAGTTAAACTGGGTTGAATCGGGTCGATTTTTGGATGAATACTCACCAAGGAATTTYGAGATGCTGTAAGAAGTTGGGGTTGTTGAGTGGGAGGTGCTTCTTTTGCTTGAGTTAGTTTTGCATTGTGAAAAAAGGAGGGAAGCTGGGCACTGCTTTCAAGAAACTGAGTTCTCTGATGTCCCTCAATAAAGTGAGTCTGGAAGGGAAGAACTCCCACAGGGAACAGCTTGGAAAGAAGCTCTGAAAGCCAATGTTCCAGGAGCTGAGGCTCAGCTGGGGAACAGTTGGAGTTCCACATGAAGTTCTTGATAGTGCTCAAATAATCTTTACTCACTCTGTGAGCAGGGTGATGGATCACTGCAGATCCTGTCTCTTATACACATCTAGATGTGTATAAGAGACAGATAGTGCTCAAATAATCTTTACTCACTCTGTGAGCAGGGTGATGGATCACTGCAGATCCAGCAGCTAACCTTCCAAAGCAGCTTGGGGTGAGGTTTCTCTGGGAAGAAAACGTTCCCATTAGCTCAGTGCTTTGGCAATTTGTWTCATCCGGTGAACTGGTCAGGAATTCACAGCTGGTGTAAGAGGATCAGCTGTTCCTGCAGCACCTGGGGCCAGCCRGGCCCTGCACGAGGCTTTGGTGCAGCAGGGGAGGTGGAAGAGGCTCTGCAGACTCTCTGCTTCCCTCTGGAATATTCCATCTTTATTCTGGGGACAAGGAGAGAGCCATAACCTAGGTTCTTCATCCTTCCGAATGCTGGGCTGTGTAATCTGTTACCCTCTCTTTTGTCTTGGAGATCTGATTTTCCTTTCTCCTCRTGTTCAGGCTGGAACATTTCAGAAACAGTGAAAGAAATGTGGGGAAAAAAACCCAGGGGGGAACGTAATGGTTTTAAATCTCAAAGATCAAATACTTCTGTTAATATCTGCTAGAAATTCCTCACAGAGATTTTGGCATATGCCAGTCTGGCACATAACTCCACCACAGCCACCTGCTATCCTGCCTGGAATTGTTTGCAGCTCCTTTGTGTCCTCTGAGCAGCACAAAGCTGTGGCGTGTCTGGTGTCACCACCAAGTAACAGACTCTGCACTAAGCCACGTGACAAACTTCCTTTTTTCCCCATTTAATTAGTTTTCCTTGCATGAACACTGTGTTTTAAGCAGTGCTTTTTCCAGTCTAAGGGGTCCCTGAACACCGGAAAACCTAGGGGTGTATGAATGAGGATGTTTTGTTCCAAAGAGAASAGAGGATTCCAGGATTGGCAGCTAAAATGAAAAGAACACCACAACACCAAGAATTCTTTCACATCTGCTCTTTGKCTTTCCAGTCTCTGCCAGTTTAATAACAGGATTTTGCTCCATACATTCTGGCTTCAGGCCTGGCACAGGTCTGACACGTCACCTCATTGTTGGGACTGTAAGTTCCAGGATCACAAACCACTGTGAAGAGAACAGAGTTGGGGTTCCAGCCACTTCTGCCCCATTTTAGGGGGACCACCAGACATCCCTGTGAGCCTTCCCAGTGCCCTGTGGGAGCTCCAATCTGTCCAGAGCTCCCTGAATCTCTGGCTAAATCCCCCCCAACTCTACATCCTGCAGCAGGTGCTGCAAAAGAACTTGAAAAATCAGCAGAGAATTTTCTAGCAGGAATTCCATGAGAGGAATTGTTTCTTATGGGCTTTGGATCCTGAGGATTGTCACTCACCAGTGACACCTGGAAGGAAAGAAACCCACTGCACTACTTGTACTTTGCTTGGAAATGCAACTACACCTGTGAATGCACTGACACGCTCCACTGGCTCATTTCCTATCATTACTTTATAATTATAATGTGAATATCCTCCCAAAGGATGAACAAAAATATCCCTGCTTTTGACCCCAATATTTCCCTAATCCTCCCCAGAGCTCTGTGCCTAGCTCTAATCAGCTATATTTAAATCAATGAGCTATATTTAAAAGGAAGCATTTTATACTTACCACAGCAGCTGGCACAGTTCTGGTGGGTGTGGTGGTTTTTCCCAAAACCTGGCCGACAGCTGTCAATGGGAGTCATGGAGAAGCTGTTGTCCATGTACTGTATTGTAGGAACAACCTGAAACTCAGACTTCAAAACGTGCTTTATCTGATGGAAAAACTTCCCAATTCGCTCTGCTGCCTAAAATTTAAAAATATTGGGGAGAATAAAAGCATAGTCAGTTAATTTTTGTTGRTTTAAAAATATCAGGAAATATTTTCTAGTCCTGATTTCCACACACTGACTTGTCACCTTAGGTGGGAATGTTCCTTGGCTTCAAGGGGCTGGGTTCAGACCTAAGATGTGAGCTGATCCCAGGATTTAATATTTAGAAGGCAGAGAGAATAGATTTTAGAAATTTGCTACAGTAGACTTACTTTAAATTGCATTCCATTGACCAAATCATAAATCAAAAATTTAGAGGATTGGAAGCTCAATATAAATAATAATGTTTACCCTTCTTTATTATTAGAAGCAAATACAAAGCAAGTAATAAGCCTGATGTTTTAACTGKTTTTTTTAAAGCTATTTGTATCAATTTGACTTCTAAACCCATTTTTCTTCCTGAATGGAATTATTTTAAATCCATTAATCATCACTTACAATATTAATCCCACAAAATCTGGGTAAAGATAGATTACTAGCAGTCATATCTGCAGGAGCTAAGGCAGAGGTGGGTATTAAAGAGGCAGAGAAGACATGAGGTGACTGACACAGAACCTGTCGGACTCTCTTGTTTGTCACATCTTCACAGTCATAAGGAAACTCCTGGCAAACTTCTTCCCATCCTGGTGCAAATGGATTGACTGTGGATGGAGGAAAAAAGATCCATGAAAAAGGGGAAAAATGATAGATTAGGTCCTTGTGTTTTCTATCCAGTTCCTTCCTCTGTTTAGTAGGAGTCAGAGGTCAATCAATATAAAATTGGGGGGAAATACACTAAGCTGAGAGAATGGAATGAACGTCTCACATAGCAACCTCAGTGTCCTTAAAGGACTGAAGTTTTATGTAAAATTAAAAATCTTTGGGTCATGAAAGTTTCTTTACTTTACTTAGGGAAAAATATCCACAAAACTGTTCCATTACCTGTTGGATGGTCTCTCTTAGTGTGTGGTGAGAACAGATACAGAAATGAATGTGGCCAGAGAATTAAAGAATAATTTCCTTCTCTCAATGACAAACCATCTCTAACTCAAGGCAGCATCAGCTGATTTAACTTGTTTGTGAGGTGAAACCACCTCAGTATTGCCATGAGGGAGCAGTGAGGCTCTTGCTTTAGCTCTGTGCAGTTTCCTAGAATCAAGCAAAAARTTCAAGGCTGGGCTGGATGGGACTTTCCAGTTGGTCCAGTGGAAGGWGTCCYTGCCYAWGSCAGRGGRGGGAACTGAATGAGCTTTAAGGTCCCTTCCTACYCAAATCATTCTGTGATTYTAAAACCAGAGTRGTCCCAGACTTACTAAAAATCAAATCCTGAAAACCTACATATGACAGTGACATTAGGGCATATTATGGGCTGTCTCCTTTTGACAATCCTCTCTAACCTTGGTAATCACAGCTCTCTCTAGGACTGTAAAAAGTTGAACGCTAAATTTAACATAAAAACTGCGTTTTAGCTCCATCTGTGGGCAACAACAAAAAATACAGGGACTGAAAAAAAAAAAAATCAACCCCGGAACAACTTTTGGAGGTGCCTTTGACTCTGCTGTTTTTCAGACATTGTTTGTAGCACTCACAAGTTGCTCATAACAATAAACGATCCCTCCCAAACAAGCACTGAAATCGGTTACCTAGAAAATTAACAAACAGCTCRTACTGGAGGCCATCCTTTGGTGTCCTGATAGTGTGGCATTTGTAGGATGACCCTGTGATGTGGCAGGTCAGGTGGGAGATGCTGCTGTTGAGGATTTTTTTTAATATCTTGATGAACAAGTCGTTGTTTCTCAGCCCGCAACCCATTGTGCTGAAGCGAACAGACACCTGATAGGCATGGTCAGCTTCCCTGTAGGCTGGGAAGAAATGGCTTGGGTGTGAGTCTGGGGTGTAATCACTRATTGAATCTTAGATTATCAGTTTTTGTATCTGAAATATGGGCTTTTATTCAGAARTAAATAAATAAATAAAGCACTGTCAATAATTGTGTCATAACACGTTCATCCTTGACAGAGCTGACTCAACAGTAAGAGATATTTTAGTTTGAAGTATACAGGAATTTGTGTACTTAATGGAGACTCTGTTCCCAATAATAAAAACAAAAAAAAAGGAGGTAAAATGGCTCAGAACCAGCATGTCTGCAAAGCTGTGTGTCTGAAACAGATTGGTGCCARTTCTATGCAATTATGGTGTAGGAGTAATTTTATTATTATTTTAAAGTTAGTGTTTCTCAAACATTTTTTGGGTTGTTACGTTGTGGGTGGGAAGTGGTGTTGGTGAAGAGTGGTTACAAGAGGTGGAAGGAGCTGGAGTGCAGATTTCAGATAACTCTGGAATTCTTGCAGTTAATTCTATACCTAAGGGTAGAGATTATTTTATTGCCATATATCCTTGGGAACATGAATATTAAACTTTTTCCAAAACCTTGAAAAGGTGCATATATGTCTATAAGTAAAAAAAAAATTTTTCTATTCCGGGATAAAATTTTAATTATTTTGATGTTTTTTTAATCAAGCCTTGCAATAAACACAGAGCTCACAAACCCAGCAATGTGCTTACTCCTAACTTAGCAATCTTACCATAAACCATGAATTTATARGCCTCAACCATTTCTGTTTCTTCCTGTGTTGTAGTTTCGATGACTTTGTGGGAGAGAGTACAAGTGTAGGCACCAGACATTGGCACCATGAAACCCATCACCATCAGCTTCCCTGTCTCTGTCAGATTCACATAGCTTTGCCCTAAAATAGAAATATTGCATTACCAGAAATGTCCACTTTTTGATGCATTTAGAATATTTGAAGAAATCTTGCTCCTGTGCATAATGATGCTGAAATGATTTAAATGATCAGATGATAATTTAGCCTGAAATTATCTAAAATTTATGACTTTTAGGATTTGCTACAAATTTCCTTTTTAGCAAAAGTATTTGTAACTTTTAGAGGGAGAAGGGAAATGGAGTTTAATGTCAGAACTTGTGTAAATATCTGGCAAAGGGCTWAGAAACCACTGGGGGGTGTGAATAGAAAGAAGAAGAATATGTGATATTTTTAGTCTGAACTAACCTTGTAAAACTCTTCCATCTGGACCCGTCCACAAATAGTTGGGATCTATTATTCTTTCTTGAGAAAGAGCCAAATCCATACAGACCAGGAATGGGCTGTTTGTGAACACCTTAACATACACATTCACTGCAACACAGAATCAGGTAAATTATGTAGAATGCTGACATTTAATGAATCACAAAAAAAACCCCACCTAATTGAAAATTGTGTTTAAAGTCTGTTTTTCAGTTTTGGGCTTGCAAAGTGTGATATTAAAGATTAATCTCCATTTGTTCTTAATTAATATCCTGGAACTGTCCACAGTGTGGCTGGTGCTGACTGTTAGAGGGAGACACTTGTGTCCCACACACAAACTGTGGTACAGGGATAAAAAAAGCACCAGATTTTCAGTGAAACCCTCATTTAGATGTTAAATTTTCATCAGTGCTTCCAGCAGCACTATGGGACAAAATGTATTTCCACCCCCATCCCCCTCTCTCTTGTTCCTGCACATACAAGGTTTCATGTGTACTGGTGCTACATAATGATCCCTGGGCTTAAAACTACAAATTCCAGTAAAAATTGAATCTAGATAGRAAAAATGACAAGTTTACCTTCATGCCTGATGTCACCATAAACTTCATTCTTTCCAATTAAATCAATAGATTGCTCTTCCTTCAGTTCTGCTCTCACTGCAGGGAAAAGTAATTGGAATATATTAGGGATCAATCTAAATGTCTGATTGTTAATCCTTTATTTCACCCTGGCTTCTGTCTCATTTTGTTATGAAGGTTTTTGTGACAAGAATCCCCAGAAAAGGCAGAAATTATTGGAAATAGGGTTTTTTTTTCAGGCCATGGGCACACTGGGGTGGTCCTGCTTGACTGTTGTGTCCCAGGGTCAAGCCTGGGGGAGGGACAGTGGGGTGTCACTGGAACCTATGACAACCCCTCTTAAGGGGCYTCATCTCCCACTCTGWGGGAAGATTTTTTGAGGACATTTGTCCCCCACAKTGGAGATGTCCCACCAATGGGGTATCAATGGAGCCCACCTGTCCTCTCTTGAGGGGCTTCATCATCCACTCTGAGGGAAGGTTTTTTGGGGACATTTGTCCCCCACAATAGAGCAGTATCAATGGGGTATCAATGGAGCCCACCTGTCTGCTCTTGAGGGGCTTCATCTCCTACTCTGAGAGAAGGTTTTTTGGGGACATTTGTCCCTCACAGTGGAGAGGCATCCATCAGTGGGGTGTCGCTGGAGCTGCTTACTCTTGAGGGGCTTCAATCTGACCCTCTGAGGGAATATTCTATGGGGACCCACCCTCCAGCTCAGCAAGCAGGACCCTCTGATGTGCTCCGACCCCCTCTACCCCCTCCTTAGCGGACCAGCCTCACACCAACACATCCCCACAGCTACTTTCCCACCCCTAGTCCCGCTCACCCCATCCTGCCGCCACCACCACGGCCGCCACGCCGAGGAGAACGCCCGGGGGGCAGCGGGGCCGCCCGCCGCCCCCCGCCATCCTCCCGCCGCCCCTCACAACGGCCGCGGCGGGCGCGAGGGGGCGCTAACGGCCCCCCCTCCCCCCGCCTCCATCCCCGCGCGCGCTCGGCGCTTCCCGCCCTTTTTCCTCCCCTCAGGGCTGAGGGCGGGAAGGGTGGGGTGTCCCCGCCGGGGTCCCTCGCTCCTTCTCCGCTCCCTCGCCCACGCCCCGTGCTTTTTATACGGTTTTAAAAACATCGTCGCCAGCACTTCACTGAGATTTTTAAAGAGTATTTAGTTTTGGGGAGGTTTTTTTTTTTATGTTTTCTCGCTTTCAGGCCCCTGAGGCGCTTGGCAGCGAAGGACGGGCCCGGCCAACCCCTCCCGCGTCCGTTGTCACCCTTCAGCCCCACATCGCTCCTCCACAGTGCGCAGTGAGCTGTGTTTTTGACTCTAAAGTGGTTTTTCCGGCTGTGGGATAAGGAGAGGGAAGTACAGGGGGACAAGGGGGGAAAAAGGCTCCATCATGGCTTGGTCTGTCAGCGCTCAACCTGCCCTGGRCTGTGGAAGGTGTCCCTGTCCATRGAGGGGGAGAGGGGGGGAACTGGATGGGCTTTAAGGTCCCTTTCAACCAAAACCATTGTGTCTTTCTGTCACTTGCTGTGAGAAAGACTGAAAGTAAGAGCTGGGCACATCCTGTGGCTTTTCCTCCTGAGGGGCTGYGAGTACTGGGTGTTCTCCAGCTGCAGGTTTCTGTAGAAAGTCATTACAGGACACATATTTTTCCACTTAAAAGCAAAAAAACTCCCTTTCAGCATCTAAAAGGGCTCCAAGAGAGCTGGAAAGGGATTTTGGACAAGGGTCTGAAGGGATAGGACAAGGAGAATGGCTTCAACTAAAAAGGGGACATTCAAATTGGATATTGGGAAGAAAAYCTGATCTGTCAGGGTGGTGAGACCCTGGAATGGATTTACCAGGGAARTTGTCCCTGGAAAYGTCCAAGGCCAGGTTGGAAAKGGCTTGGAGCAACCTGGRATAGTGGGAGGCATCCCTGCCATGGCAGGGGTGGAGCTGRGTGGTTTTTAAATTTTAAAATCCCTTCCAACCCAAACTCCTCTGGGATTCCATGATTCTGCCACTTGTGACTGAAAGTAAGCGCCGGGCGAATAGCGTTGGCTCGAAAATGAACCCAAATGCCACAGTATCACTGCAAGTGACTTTCGAGTCAGTTACATGTTTTGGAAAACTTGCTATGTGTTCGAAACTTTTAAACATGTAACTATTTTGTTTCTAGAGCGGGTGATACAAAAGCACTCCAGAATCCGCTGACAGGGCAGGGASGGTCCTCGCATTTGACTGCCCTGCACGCTCCGAGACGCTCAAGACCAGAACGGTGGCCAAGCCTCTGGAAATTAGCAAAATAGTATTTATTCTACCTACCTAGGTCATATTTATCACTCCAGACCATGCTAGTGTCCAAAAATGATGTCACAGTATTTGCATAACAAATATGGAACAACCAACATAGGAATAAGAGTTATTTTTACAGAGAGCTGTGAAAGTTTTAACGCTTCTATGTAAAAACGGCACTTAAGTTATGAGTTTCCTTTAATAAAGAAAAGAAAAAAAATTGGTAAAATACAAAAATAAAAGTGTGAAAAAGAGGTATCAAGTTATTGATGGAAAATAGTTCTACTCAARCTTTCTTCTTCCTTAGACCAACACATTAACTCAAGTGGTCAGTTAAAGTGCAAGAACTGTGTCAGGGTTTTCATTTTTAATGTCCTTGAGCTGCTGAGCAGGTCAGAACTGGGACCACCTCAGACAACCCCACGTTCCCATGTGCTGAATGTTTTCAGTTTTACTCAAAGTGAACATTTCAYGCTGACACTGTGCAGGCAAAATGATTCAGTTTCTAACGTGTCTGCTATAAACGAGTCATATTTCAGCCTGAGCAGCCTCAGCTCCTAAGGATGTTTATAGCTCCTTTCAGGTCCTGCACAGCCCATCAGTCCCCATGTTGCTAATTATTATGAAATAGTAGCTCTACTATAAAGCTTTGGCTGCAGTTTTGGTTCTTTATAAACTCATAGTCAGTGTCTTTAGCCAAATGACCCATTTATTTTCAACGTTATAATATTTCTTACTCCCAGACTGGTAAATTTTTATTATAGGTTTGTAAGCTTTAGAGGGGGAGAAGGGGAATGGGTTRTTTTTAAGAACAGGAAGTGTTGCAGGGGGGATTTAATAGGCCAAAATGTGAATTCAGGTATTTATATTTGTGTTTAAAACCTGGATTACGGGGGTTTGGTTTGGGTTATCTTTTGTTTTGTTTTGTTTTGTTTTGTTTTGTTTTGTTTTGTTTTGTTTTGTTTTCATGGGGTTTTTCTGGTTAATAGAGTATCAGTAGGAAATGATAGAAGAGGACAAAAGTCTGCAGTTGTAAACTTGATCATGGAGTGAGTAGACATTAAAAAGCTGAATATTTKATCCTAGGAAATATGTAGAGAGATTTCCAGGAGTGCAGAGTCAGGTAAAGGACCTGTTGCAGGGCTCTGRAGAGCCTGCAGACCACAATTTCTGTCTCTGACCTTTCAGGTGAGTGATCCAAAGGTGGGATCACACTAAGGAGGGTCACAATTAGCACTGGGGTATTTTTATAGATTGGGAAAACCAGGCTTGTTTGATTTGTGTGCTTAAAATCAAAACAGAGTGAAGATACAATTSTTTCTCTGAGGGCAAACATGAGGGAAAGTAGGGATTTAAATCAGAGAACAAATCTGGCAGTAAGAGAAAATGGCTGTGGATAATCCTGGGATGGAAACCAGAAGTTTCTGTTTGCTGTACAGCAATCCCAGGTCTTCCTTAAAATTTGTAGAACCAGGAAACCTGCCTAATTAGTAAATTATTCTGGAAAGGGGTTACAGAGATTAGGAATAGCCAAGAATTGCTTGATTATCCCACTTTTTTTTTTTTAACATTTTATTTCTAGAATCTTTTTCCAAGCAATGGAAAAGCACCAGTGTAAGAAGCAGCCGTTGGCACCACACAGGAAGTGAGTAGGAGAATCATGTTTCCATGTTGTTATCCTGCTCCTGATCTATGATAATTTGTGCTTGCTGCCTTTGGGTTTAGATCCAAGTGATGAGCTCAGATCCCGATTTCACTTCTCACTTCATTAACTGCTTTTGGGCCTGGAGTGACCTCTGAATGTCACCTGCTGCTACCCTCTGCCTCAGCAGGGATRCTCAAAGYCCTGTTCAAGCCCAGTGTGGAATGAACYCCTTTTTGGAGTCTGTACTAGAGGACTTTGAAATTCATATTTATTTCATTTTATCGAAGAACTTTCGACTTTGATTTTCTGCTAAATAGCAATGCTGGTTTCTTAAGAAAACCATCTCAACCTAAGTTCTCTTTACTATTATCTCAACCACTTAACACACAGCGCGGGGTGTGCCCATTCAGGGGACCAAAGTGGCTGAGGGCTCCCCCGATCTCCAGCCCCCCTGCCCTTCCCGAGGGCCGGGAGTCCCCTGCGAGGGGCACCGACAGCGGCTCCGAGGCAGGCGAGACCGGAGCCGGCACCGGGACCGGGTCCGCTCCTCTCCCCGCCACCCGGCGCCGCTCTCCGCCCGCCGAGCGCCCCGCCGGATGTCACGGTGACGGGCGGGAGGCGAGGCCGGTGCGCTCCGCTGGCAGTCCCGAGCCCGGGCGGGCAGGTGGAGCTGGGACCCGCGAACGGAGCATGGAAGGTGAGAAACGACCCCGCTCTTCCCCCGGACCCTCTGTCCCGCCGGGGCTCGCAGCGGCTCCATCGCCCGAGGGTTTTCAGCCGCTTCTTCAGCTTTTGCTGCAAACAAATCGCAGGCTCTGGAAAAGAAATCCAGTCGCGTGTAGCAATTAAACGGGAAACGAACGGGGCTTTTTGCCACCTCTCTGTTTAATTWCAGAGGTATCACAAAGCGCGTGATAAAGCCAGGGTTTAGAGCGTGCTTTATCTGCTGTTCTTATTCTGAGGTTTAACGAATTCAAGGATGTCTTCTTTCTTCTCACCTGTAAAACATGCCCATAATATTCAGAGCCAGCAAAAACCGAYCTGGGAGTTAATATTGGGTTCTGGAATAATTACCTGTCATAGAAAAGCARTGTTTCTGGTGTTTTTAACAATCCTGGCAAAGAAGATTTGCAAAGCATCACTTGGTTTCTTGTTTCAAAGGTGGAGATTCTTACTTCAGTGCTTTTAGGGCTCCAGTTTAGATTCTGTCCTGTCTCAATGACTTGAGGCTTTTGGTTATTTTMAGTTAGCTGCAGATGCCTATTTAAAACTGCATTTTCCTTTGCTGAAGGCTTTTAAACTATTTTCCTGTAAATAATCACTCATTGAATCTGACTGAATCGAGAATGTTGYTGTTGGAGAGAAGTARCTAATGATTTGAAAGAATGGGTTTGGGGGYACTTTGCCACTTAAAAATGCAGCTTCATTTTCTTGATYGAGTTGGGATCACTGTCTTTTTGGGAGGGAAAGTTTGTGAAGTGTGTTGGAATAGTCTGCAATTAGAAAATAACAGGGTTTCACTATAACTGAGGTTATCTAAGTCCTTTCTTTGGTGTTCTTTCTTCTTGTGCTCTCAAAGTGAACATGGAAATGTTCCTTCAGGTTTTGGGTCTGTACTTGAGGATGATGAGGATCCATTAATGTGCCTGAGGGTGCTGGACTGGGGATGAAGTTGGTGCTGTGATGTGTTATCCTTGGATACAGTAACTTTCAGGGGTGTTTCCCTGGGTCTTGGACAAATCTCCATGCCCTGAGGACAGWGGGATAACATGGCTGACTYGGATTTTCCACACCCAGTGTGTGGAGGTTTGGTAGGGTCACAGAGCAGCAGACAGGCCCTGGCAAGGGTGGGTGTTTGAACYAAAATTTGTCATTAACTTGATTGTATTTCTCCATGAGTGGTTTGGTTTTGTGACTACCAAAAGAACTGTCCAGCTGGAGTTGTCAGCTCCAGGTTCTGGGCTTGGATCAACAGGTTGGATCTTGATGATCCTAGTGGGACCCTTCCAACTCAGGATATTCCATGAATCAGGCTATCCTGTATTGAATCACTGAATTATTCTGCTGGGTTTAGAAGAATAATTTTAGAAGTGTATCAGCAGTGTATAACTAAGGATATTTTTCTCATATTGGTTTAGAAGAAACCAATATGAGAAAAATATCCTTTGTTATACACTGCTGATCAGTGTATAATATCAGTGCTGATCAGGATTTCTTCCCAAAATGACATGTGCACTTAAAATGCCCGTGACATTTCACACACTGCATGGTGCTTAAGAGCAGCAAAGTGTCAGAGACCCCACAAAGAGTTTACTTGGCCCAGGTGCCTTCTTCAGAAAGCCATGGAGGCTGTGGATGATATGAAGAAGTATATTCAGTGGAGACATCAGCTAGAATTTCTCTCCTTAATGGCCCAGTGTGGATTGAAGGTGAAAAACTTGTTGAAGTGGAAGAGGTTGAATGGTGTACATAGGGAAGGCACTGACTTCAGACAAGGAAACTGTTTCTGCTGAATGGTGTACATAGTGAAGGCACTGACTTCAGACAAGGAAACTGTTTCTGCTCCATCTACTGTGATGGAAGGACTAAGAGCAGATGGGACTTCCAAAGGTGTCTCCTTCCCTGTGCTGTTGAGCTGAAAAGTGCRGCCTGCAGGAAAAAGGCAGCATTCTGGTTTCATTTTGGGGACAAACAGRTGAAATTATAATAATTCAAAATTACCTCCCATTCTGTAYTAAGGACAGAAAGGAATCAGGGTCATYAGTGATTTGAAAAATATCCATTTTAGGAGGGTTAAATTTCTGGTTGGCTSTTCTGGTCAAATACCAGGAAAAAATATGAATAGTGCTGCACACTAAAATACCACAGCACTTTTTTAGCAATCGATTTGAATATTTTGGCTCCCTTTGCCTATCGGTGTAGAACACAGGATGGCCAAGGATTGGTTTCGAAAGCACATGAATTTTACTTCTGCTTTGTAAACGCGCAYTGTGCCTCAGCTGCAGCACACAGAGACCAGCGTCCTCTTCCCATGCACCCCAGCCAGTGGAGCTCTTTGAAGCTTGGGAAGACAAACGTGTTCTGTAAGTGATTTCCTGCCTTGTGTTTTTCTGAACATTTGGTAGAAAAATAACTTTATTGGTATAGAACCAAGGGTGGAATCTACCCACATGTTGTCCTGTCTCCATGAAGGACTTGGCTTAGGATAATCAGGAAAGAGACCTGAGGTTAATTATGAAGAGAGGCTCTAAGAAGCTGCAGGAGACTGATGCYGTAAGGAAACCAGGTGCTGGTGAGGGGAGGTTGGAGGCTTGAAAGTGAGACAAAGACCAGGATGTTTCTCAAGCAAGAAGAGAAACATTCTATGGTGTGTCATTGTTCTTATCTCTTCCGAAGGGTTATCCTGCCCCGCAGCCATTATGGGCATGAAACTGTTGTGTTCAACAAAATATGAATAAATTCACAGCCTCCATCTCAGCAAGGAGGAGATGAGGGTTTGAGGAGGCTGAGCAGGTCCTGCTTGGCTCTTGTGGGGTTCAGGCAATGCTGTTCTCCAGAAAGTTSTCCTGCAGCTGCCAGGGAAACCTGAGGAATCCAATGGTTTATAAAAATATGGAGTTATCCAGGAATATATGTAGAATTATTGRAATTCAAGCAGTCAGGTAGAGGTTCTAGTTCTTTCTTCCATGASCTCCTTGGAGCTCAGGGAAATGCAGAATTGCTGCCAAGGTTTCAACRGCACCTTGGGGCTTCAGCCTGGGGCTTTGACCCCCATCACCCAAATGGAGCAACYGTGCAGGGATTCTGAATGCAATTAAAACCAAAATCACATGTTGCAGAATAAGTGAGATTTCATTTAATTATGTGCAGAATTACAAGGGTTTGTGTAATTTAAGTGTCTGTATTCATGGAATCACCGTTTTGGGATGGAAGAGTATTAAAGTTCACCCAGTTCCACCCYCTGCCATGGGCAGGGGCACCTTCCACTATCCCAGGCTGCTCCAAGCCCCATCCAGCCTGGCACTGAGCACTTCCAGGGATGGGGCAGCCACAGCTTCTCTGAGCAACTTGTTGCAATGTAAAGTTAAAGTCAATACTAGAAAAAAATTTGTTCATTTTCCCAGAATTTACTGATGTTTTCTCATCATTATTTACTGTATAAATTAGTCAATTTGCTTCTTTGTACCTCAATTTTCCTGGCATAATAGAATGAAAATGAGAAATTAAGGGCTATAACCATACAGTTCCTTGWTCTTTCTTATTTACTTCAAAATATTGATTCAATAAATATCTGAACTTTTTGTCATTTAATTCTGTGACTATCTTTATGATGCAAGGCCTCTATTTTGTTGCACACATTATCCCCCCTCTATTCATGCAGTTTTTTTGGAGTACCTCTTCTGATACCATGCTGCCTCGCTGGAGAGTTACCAGAGCTTTATATTTTAACGTTGCAGAGACCACAAAAAAGTTCCATATGCAGAGGAGGTAAAGACAGATAATTATGGGGTAAATGTCACCCGTGGTTAACACCTCATGCCCGCTGCCTGGGTGTTTCTGTTATGTAACTGCCAGGAAGAAATTTTCCTGGTCCAGAAACTATTATTTTTTAGGTTCAAAGCTGATAAAAGATGTTATGGCATGTAAAAAAATAAAGAGGGGGAAAAAAGCTACAGGAAAGAAAGGAGGAAGGAAGCAGGTAACTGTGTCTSTGTTAAGAATTCAGCCTCCTAAGAATGAAATCTCAAGGCAGGGAGATCTGGAGTAAAGAAATAATGGGACAGCTCAGGTCTGTGCCTCCAATTCAACTCAAGAGCTGAACTTTGGGCACTGGGCAATGGGAATACCTCAGCTTGTGCTGGCTCAGAGCTCTGCTGAGCCCCCAGCACGCTGGGAAACCAGGCTGCACGGGTATTCATTTGTCTGAAAAATGTTTAAAATTCCTAGCATTTGATCCCTTTTGGAATTTCTCAGTGGGAATTAGACTTGCATTCCCATGAAAACCAAGTAGATCTTGTGAAGATAATGGGGGTTTCCCTTTGTGTTGGAAAAAGAATGTAAAAATATCTTTGTGCTTTAGAGAAATTAACTTGTTACAGAGTTACTACAGCTGCACTGTGCTCACTGTACTCGATGAGTAAATCGAAAGCTTAAGGTACTCTGTTCTATAATTTTTGAAGTTAGAAAATCATACTTAATCCCTTTTCTGGGCACAGGCCAGTGCTCAGGATATAAAGAAGTGAAGCATGATACTAATTTGGTTTTTATTTCTTTGAAACGTTTTCTTTTTCAATTTTACTTTCAGCCAAGAAAACGGGAATTTATAAGATWGTAACAAGTGTGTTGTGAACTGTTTTAAATATTAGACAGCTCAGGCTGCTTTTCTGTCTTTTGCAGATTCACAGCCCGGGATGGACCTCAGTAACCCTCAGGAACAGCCCGTAGCTGCAGGTATTGTGCTGTTCAGTTGTGTTCTTCCACCCTCTCTTGACAATTTTATGTTTAAATGGAGAAAAATACATGAATTGTAGCTGCTTTAGGGTCCCTGGACACTGTATAACAGTAAAAAGTAAAAAAAGAGGGGCATTAAAGGCAAAAAAAGTAGATTTTGGGGATGAAATAAAACCATGGAAGTTCAATATAACATTAGAAAATTATAGTGAAGTGGGAAAAAGGGACTGTATAGAAGGAAAGGAAATATTTTCAGGAGAAAGCTGGAAGTTTTGATTAGGGAAGCAAGAATAATACAATTCTCTTGGTTGACTGCATTTCTAAAAATATGAAAACAAACCTCCTGAGTGAGTTTGACAAGTGTTTCACTCTCTTGTTAATCAAGAAGTCGAGCCTCTTTTCAGCTCCAATGAAATATTTAGCTTGAGAAGGATCAGAGGTGTTACCATCCAGCTGTCAGTAGGTTAAAGAATTTACCAGCAATTTCACAGTATTACTGTAAATTTTAAAAATTCCCATAATGTTTGAAAAAAATAATGTCTGTTTTTAATGAAATATTGATTTGAAATTTACAGAAATACACATAATATGGAGCTAGTTTGCATTGTGGGGTTAATGAAAGAGGCCTTATTTGAAACACTTTACAAGAATAAATTTCACTACAGTTAAAAATGTGTCTTTATTTCCAAGTAGAGAGGCTGGGATCTCTGAGATGCTGGTCTGCATGATAATGTTGATATTTAAAAATACACACGTGGAATAAGCAGAGAAGTGCAAGTGGGTTCAAAGAGGCCTTGATTACATCTGCTTGAGCAGTTTTCTGGCCTAAGGCCAGAATGATTAAAATTTTGCCCAAAAGAACAAAGTGGAGCTGTGATTCCTTTGCCTTGCTCCAAGGAGCTCCRTTCCTGCTCACAGCAGTTGTCAGAGCTCCTATGATAGAGTTAGATATTCTGGATTTTATTCCTGCTGYCATTTAGAATAAACTCCAGAATATTTGGATCTGAGCAAAAGCTGAAAATTTGTTCCAGGTGTGTGTGAGAGTTTGTGTAGGATTTTGGGAARTGAAATCATTCCCCAAAGTGCAACCAGTGCATCTGTAGAAATAACATTGTGGGTACTGTCAGCACTGCTGGGAGTGTGCAGGTGCTTTCTTTGAGGCAATCACTTGGAAATATTCTTGGAGAATAAATAGTTAATTATTTTTGCCTTTTTTTTTTTTCCAGAGGAACAAGAGGATTTGACAGACTGTAATCTGAACAAATCCCAGGAAATGGAAAGCATGGATAATGTGGAAGATATGAAGGAACACAATCAGTCTAATGAAGAAGCAGGAGGTAAAGTAGAGTTGGAATTCTGATAAATAATAATTGTATTTTGTCTTTTTATTCRTCTGATTATGCTATGAGAGCATGCCTTTAAAAGGAATAGCAATACAATTCCTTTGGAGCATTTCAACACATTCTAAAGAGRAGCAACACTTTTCCATCAGGGAACCTTACGTGCATTTTAGCAAGGTCAGTTTTACAGGATCTGTGAAATATGGATGGGAAGATAAAAGAGCAAGTGCATCTGGTGAGCCTCTAATGTGTGTGCTAACAAATTCCTAACAGCAGTTTGCATAGGCAAATCCTGTGTTAGGACTGCAATTTTTTATTTATGCTAAGTACTTTCATACCTAAAAAATAACTTGATAATTTATTCCTTTTTTTCTTTGAAAGAAAGAACAAGTTATCTCAAATTCACAGGACCACTCAAACCTGTAAAATTTAAAACTGTAGCAGTAATGTTGTATTTTAAACTGGGGGTGAAAGGGGGGTTGGTCAGTTTTCCATGTTTATTGATGAAGAAAATACCCTTCCTACACGTCTGAGAGAAAACACAGGGATTAATTAAAATAGTAAATTAATATGTACTGTCTTTAAAAMCCAGCAAGCCCTCTTAATTAATAGATAGAAGATAGCAGCAGCTTCTGAAACTTGGCAATTGTACAGAGCTCAGGGTTTACATGTGTCCATGACACATGTGTTGASTTTCTTCCGTGCTGTAGAATCTCCTAAACTGAAATCTCAGCATGAACAACAGTTCCTGCCCATGACCTGAGAGTGTTCATCTGTGCCAGGGCCTCAGCCACAAGCAGTGAGGGGTGTGCCTGGTGCAGGATGCGGGGCACGTGTCCTGGGCACAGCACACATRGTGTCACCACTGTCACAGGGCCTTKCTGTGACACAAGTCCATGGCAGTGAAGCRGCACCAAGGGAAATTACGGCTGTGGCTTTGGGTAGGAGTTTGAGGTAGAGTTTGTATCACATGAATCAAGTAAATCACTAAAGAATTATGTGTTTTGGCTGYGTAAGTAGCTTTGGTTGTTCCCTCTAATGTTAATGTGATTATTTTGCAGAGGTTATACTTTTGCATTATTAAAGACCAAATGTTTTTATTGGTTAACAAATTGCAAGCAAACATAAAACACTCAAGGGAGTGGTGRGAGGAATCTCACTCAAGGATCTACAGTGCCAGTATCTGGAACTGMTGGTGTTTGGCCTTTCTGGGCARTTTATGGACAGACATCACACAGGTTTTCTGACCAAATTTGATGTCTGGATTAGGATGAAAAGCCTCGTGTCCCCAGAGCAGCTGCTGCTTAGCAGGACTCTACAGTTGAGATTAGCTCATTATAGATATCTGCAATGTAAAGCCTGCCTTGGGCAGGTGAGTTCTGCTCTGCTTACCCTAAATACAGATGTTTAATAGAATAGACAGAATATGGAAGACTTGAGCATTTCCTACAACCAAGGCAGCTGATCTCTCAGATCCCACAGGACATAAAATATTCACAGCCATGCTCCAGCTGTTTGTCCACCCCTTGCACCAATTCCATTCTCACTGGCTCACTTCTCCCTGTGCTTTCCCAGTGTCCCAGCCCTTCACTCCTCCTGCTCACTGAGCTGTGGGTGCATGAAGCCAGGACAGGGTTTCTTTCCCAAACCCTTCAGTACTGACCACCTGAGAGGAGTTGCTGTAGCTTCTTCCAACCTTCCCTTTCCAGGAGCCATGTCCATACTATTCATACACAGTATCCAGGCATGAAGCAAGTCCTTTTCCTGTTCTCTGGCTGCCCTGTGCCTGCAGTACCATTTCCCACCCTCTTTTCCATAGATTTTAGTCAGGAACAACTTGGACACGTGAGASACTGTGTCAGTACTGCTCTTACCATTCATTTTTTATATTGCTGCTGATCTCTTAAAGTCTCTTTGCCATTTGTTCTGGAATGCAAACACTGAAAATTTACATCTCAAAGACAATGCTATAAATATCAATAAAACATCATTTCCCTCCAGCAGCCTCCCTTACCATTAGAGCTCATTCATTATAAAGTGAGTATGAACCTTCACTACCACAGTGCCCCATTCCTTGCTGCTCACTGTAGGAATAAATCCATGACTGCAAGGAGAAAGCTGCTTCAAATGTACAAAAAAGGTACCTCCAGCATCTCCATGTGAAATGGCACAAAATAAAATATACATAGTGTTTGCTTCAGTGCTTCACACACTGTTCTCTGCAGTCATTCTGATACCGGAAGCACAATAAATCTTAAATATTTAAGCATGCTGTGCTAGTACTCCAGGCCCTGCAAYGATCAGTAGGTGCACTTAAATTTCCTCCCAACAACACCAGTTCAGTTGCTGTTGGAGACTGAAATTCACAAATAATCTCAGTTTTCATGTCATGCCCTCTATAAAATAGCAGCAGATCTGTTAGTCCCTGAGCAGTCCTCGTGGGTCACTAACTACTGTCTGACTTCTATAAATGAAACCACATTTTGACAGTGCTGTCCTGGTGGGAGGATTATCTTTTGGGGATCACTAACCCTGGTAAAATGAATATATAATATACTCCAGGATTACAGAATAGAAATATCATCAGTATTGGTGATGGCTTTTGGGAAAAGGATTATGTCCTGCCTACACCTGAAAAACCTATTGGTTAATAAAAACCAAAAAGCTCTGTTTCTTTATTTGGCACATGGATRCGATCACTAATTCCCTCATTTTATATCAAATTTAAACAGAAATAATGAAAAATGTTTATGTGGTTCTCATAAATGTTAATCATGTTTGTGAGTGAGCAATTTCACTCCAGCACCTTCCCAATTCATGGCTGATGACAGCCTGCAATAGAAACCTCTCCTTTTTCTCTCCTGAACCCCCACACGATCCGTGCCCCCGGGGTTTGTTCCATCTGCTGAAGGCCATCATGGGAACACGAGGCCACTGACTCATGGAGAGAGATCAGGCCTTTGATAACCTGCTTTCCRCTGCCTTAGTATGTATGTAACATGTTTTTCTCCAGCACAATTATGGCTGGTTTTTCCAAGTCTTGTCAGCCATCCGTAGTGAGTAGGAATCTCCCGGTTTCTTGGACTACGTGTTTTTGTGAGTCTTGCATTATTCATGGGTGACACTGTGAGTATGTTGTGGGGAATTATTCTGAGGCTTTGAGCAGAAGCTGGACCTGTTTAAATCTAGATATTGTCTGRTTTGGTTTGGTGGAGCCTTTTATAYTAAAAGTGGCACTGGGATCCTTTTAAARTCTTACAGACAGTTAATAAAAGCACTAAATTAATGTATAGGGCTGAAACACCATGGCTGGACCTCATTTGGTATGAAAAAAATCYACTTTTCCAGCAAACAGTTTTTTATTTGTACCTCTCTGAGCCTGTGCAAACACACCAGCTTATGGTGTTTTTTATGTGYGTCCTGACACAGGTGAGATGCCATTCCATGGAAACAACTCAACTTGTCCTACTCCACCCCCCTGTTAAACAGGCTTCCATGATGATCAGTGCTAACTATCGGGCAAACAATTAGGCAGCAGGCTAGAGTAAAATGGTAATTAAAAGCTTGATGGGGAAGAAGGAAAAAAAAAGAAACAAAACCCCCTTTTCTTGCCTCAAGGGACTGGAAGCTGCACGCTGTGGTGCACATGGTGTATGCTTGCCTGCAACCATAAAAATACACCGTTCCCATGGTGCTTCCTGTGTCTAGTCTGAAAAGAGACAAGCAATGAGGGGGGGAGGGAAGCTCTTGATTTCCCCTGTTTCTTTATGTGCCCCCAACACTGTTACCTTTGGTGGCCAAAGTTGACACATCTTTAATTTAAAAATTAAATTAAAAAAGCCACGTTCCTTCCTCTGGGAGTYGCAGTCAAGCACAAATGTTTAATTATGTCTTAATTCTCTCAGCTGTTGAGGCAGACAACTTTTGGGGTGTTATGAATGTCAGCGAGCTTTCATGGTTGTGAGCTAAAAAGAGATAAAAGCCACATTTGTGGTTTATGGATGTTAATTGCTGCTGCACTGAGGTGTGTGAGGGGGGCGGTTGAAAGGCTGGAGAGAGGCAGGAGAGGTGACAGAGCCTCACTGGGGCACTCAGCGAGGTTCCAGCGGTGCTGCAAGAACATGCACTTATCTGCTTGGAAAGGAAGTGCCGTTTTTATCAGAATATTTCATCTCCCAAGCCCAGCTCGAGCCCCGGCGCTCATGGGACTTGGGGTTATCTCACAACATCAGCAGAAGTTCACTGCAAGGGGATTTCTGTAGTGTTAAACCMAACAAGGAGCCTGTGCTGAACGGGTCAGGCTTCTCTGGGGGCTCTACTGGGACTGAAAGCCGCGTTTTCCTTATCAACAAACGATCCTCTTGACTTTGTTTGAACTCTTCAGACTGTGCCGTCAGCGGCAGGAATGCTGCCAGGCACGCTCGGTGACATCAACGGGGCGGTGGTGTCACCCAGCCTGTAAATGATTGACATCAGCTGGACTATCCTGAGCACTCAGCACTGACACAGACACTCGGATACTCTGATTGCCTGCAGATAATCAGAAAGTGCAGCTATTTCTCGTTCTAATTAACCCATTATAGTGATTAGAAAATAGAATTTACTTTTGAGATATYCTGACTCCCAGTGGAAGCTTTGAGACAGAACAAGGGCTGGAAAGAGGATGGATGCACAATTTTTCAATAGATGATGGGCTTCATTCCATAACTTCTAAAACTCCATTTTTTTTCCACTCGTTCTACAATATGTACCTTGGAGCCATACAAAATAATTCCCTGAAATTACARGTGAGAGAAATATTTATTCCTTTGGCATCAAAATAAAATCTAGTCCARAACTGATGAGYTGTGATCCCTCCCCTCTCCCCCCAGCAGAAAATAAGTGAAGATGCAGAAAATGGCTCTGGGAACTCAAATCAYATGTTATTATAGGAAATAATCTATTTTTGGAAATACAGATTAGTGAAAAGGAAATCAGTTAATGGGGATGAGTCACATTTTGCCCCCAAACCAGGCACAAAATGTAAGTTGAAGGGACAGGTTCACTGTTTATGCTACTGAAAAAGTTTCGAGAAATGGAAACAGATCCACAGGAGTCAAAACTTTGCTGAAATACACAAATAGTTCCCTGAGCATTGGAATTGATGGCTCTTTTGTCTCGTTGCTGACTGACTTTKAACTGAACTGTGCAGAGTTTGCAGYGGGTGCTCGATGCCTGTTTCASCTGGRGCTCCCGGGGCCGGCGTTGCCGTTTCCTCAGCGCTGCATTCTCTCCACTTCTTCTTCCATCTTTATTTCCWTCTGCTCTGCAGGAGCTTTTGGGAATTCATAAATTGGGAGCTCGGCTGGCTGTACTCCCGAGGAGCAGCGTGTGGCTGCGCTCACCTGCCGTGCGTGGAGCCGGGATCCTCTCCTGCTCTCCTGGTGCAGGAGCTCCACCTCCAGGAGCGCCTCTGGGAGCTGCAGGTGCTCCCGACTCTCGGGGTCTCTAGCTGCTCAGGGACCCCGAGAAACGTTAAAAAGTCTCTTAAGTCTCTTTTCCCAGCCCAGCACTCAAAGAAGGAGTCAGAGCTCTTCATTTCTCTGTCTCAAGGTTGTTTATTGTTTCTTATCTATAAAWTTTTTTCTCCTGTCCAGCCGAGGTTCGCTCAGCAAGACAGTCCCAGGCACTCTGCCTCCCTGGGGAGGTGTTATCTTTTTATACTAAAAACTACATGTACAATATTTACCATAAATTCCCAATACCTATCACCTATGTTAGACAGTGAGCTTTTACTCTAAACCAATATAAAAGTGCCAACATCACAGCAGAAGATGGAGGCCAAGAAGAAGAAAGAGAAAGGCTGGACATGCCCAGATTCCTCCATCTTGCCCCCTGAACCCCTATTCTAAAAACCGAAAAAAATCTATTTTGCATCCCGTGATAAATTCTCTATCATTCTACTTAAACTGTCATGGCTTGCAGATCTTCATATAAGGTTGGTCATTTGCTCCATGGGTCATAATCAAAACCACCAGGATCTTGGGCTCTGTGCCAGGGTCTCTGAACCCCCTGGCCGGGGTCTTGGCAGTCCAGGACAGCCAGAGGGATGTCCTGAGTTCCAACACCTGATGGGTGCTTTAAGCAATGCTGCTCTTCAAGGAAGGGCTGGATTTGTTGTGCAGACTCCCAGGAACATTTAGGATGGAAAAGAGATCAGTGTTACTAAGGGAACACCAAGTAGATGCACTCGTTTCTCTACAAGGCTGTGCTAAAAGTAAACTACAAATATTTTATTAAAGAACCTCATATAGAAGACATCACACGTGAAATCCGAAATTTAAGATTATTTGCTACTGGAATTTTTTTATAGTTTAATCAAATCAGTTCAAGGTGTTCAAGACCATCTGAACCAAGCTCCTGTCTTCAGCCTATATGTGTTAAAATTCCTYAGGTATTTATCACAGATTTCCCTGTTCTTCATATTATTTTATCATATATTTCCTCTGTACTTAATTTTTCTTACAAGAATATATTGCATTGTCAGGAAGGCTCCTGGGAGATGAATTTACAAAGATTAAATGAAATGATACATTCAATTTCTCAGGTTTGAAGTTCATTTGAAGCACAGTTGACCAGAGCCGACCGTGCCTGAGTGGTCACATTAGTGATTGGTCCCTTGATATAAGTAATGCCAGTGATTATCTGAATTTAACATGTGGCCTTTCTCAGTCTGACTGTTGGGTCCAGATGTTCTCTGATTAACTGTCTCATTGAAGTCTGATTTAACGGTTGTGATTGTATCTGCCTTGCTGGACTTCAGGAATTGTCATTTTAGAAATGTTTTCTCTGGGTGATGGTATCTTAACGGCAAAGRAAGGGAAGAGCTTGTGCAGTTTCATCTTTTTCTGTGKTTTTTTTTTTTTTGTAAGAGGGAGACTTTAAAGATATTCAAATCTGAAAGGATAACGTTAACAGGTGTCAAAATTAAAATAAATTTCATCTGGGACAGGTGTTGGAAAACCTGGGCCCTGCAGGCCTGAGGATGTGGGATGGCATTCCCTCTGTGCTCCCCTCCAGCACTGGGGGTGTAGAAAGTTGAGTAAAAATGGCAAATTATTRCCACTTTTTAAAATTAAACAACCAAAATACAATCTCACAGTAGTTTCAGCATACACTAGCTATAGTTTTCCACCCCTAGTCCAATTTGTCCCAGGGAAGATCATTCTGCTTCCCCAAATTCTGTTTGTAGTTTCAGTTAAGAGCATTTAAATGAAGTTAAATTCCATTTCCTTCTCTAAACTCAGCACTGCACAGTGTTGCTGTGCACTTTGTCCTGTTTTACTCCAGCTTTGGGAACACTCAGTTTTGGGGAATATTTCTCCTTTACCCCTATTTCTGTTAGTATAACTTCAACGTAATTTGGAAACCTTTAGAATGAAAATCCTAGAAAAACACTACAGTATGATTAGGCAGAAAATGATAATAGAGGGGAAATACTGTGTGTGAAATAATGGATTTCCACAGGAATATTAATCTTTATAAGAAAAATCCTTRTTTTAAGTAAGATGCTTGAAGAACCAGTTACATAATTCAAGTTTCCTGACTCACATGAGCTTGGGAACGATTTGTGTTGTTTGGTAGCTGTTATTTTGCAATTAATTGTACCACTAGATAAATTACACTATGCTTTAATGATAGAGAGGCACTGATATTAATGAAGTAGAAAATACACATCTGAGCACTTGGAAAATGATGCCTGGCTGATTTTTTTTATTTTCTTTYCAATTCTCAGTGCTGCATTTCAATTTGATTTGTTTCTATTTTTGTTTCAAGTCACAATAAAAACAAGGAGACTCATTACCATTGAGCCTGCACTCCACAAAGGGGAATGATGAAAGTTTCTCTCCTATATTTAGAAGTGAAAATTCCACCAGGTGCATTCTGCACTGGGTCATTTAGGAATTACCCCTCACATCTGCCTTACAAAGCATCTAAACAAAATAAGTACTATTTTTTTTTTTGTATTGGAGTGACTATTGAACAACAGTACTAAGAAAATACTAAAAGGCACAAAAACAAAATAAACCCGAAGCCAATATGCCCAAGYAATAAATGCAATATTTGGGACTTTTAGAGCAGAAGTCTCTGCTTTAGCCTGTAGTGACACAAAAAAGGACCTGAGGAATGGGACAGGCCCAGTCTGCACCATGCAAGGGCATTTCTTGTCACCATGTCCTGGTTGGGGTGGTTGTCTCTGCTGTCTGGCTGCAAGTTAATTCTGCTCTGAGGTGATTGCTCTTTCTTTGTTGGCAAACAATGATCTCATAGCAGCTGTTGGGAAAAAGGGAGCCCAGGCTGGAGTCAGAGGGAAAACAAACCAGGGTGGGCCAAAAAKGCTTGAAATCCTTTCCCTTCCCTAGATGGATATCTGCAGTGGGGTAGAAGAAAAACATGGAGAAAAATTGTCTTAACTCTGATAGTGTTGCCTCATTAAAAAAAAAACCAAACTCATGTTGCTATTGTGTCATTTCACATTTTATAATTTCCCATTAGTTACAATCTCCAAATTCTCAGTATATACATGTGATTGTTTTCTTCTTGTTTGAGGAAAAAACTTAGGCATAGCATTGTTTATTTTAATTATTTTCCCCTGGATTATAATTTTTATGGGATGCACTACTCTCTTTATTCAACAAGGATAATGGAAATTTTTTATTCATGACTTATCTTTGCCCCCAGTGTGTTGATTCCATTGCTGAGGTGTCTCTCACAAACATGCAGGATTCTGCCTTGAATCTGGAAACTCCACTGACTTTTTCAGCTTCACCACTCTCYGAATCTCTCATTCTGGGAGGGGAGCAGCTCTGGCATGTGTCTGTAGGGTTTTGTGGGGATAACAGTGATGAATCATCAGTTAATACCTGTCAAACCCAGGTAGTCACAAGAACCCTCCAATATCGACTCCCTTCTTGTTCCTCAGCATCTGAATCCCATTAACAGCTGTCAAAACCTGGTAAACTATTTATATGCTTTCACAATTTGTTTAATTGGATAGTTAGGAAATGGCATACAAGAAAAGCTTTCCTTTTTCCTTTTTTTTTTTTTTCCTTTAGTCTGGCTGAACATCTGTAGCATTAGGGGCTCATTATCTCTGAATTGGCACAGCAAATCAGCAGCATCATTAAAATGCCACATTAAGATGATTAAGTTTCTTTGTTACCCAGTTGACTTTTTGCATGTGCTGAGGATTTCACGATTATGACCCCACTCCTTGTAAAACACTTGAGCWACATCACCCTTTCCTGCCGTTGTCTTTAATGGCTTCTGGGTTTTATTCCTTGTGCTTTTCCTATCGCTCCTGGTAAACTTTGCTTAACAACAGGACAAAACTTAGGTTTTCTCCTCTGTACTTGATACCAGAGTCTCAAATTAAATAGAGAATTTGGGGGGTTTTCCTTCTGAAACTTCCTCCTAGAGAAAACAGCTAAGATTCAGAAACCCTCAAACTTGCCCTAACTATTTGGCTCTCTTGACTTTTTTATTTCTGCATTTTCAGCCTGGAGAAGAGAGATTGTATGGAGATGTCAGAGCAGCCATCCACTATCTGAAGGGACCTAAAAGAAAGCAGAGAGGGGCTCTGCTTCAGGAACAGAAGTGACAGGATGGGGGGGAATGGCTGTCAGCTGAAAAAGGGAAATTTTTTTGTGGGATATATGGGAGAAACTCCTTCCTGTGAGGGTGGGGAGGCCCTGGCACAGAGAAGCTGTGGCTGCCCCATCCCTGGGAGTGTCCAAGGCCAGGCTGGATGRGGCTTGGACCAACCTGGGAAAGTGGAAGGTGTCCCTGCCCAGGGCAGGGGGTGGGACTGGATGAGCTTTAATGTCCTTCCAACACAAACCCTTTGTGATTCTATCATTTTATAGAGCACACACAAGCACTGTTTGGGTGGTGACTCAGTCTGAAGTTGCCACCGCAGCTTTATTTTGGATTTTTTCCAGAACCCATTGTTTTTACAATGTTTCAGGTGAAACAAAAATATTACTCTGGAGTATGTCTTTCATCTTGTAATCATCTCCCCAGGAAATGAAACCATGTGCATCAGCCTTAACGCATCACACCAGCACTTTGTTCTGTAAAAGCTGCAGCTTTTTTTTTTTCCTCAGTGTATATTAACTCCATGAACTGCCTCAAGAAAAATAGTTCCCTGGCTTGGACTCTATGAATGCTTTTTTTTCTCTTACAACCTCTTCACTCGCCTAATAGAAGAGATGATGGCACTTATTTTTTCCACTGTTAGTGTTTTTAGGGATAATTGTGTTTTTCCTCAGTTAAATTTCCCTATTCTACATGAAGTCACACCTTCCTTCCTCTTGATTAAGGCAGACCAGTCTGGAAACGCCCTGATCTAATAAAATATGTTGATATGATTTTTAAGTGACAGATACAAACCTTCCACACATCTGCCAATTTCCTGATCACGTGGTATTCCCTGTGCATGCCAGTACAGAGAAAAGTCTGGGCTGAAAAAGTAATCTGGTGGCTCCAGATTCTGCAATCACTTGGTWAAT
The DNA here is from genome assembly GCA_002167245.1 of Sporophila hypoxantha. Classification (NCBI taxonomy): domain Eukaryota; kingdom Metazoa; phylum Chordata; class Aves; order Passeriformes; family Thraupidae; genus Sporophila; species Sporophila hypoxantha. The sequence goes on along the minus strand of NDFG01000064.1, from coordinate 680,655 downwards.
TTTAGTACAGCCTATACCWAGCCATCTTTTCCTCASACTGCTTTGCACTTAAGCTGTCTCYTKTCTGGCTGTCAGGAGGTGAAGCAGCCTCTAAACCATCACAGGTGAAAAAATCCCAACTCTTCTAATTTCTATTTGGGTTTAAAAAGTCCATTMCCTTGTGTCCTTTCTTGATGCCAATCGTCAGAAGGTGAATTTTCCTGTGGAAATCCTTCAAATACCTACAGGAAAACACTTGAACTTTGGATGCCATGGACAGCTGAAACTGCCTCTGTTTTTAGCAGAGGCAGTGATGGAAAAGCCTTGATCAAAACTCAGGTGCATCCTCCTCTGTTACTACAAGGAAACACAAGCCTTATGTGCAGTGTGGAAACTGCAGAGGTGATTATTTTCCACGGTGGAATCATAAGATGATTTGCCCAGTTTGCACCAGTCCCCAAGGATGTGCCATGGGGGGCTGAAACCAGTGCCCACACTGTGCCACACRGACCCTGGCACAGCTCTGGAGCTGTGAGCCAAGCACTGTGGTGAGAAAGAGGAGCAAACAGCACAGAAGCCTCTGTTGGAGKTCACAGCTTGGCCTCCACTGCTGAAAACTGCGTGAGATGCAGACGAAAGGTGAGACGTTGAGTAGAAAGTGGGAATTGAAATTGTTTCTGAAAGCACCAACAAGGTGCAGCTGCACTGGGTACTTCCTTTTACCATGCTGGGCAGGATGTAGCAAATTATTTTGGAACAGCCTCCTTTTTTGAGAGGGAAAAAAACAACCAACCAACCAAAAAAAAATCTTGTTTTTTTTTCTTTTTGCCTCCTGGGAAAGGGATGGGTGTTGAAATCTCCTTTCAGCAACTGGCAATCATTTTTCCTTGGAAAATGGAAATGGTTGTATAAACTAATTTTGAAAGAATCTTGATAACAAGATCACCCTCACACCCTTGGACATGGAGTTGGCAGCAGAAGGCACCTGCAGAGGAAGCTCTGTTTTTGTGGAAGCAGGAATCTGTGGGATGTGAAGCAGAGCTGGTACTGAAGGATCCACAAAGAAAAATGGCCCATTTTTGGGTGAAGCTGGAGCTCTCTGTGACCTTCTGAGAAAGCACCTGAACCCACCTGAACTCATCCAGGACTGGGGCAGCAAGTCCCAACAGCAAAATCCAAATCTYTTCCAGGATAGGGGATAAAAACCCACAGTATGGGAGAAAACCCCTTTCTTCCACCAATATCCCCATCCAAGGAGAGAACAAGAGGGATCTCAGAGTTTTCCAAACTATGGGAGGCCTTGTTTAGGAGAAAGAAACCATCACCCATCTATTTCCCCCAGCTCAGCCCAAAGTCAGACAGATTGGCAGGGCTTAATACAATCAATTAGGACAGAGGAGTGATTTTCTCGTTAAAATGTAGCTGAAAATGTTGATTTCATTAAATTCTAGGTTGCCAGATCTTTGTTTTTCAACGTTGCTTTTATGTCGCCACCTCATTTTCACTGCCACTCGTTGTTTGTTCTCAGCATTTGATGTGGTTTATTACTCAGAACCAGAGCTAATACATATTCAGCAGTTCATGTTCTGTACTTTGGGGAAGGGACAAGTGATTCAGTGCCAGATTGAACTGTCTAATCCTGGGCTGGAGGGAGGAGCAGGTGGCCAGAGAACAAGGCTCAAACAGGAASCCATGTGCTGCATCTCGTGGTGCTCCTCTTCACTCGGTAGCTTGAGGCACAACTTGAGTTCCARCCTTTGTCTCTTGTCAGAGAACCATGGAATGGTTTGGGTTGGAAGGACCTCAAAGCTCATCCAGTCCCACCCCCTGCCATGGCAGGACCACCTTCCACTCTCCCAGATTGGTCCAAGCCCCATCCAGCCTGGCCTTGGACACTCCCAGGGATGGGGCAGCCACAGCTTCTCTGGGTAATCTGTGCCAGGACCTCCCCACCTTCACAGGGAGGAATTTCTTCCGTATATCCAACACAAATTTTCCCTTTTTCAGCTAAAACCATTCCCTCCCATCCTGTCACTCCAGCTCATGATGAATTGTCCCTCTCTGGTTCCCTTTTGACCCCTTCAGACTCTGGAAGGTGCTGTGAGGTCTCCACACAACTCTTCTCCAGGCTGTCCCAACTTTCTCAGCCAGCTTTAAGCAGAAAAAAAAGCTGTCCTGGTAGTTATTAAGGATCTTAATGGAAGTGCTGRTAGTTTTGGAGTTAATTGTGGAAAGGAAATTCAGCACCCTAAGCTGAATCATCAGTTGTTTATACAGTGTGACCAATTTGCTGGCATTTTTACTCTTTAGTAAATCATTAGCTGCCTGTTACATCCACCTTTGTCATGGAGCTGCATTCATTTAGGCCATGCCTCTGGATTCCTCTGGACTGGAACCTGTTTGAAGGCCATGGATGTTGATCTTCAGGAGGTGTCAGGTTCTTTGCCACATCCTCACAAAATCAGGAAAATCTTTTGGCATTTCTGGGATACATTTATTTATCAGGAAACCCTTACCTTGTCTCTGCTAGTTTTACTCACACTGAAAATCAAGATTATTGACTGCTTCTCACACATCTGAGAGCTATGGATAAAAACTGTGATTTGCAARTGAAAATTGAGATTATTGGTTAGGCTTAACTAGTGAGAATCTATCCCATGGGAGAGCTGAGAGTCCTTCACTGATCAGACATATTTCCTAGGCTTGTTCTAAGCACCAGAGGTTCCACAAGAAGGTATAAGTTATAAGATAAAATTACTTATTAAATTTATGTCTTTCTGTATTACCAATTCACAGAAGCAACCTGAAATGCTGATTTCTATAAAAATAATATTTGTGAGTGGTGTGAAAAAGTGTTTTCTTTTGAATGCTGGCTAGTAATTTCAGGAGATGTTTGTACTGTATTATAMATTCATAATCTGTAGAAGGAAGTTCTCCATCAAAGATAATTACTGGGCAGGTTAATTGCTTTCAAGAGTTATCTCACTGTGAGTATGACTAAGTGACCATGACCAGTGAAGTTCCACATCTCAACTTCATTTCTTCATCTGCATATCTCAATAAAACTTTTAGGAAGATTGATACTGTTGTTTTATATMATTTTAGTGCATTTTTTTCCTAAGGTACCTCACTGTGGATAAAATTAGCCTTTTTTCATTCCTGTGCTTTGTTTTACCTGCAGATGATGTGATTAAAGTGAAAGGTGAATACAATGAAAGAGAGGAGAATGCTTTAAATTCCGAGCCAATGGAAAACCTGGAAGAATCTGAACTGCCTTACACATATCCCAGAGAATATAAYGAATATGAGAGCATTAAACTGGAAAGACACTCGGGTTCATATGACAACRTCAGGCCAGCTAGTGGAAAGATGAATTGTGATATCTGTGGATTAGCCTGCATTAGCCTCAATGTCTTGATGGTTCATAAGCGTAGCCACACTGGTAAATATCCCTCTGTTGTTCTTGTAAGAGCTGGAGTACTGAAAATAAGATAATTTTTAATCTAGACTGGTTATTTTTAAAAAGGATAACCAAAATCAGGGTTTCCTTGTTCCATCCTTGACGCCACATGTGATCTTTATCAAGTTACTCGCTGTTCTGTGCCTCACTTTACCCACCTTTCTTCTTATCAGGATTGAATAGTATTAAAAGCAAGTTGGTGAGGCATTTTAAGAATTTTGGATGAAAGGCACTATGTAATGCAGTATTTCTGGCACAAAGCAAAAGTTAATTTGGTGCTGTGCTGCCATTTTCAGTCTGTATATAAATTTCTCTCTGTGCCATACTTTGGCAACAAACCAATGAGCATCTWAAGTTTCAGCCTGCAGTAAAATGAGAATTTTTTTTCCTTCTAAAAATTGCTGGCTTGTTGGAATCAGCCTCCTCCAGAGCACTTCTTTCCATGGAAGAACTGTGCAGTGCTTTCCATAGTCCTACATATGCTACGAGCAGCTCTGACACCAGAGCTGCACCTCCCTCCCACTGAAGCCACACTCTTTGTGTTTCTATAGAAAGAAATCAATCCAATACCTCATTCTTTCCTCTTCCAAAAAGGCAGAGGACAGCATGATACCCACGTAACCATTAAATGTCCTTTTCTGTATGTCATTTTAAGGTGAACGGCCATTCCAGTGTAATCAGTGCGGAGCTTCCTTTACTCAGAAGGGAAACCTCCTCCGCCACATTAAACTACACACAGGGGAAAAACCTTTTAAGTGTCACCTGTGCAGTTATGCCTGCCAGAGGAGGGATGCGCTTACGGGTCACTTAAGGACACATTCTGGTAAGTGACTTCACAGGCACTCCATGTGGTTTGGATGTGTGTCACTGGGACACTCGGTGTGGAAAAGACAGACAGCAAGGTTTGCTCAGCCTGTGAAAGGCTCAACACAGAGCAGTGACCACTCACTGGTGCTTCTGGAACTGGCTCTGCTCTTGGTGCAGAGAGAGGGGCCACGGGAACCACGTCACAGCCCACAAACCTGCTTGCACAAATAGSTCCMTGGTGTTTTCACAGAATYGTTTTGGTTGGAAAAGACCTCCAAGCTCATAAAGTCCAACCTTTAACCCATCACGACYTTGTCAGCTCATTTCCATACGAGTGCAACTGGCTGTGCCAGTAAGCTCTGAACTTGAGGAGAGTGTGAGATGTGCTTTGCTGGGATCCCATTCTGAGCTGTGAGGAAAATCCTAGGAGCATAATTGCAGGCAGATAACTATTGCCACCTCACTGTGGTGTAGTGCCTTTCATCTGAATCTCTTAAAATGCTCAACAGATGTTTCTTCTTWAGCCTGGTAGGGTGTTCTGTCCATTTTACAGATGGGGAAATGGAGGCACAGAGCTGAGGTGACTTGGATTTCAAGTCAGGTATAACTCAATCTTAGCTACCCCAGTTCTGCAGGAGCCAGGCTGTGCTTGCCCTTGAATTTGTCTTTATCCTCTGTTCTACATGGGCTCAGAAAGAAAACATTGATTCTAAATTAGAGGTGTTATCTCTGCACTTCACTGTACAGAAAATGTTCAACCTCACAAAGAATCAAAGTTTAAAATTATCGTATCTGCCAAGGATAAATGAGATTTTGATTTAATCAAGACCAGCAGTGTAGTGCTGTCCCCCATCAGCACCATGCTTCAAGCAAGACAGTGTTTTGGTGATCTCTTGTGGTTATTTTAATTCTTTTATTGTTTCTTTTTCTAGTGGAGAAGCCATATAAATGTGAGTTTTGTGGAAGGAGCTACAAGCAGAGGAGCTCGTTAGAGGAGCACAAGGAGCGGTGCCGGACTTACCTGCAGAAYGCTGGCATGTGTGAGGCTGGTGAGTTTATCACATTGCAGTGGTTTTGGGGTTTCAGTGCATTACAGGGCTTATAAAAGATCATCTGGTGAGCTGTTAACCCACAGCCTGAGAACAGCTTTTCCTACGCTCCTTTTCAGTAACCTGAGGGGCTGTAATGTTCTAAAGGGGCTGGTTCATCACAGCCCTCAGGTGCTTTTATTTTAATCACTTTTTTCTGTAAATGTTACTTTGTGTAAAACATCTAAAATACTTTGTACCCAGCATTTCTGGAGGTGATGCTCAGTGAGCTAAATWATTCCTACATTAATGTTGTTATGTGGCTCATTTTACAGGATGAGTTGTTGACAACCACGTGTTTGATGGTTCCTTTTCTGTTAGAATTTGCAGCAGTTTTAGTGACTTGGATCTAGGGCATACAAAGGGAGTGGTATCCCAAAAATCACTGACAGATCAGCTTAGGAGGGAGTGAGAGGTAAAGGGCTGCTTTGAATATAGAGCTGCCTCTGGAAAAGATGAAATGTATCAAAACRTGTTTTTTTCTTATTTTCCATTTTGCAGTCTCAGTGCTGCAGTTCCAAAATACTTTGGTGAAAWGTAATCACCATAATCTTTGTCCCTGCTTCACCTGAACTGTTTAAATCCTAAAATGAACTGTGTGATTTGGATCTCACAACACACCAGTAAGTCAGGAAAAAATTGCTCTTCCCATTCAGAGTCAAGGAGTGGCTGTGACCTCCCAAAGAACTCTGTGACTGATCYAAGAAGAGCTGAGGCCACAGTTTCAGAGTTCAGACTCCCATATTTTGCTATGCAGCCTTGAAAAAACACCAAATMATGGAAACATGGAATCACAGAGGGTTKGGGTTGGAAAGGACCTTGAAGATCATCCAGTGCCATAGGCAGGGACACCATCCACTAACCCAGGTTGCTCCAAGCCTTGTCCAACCTGCCCTTGGACACTTCCTGGGCAGCCACAGCTTCTCTGGGCAACTTATGCCAGGGCCTCAYCACCCTCACAGGGAGGAATTTCCTCCTAATAACTCTATCAACCACAGAAAGGACAAGATTCTGCAGGAATCATCACAAGCCAGGCCTGAAAATCAGTGTGAAGTGCCACTGGTATGTGATAAAAATCTTGGGTACAGGAATCCCTACATGTGCAGAGGTGTAGGTTGGTGTTTCAGGCTTTGTGACACATGCAGGAAACCTCCCAGAGAACCAAGGTTTATCAAAGTGTTTCATAGATAGTTTTATARTTTTGAGGGGGCTCTCTTCTTGTCAAAGTGACATATTTCTTAGAGTATTTTTAAAAGTTACTGGTAATCTGCTTATCAGCAAGTTTTGGGTTTGGTGAGAACCCTTACACGTTGTAACTGTGGTTTGTGTTACAGTACACACATCATGGCCATCACCCAAAGTGTCCACCTGTGAAAATGGAAAACATGAGAGCTGCTGCAGGTTTCTGCTTTGAAACTATTCTCATGGTTTAGATGCATTTCAGAAAAGCAGCATTCCCCCCTTACCCCAAGCCTGTGGTGCAGTTCTTCCTGCAGCACTGCAGAGAGCCTGAACTGGTCACAGGGAATGGAAATTCCCAGAGTGCCAAGAGGTGGCTGCTGCCCTGCCTTGGAGACCTTCACATCCTTACACAGATTGCAGTGCTGTTAGGAAATTTTATGAAAAATAGGAASTCCTGGGGCATTTCTATCTAATTCTCTGGTATCAACAGGATGTTGGGTGGCAGAACCAGGGAGAGGGAAAGCTGGAAAGACTCTCAGGAGGTCATTTGCTATGTTTCATTTTTTTCCCCCCCCTAAGTATAGCATTTTGCATTTGTGTTTAATAAACATCCTCTTTACATTACTGATCCTTTCCCTACTTCTCTCCATCACTTTGAATTTTGGTGTTTTTCTGAATTCCCCTCAAGCTTCTCAACCAGGTCTGGTGGAAGGTGTCCCTGTCAATGGCAGGWGGGTGGAACTGGATGACCTTTAAGGTCTCTTCCAACTCAAACCATTCCACAATTCTATAATTCTCACATGGAGCCATCTTTGGACACAAAAGTGCTCTACATGCCATCATTCCTAACTGATTAAAATATTTAAAAGCATCAGGACAGTAAGAACCATTCTATTTGCTTTTCAGTGCCATGCKTGCATGTTTTAAATGTGGAAATATTTCTAAAAGAGAAGTTTCATGTAATATAGTTGGAGCATTGTCCCTGATAACCATCTCTCTCACATTTTTCTCATTGCACAATCACCCAACTCCGTTCCACTCTCCCTTCTTGAGTGACCACACAGAGATGCTACAGGAAACAATGCCTCTAATTTCAGCTTTGTACTTGAGGGCTTTGCTAACATTAYCTGCACATTCTAAAAATTCTGCTCACATTGGTTGGTGTGGCAGAAACCACACTATGGGAACAGCTCAGTGCAGGGTGAGTGCTGGTGTGAGCTTGGGGCTGGGACAGCAGCAGCTCTCTCTCCAGCTGCAGGGTGACATGGTGGCCCAGAGATGGATGTCCCATCTCTGGAAGTGTTCAAGGCCAGGTTGGACAAGGTTGGAGCAACCTGGGCTAGAGGAAAGTGTCCCTGTCCATGGCAGGGGGTGGTACAAGGTGATCCTTAAGGTTCCTCCCAACCCAAAGCACTCAGGGAACTCATGATGGCCAGGGGACAGCACCTTTGGAGGGGTGCACTCACAAGACAACCTAAAGAGTCCTTCCTCACGGATAATTCACAGTGGCAGGAAAACAGCCCTCTGGAAATGTTTTATCCAGGCAGGATTACATCTGAAATGTACCCTGAGGCAGGCAGCAGCACTGGGAGCAGCATGGAGCCCTCTCAGTGGGGTCAGGGAAAAAAATCAAACATCCTCAGCCCTGGTGCTGGTTGAGCAGGAGAGGAGCTCCCAGCTGTCAAAGTGGTGAGATCAACCCCATCTTTACACCACATAAAATTCCATGCTTAGGAGCTCAACTTGCCATGTAATTCCAGAGCCACTGATCAGATCTGACCAAGAGGGACAAGGGGATTTATTTGAGCTACAGAATTTCTTTCAGCATCCTCAGAGACTTTTTTTTTTTTGCTTTCTGGCCCCGCAGTTGAGCCAACAGAGCCCTGAGCTTGCAGGATAACCCAAGATTCCAGGCTGCTCTTCAGTGCTTTGGAAGACTGGATTTTCTGTATTTGTTTTTTTCTCAGTGTAATTTTGACCATTTCTGTTAGTCCAGCCTGAATTTTATTTTTAGATCCATGTTACAGTGAGATAATKACTTATTTAAATCACCATGTGCAGTGGAATCATCCAGAGGGAGGAGAATTGAAGAGGGACAGAGGGTGTGATAACTTCTCTATATTTGAGAAGACTTTAAAGAATTTGGAGTGATTAAAAAACTTTTTCCTAAATGCTAAATATTATTCTTGGATTGTTTAAGATGTGATCCAGAGGAAAAAGTTGGATGAGATAATTTTCTGGGTAGAGAGAGCAGTGTTGTGAATGAGAACCTGTATAACCACCTTCGTCTTACTGGGAGCAGACATTGTTTCCCTAAGGCCAGGTTGTGAAAATGTCATCAAAGACCTTTTGTGGCCCATAAATAGAGATTATTTTTTCTTTAGGAAAAAATAGCCAGTAGCAAGGAGTCAAAGATCTTAATATGAAGGCAAAGACCCTCAGCATTAAAATAAAAGAGCAGAGAACCATGAACCTGCAAAATTGATTCTACAGAAGTCCCAGAGCATGTTATGTAGGTCAATAGTTACTGTCTCTGCAGATCTCCTCTGAGGAAAGGCTCTGTTATTCCTGCAGGAAGCCCTCATCTGCCCTCCTGACATTAATTTAACAATTAAAGTTCCCTTGGTGGCACATAAATAATGTTGACAAGTCACCCCTGATGTGCTACGTGCAGCTTCCAGTGTGCTCCTGGGGCTGGGAGGGCTGAGAGCAACTCTGAGCTGAGTCCTGCCAGGATAAGGAAAAGCACCCTGAAAATGTGGAATTAAAGCTTTACTAGAGCAGCACATGGGTCCTCAGAGTGCAACTCCTGGAGGTAAAGACTGAGGAAAAGAGGAGCTAGAACAACAAAATCATAAAACCAAAGAAGGGATCAGGGAGCTGCTTTTATGATATGGGTGAATCGTGTTTTCTTTATTTTTTCTTTGCAAAGAAAAAAAGTAMATTTTTGAGTACACCATTTGTTGGGGTTTTTAAAATTTAGATTACTGCTGTTATGACTTGTGCAAAATGATCAAGCCAAGATTATGAGGCTTTGGGTTTGGGGGAAGTTCAAACCTTGGACTACAATCATCTAAAGTTAATGCAAAGCTGCATATTCCAGGCTTTGGAGCATGAGAATTAAACTGAAGTCCTGAAATTAAAAACCCTATAATTTTCAAGACCAAACTAGAGCTTTTGGCCCAAGCCCAAGCAGGTGATTCCACTCTACCTCCCTCCCTTCCCCTCAGAGTGTCACCTTAACCTGGTGTTTTGTCTCACTTTGTGCATTTGRGTATTTTATGCTGGGAGCAGGGATGAATACATTTATAGGAACCTCCAAACACACTGGATTAATTTAGAATAAAACTGAGACTAGAAGAGCAGTGTGTTATTACCTTCAAGGCACTCCATGCCCTGCACAGGCCTGGCTGTCACGTACATCCCAAGGTTCCAGGACTGTGACCAAGCAGAGCCAGGCCCTGTTATCCCATCCTCCCTGACTCATATTTGTAGCACCAAGCACCTCTGAAACACTTGATGTTTTCAAACTGCTGAACAAACATGAACAAATAGTTCTGGCTGAGGTTTGGTGAGTCATGGTTTGTGCTGACTGAAACTCCTGTTATCAGGAGCAGCACTGACAAACAGGTACAGAGGACAGACTGARACGCTCAGGGAAAGGCTGCACAGGGCTGGGAAGGATGAAGCTGCACTTTCAGCACTTGCTCTACTGGGCAAACASAAATTTAAGTCTGCTACTCAATAAATCTGTGTTTAGCAGGACTGAAATGATTTCAAAGTGTTCCTATCACTTTCCTCTGGCACTGCTAGTCTCTTAGGATATGCTTCATGTATTCAGGGAGGYCTCATTTTGGCCTACCAGTGCCTTAAGGGGGCTATAAAAAGGAGGCAGAAGGATTTTTATAACAGGCAGGGAGTGACAGGAGAAGGGACAATGATTTTAGACTGCCAGAGGGCAGGGTTGGATGAGATATGAGGAAGAAATTCTTCCTGGGAGGGTGGTGAGGCCMTGGMACAGGTTGCCCACAGAGGCTGTGACTGTCCCTGGAAATGTCCAGCACCAGGCTGGACAAGGCTTGGAGYAACCTGGGATAATGGAGGGTGCCCATGACCATGCCATGATCTTCAAGGTCCTTTMCAACTAAAATCATTCCATGTTTCCATGATTCTATATTTAAATATGTTGGTGTATGTGCAGTAACACAGCAACCAGGACTCTTTCACAGTGAGATCCAACCTTTTATACCACCTTGGGAAAGTCAATCACCCCTCATTGGGTGCTCTGGAAAATGGGAAGAGCCTTAATTGGCCYAATCYCAAGGGAGTCATCACAGGGCACTGGGACTTTTCCAAAAATTAGAAATTTGGGAGGTTGTAACAAGCTTTAAAACACAGAAGAATCATTCCTYACCTTGCAGATCCCATCTCCTACAGACTTGGACAATCCATTAAGATGTGTCCAGTTCTCAGCACAGTGATCCCTGCCATGGGTACTTTTAGCAATGAGTTTACTCTTCATTATAATTTTTGACATAAAAGCACCAGTCCAGATGGGTGTTGTTGAGGTTTGAGCAGGGTTTGGGGGGGAAGCCACAGCAGTTACGATCAGTATTAGTGTGGTAGTAGCGATATGAGGTGGCAGTTCTCCAGCTCAAGGCCTCTGCACCCTCCAGGAGCTGAGAGCAAGCACAGCTTCTGTGCAGTGCTGGGCACTGCTTAGCACAGCTGAGGAGAGCTCTGGAAAATGGGAAGAGCCTTAATTGGCCTAATCTCAAGGGAGTCATCACACAGCACAGGTACTTATCCAAAAATTAGAAATTTGGGAGGTTKTAACAAGCTTTAAAACACAGAGGAAACATTCACAGCTGGTTTTAGCTGTAGCATTTAGGAAAAAAATATTAAGTGACAGTAACACCTGGGGGGAAAAGAGTTAGAAATTTTGAAATTTCAAAGGCTTTATTGCTTTTATTTTACTGGAACACTGTTATATATCATACAAGTTTCTTAGTGATTCGTTAAGACATCTATGACTGATATCTGAAAAGTTAAGCAAGAACACTGAGTGTCTCCTCCTGCAGCTTGAAACACTGAGTGTGCAGGTGTCAYCCAGCCTTACTCAGAATAAAAAAGAAAGGCCAGCAGAGCTTCTGTCTCYATCTGCAATTTAACCAACCTTCCAGCCAGTTCATTTACTTCCTCTCGCTGACGACAGTTCTGGTTCGTGCTCCCCCCTGAGTCAGCTCGGGGCTGTGCTGCCACTGACCACAACGGTGCCCAGAGAGCAGGAATGACAGAAAAAGCAAAACCAGCTTTGCATTAGATCTCCAAACTGTTTCCTCCAGTTATGTGGCCGATTGGAGATTAAACCAGTCAGCTCTTCCTTTTTTTTGTCTTTCCTTTTTTGCCTTTTCACCTACGTGTTGTGTTTTTTTGTTTTTTTCTSTTTTTTTYCCCTTCCTTTTCACATTTTCCAACCTAGCCAGCGTGGAGGCAAGGCACATCAAGGCAGAGATGGGGACTGAAAGAGCCCTTGTGCTGGACAGGCTAGCGAGCAACGTGGCAAAGAGAAAAAGCTCAATGCCTCAGAAATTTATTGGTAAGAACAAAACCCCTTTTCATCTGCAACAGTTAAATACGTGTGGGTTGGTAACAAACAGTACAATGCCTCTGCTTCTTTTAAATATCCTGCTCAAGCTTAGCATCTAATACAAAAAAAATTAAGTAACACTGATTTTTGTGATGGGGTTTTAGCAATTTGTTGTAAAGGGTTGATTAAAATAAAAAAGAATTTATTCTGTTGGCTGCTTAAACWGGGTGGAAGCTGCTGTTGTGCCTTGTGTCTTTATGTAGATTTATAAATATGTTTTATGAGTTTCCACGTGCCATTTCTGTACCTATGTATTTGAAATGTTCTCTGCTAGGATCTAGAACAAGCAAAGAATAGGAAGGTTAATATTTTCTCAGCAGGAGCTGAACATTCCTGCAGTATTCATATGTGGAATAAGGCCTAAAGGCAGAAAAGTATTGGATTTCTCTTAGTCATTCTACTAAATTTGTCTATGATTAAAAAATATCAAATCCTTTCTTGTGGTAATTTAAGCAAGCAGATRTTTCYRTAGTATTTTCTTTGCATTTAATTGAACATGATCAGAGTTTTGCATGTTGGGGATCTTAAATACTAGTTGGACAGGTTCTGGGTTTCAGCAAACACCTGACCCTCTTGGCCAGTCTTATTTCATCAACCTGCCTTTAAAGAAAATAAAATACAAGCCTGTGTCCTAAGGAAAACCCTTAGTCAGCAGTTATATAATATTGGTGCTGATGAAGCCTTATTTGTGCTCTTTGTAGGGTTACATAAGGTAAAAAGTGTTGTGTGTTTTTTTTTTTTTTATGGCCCAATATAAAGTTCACCCTCTGAGTGGGGCTCATGTGGGAGAGGTGTGGGCTGGGAGGGCAGGCAGGGCTGCTGCAGCCAAACCCCCAGCACAGAGTGCACCAGCTCCAGAGCAAGGTAGAGGTGAGCAGCTGGATCCATCCAGGTAAAGCTGCACAGCTGGATCCATCCAGGTAAAACTGCACAGCTGCATCCATCCAGTTAAAGGTGAGCAGATGGATCCACCCAGGTAAATCTGCACAGCTGGATCCATCCAGGTAAAGCTGTGCAGTCAGATCCATCCAGGGAAAGCTGCACAGCTGGATCCATCCTGGTAAAGCTGTGCAGTCAGATCCATCCAGGGAAAGGTGAGCAGATGGAAAAGGTGAGCAGATGGATCCACCCAGGTAAAGCTGTGCAGTCAGATCCATCCAGGAAAAGCTGCACACCTGGATCCATCCAGGTAAAGCTGCCCAGCTGGATCCATCCAGGGAAAGATGAGCAGATGGATCCATCCAGGTAAAGCTGTGCAGTCAGATCCATCCAGGGAAAGGTGAGCAGATGGAAAAGGTGAGCAGATGGATCCACCCAGGTAAAGCTGCACACCTGGATCCATCCAGGGAAAGCTGCACACCTGGATCCATCCAGGGAAAGCTGCACAGCTGGATCCATCCAGGGAAAGGTGAGCAGATGGATCCATCCAGGTAAAGCTGAACAGCTGGATCCATCCAGGGAAAGGTGAACAGATGGATCCATCCAGGTAGAGGTGAACAGATGGATCCATCCAGGTAAAGCTGTGCAGATGGACTCATCCACCCAGGAAATCAACTCAGTTTTTGAAGGTAATGGAGCTCTTAGTGGGTTTAGTGGGTAGCACTGGGCTTTCATCTCTGAAAACTGGTCTGATTTATTTATTTATTTTACATTAGTGTGGCTTTCTAAAGGTCACCTCACTGCACAGCCAGACCAGCACACTCCATCTGAGTCTCTTTGGTGCTCAGGATTGAAACTGGACCTGTGGGGCTTGGCCCTTACACGTCTTGCTGTGGTTCAAAAAGCAATATTAATGCAAATGGGTTTGTAATCCTTTAGCTTCCTCTATTGTAGCATTTTTTCAGCTCTTTCATTGTGCAATTATCAGCAGTTTGACCTTTATGTATTTTATTAAACACGTCTGCAGCAGGATGCACCCCCTCAGCATAAGCCTAACGTGAAGAACGAGTGGGTTTGGGGTTTCCTCTGTGAGCCAAAGAGTTCCTGTGTGGCCCAGATCCTCTGGGATTTGTGCTAGTGCTGGATGGCATGAACTGGCACTGCACACACAGGTGATTGTGTGGAGAAGCTGGAGAGCCCATCACAGATCACCTAAAGGCACAAAATAACCCATTTTTGAAACTTGCTGTTTTTCTAGKACTCATGTGATTTTTCTTGTTAAATCACATGTGCAAACATTCCCGCCTCAGCCCTCTGTATCCCTGGGAAGGATGTTTCCAGGAGCAGGCTGTCCGACCTTGCTCTGACTCCTGTGCCTTTCTGACCTGTCCCTGTCAGAGCTCAGATCTGCCAGGCCAGTGCAGGGATCCTTTGGGAAATCTGGGAATGAGTGCTGATGTCTCATTTAGTCAGGAAGCAGGGACAGGGATATGCACTAACAAGGCATCTTTGTTTGGCTCGTTTCTCTGAATGAAGTCTATTGATTGGAAGAAAAACCCCTTTATTATAATTGGAGGGCTCTGCAGAGATTCAGACAAGCACCAGGAGTCTCTCCCACTTTATTTTTCACATTTCCATCCCCACAGCTGCCTCGTGTGCACCGCTACAAGTCCCACACAAGGGCAGGGACCACCAGACCCTGCATTTGACTGTTCACCTCTGCACCAGGCCTCTCTTCAGAGCCTTTTCCTGGGGGACCTTAAAATCCACCAGGACAGTGGAATCACTGTGAGACCCCCAGTGATCATTCAGGGGTTGGACTCAATGGTCCTGGTTAGGATATTCCAAAATCCTACGATCATACATCAAGCTTCTTTATTTTACTTTACAACTCTTAACACCAAAATTTTTAGGGAGTCTTGTCTATTTTTGCTTTTATTTTTATTTTTTTTCTACTTAAATTTCAGTTTATTCACATCTTTCACTTGCCTGGAGCTGGCTTTATGAGTCACCCAAAAATACAGCAGCATTTTGTTTCCTTCCATGTGAAGCTGGACAGCGAGTGGTGCTGCGGGCTGGAAGCAGTTACACTCTTGTGGTTCTTTAACCTTTTGGAGTGTTTTAGAAAAGAAACGTGAGCTCCTGGTTTTCTGCCTCTGCAGTGAAACCCCAGAGTTTCATACACATTGAGTCAGGGTGTTGACAGGTGACTGATAAACATCTGCACCACTCAGGTTACCGTAACCAAGAGATTCGTGGATTTAATGTTTGCCAGTCACTTGCATGTGAAACCTTTCATCTGGTCTTTTTTTTTTTTTAAGCTATGAACAAGTTTATGCTTTTATTAACCACAGAATTCAGTTACTTATTTCTAGACATTCACCTCCAAAATGTCTTTAGTGCTTTTGGGGTGCAGTTTGTTTCCTCCTTGCAGCTGACACAGAGAACAGGAGTTGCACTGTGCTGCCCAGAGAGGTGTGAGCAGAATTTCAGGTGCAYTCTCCTCCACTTGTGTCCAGTCCAGAGCTTTCCAAGCCCCAGCACATCCAGAGGAAAACTTTTTTTTTGCCCACTAACCCTGTATCTAGTGGCCCCAACTGTGGGATGTTTATATCTATATTTATATCTGCCAGTATTATATTACCTGAATACCTGTGTAGAAATACAAGAAGCCAGGTATGGTGCAGAGGAAGCTGTAGTTGTCAAAGCACAGTGGGGAAAACTGACTTCAGTGTCCAAGGACTTGTCAAAGATGAATCTCAGAAAGTACCCTCACCACCTCCTCTATTAGACTTGTTTGCTTCTAAGCCTGAGATTTWWWAAAAATATGAAAAAAAACCAAATACCCCACCCAAAAGCTGCTTGTGTCTAAGAGCAGCCTCTTTCAGCAGAGAACATATCATGTCCCATTCCCAGAGARATTTCTGCCCTTTAGARAAGTCATCACRGAGTTTAAACAGCTTTTTACCTCTYGGGATTTCTGCTGGTCAGAGTGACCCTGAGATGTGTTAGAAAGTCTCTTTTCCCAGCCCGGTGGTCAAAGAAGGAGTCAGARCTCTTCAGTTCTTGTTCTCAAGGCTTTTATTGTTTCTTATCTATAAAATTCTTTCTCTGGCCTGCCGAGGTCTGTTCAGCAGGTCAGAYGGAGGCACACTGGTGTTATCTTTTTATRCTAAAAACTACGTGTACATTATTTATAATAACTTCCCAATACCTATCCTATGTTAGACCTATATCTAACCTATGTTAGACAGTGAGCTGCTRCTCTAAACCAATCCAAAAGTGSCAACATCACAGCAGAAGATGGAGGCCAAGAAGAAGGAGAAARACTGGCCGTGCCCAGATTCCTCCATCTTGCCCCCTGAACCCCTGTTCTAAAAACCCCAAAAAATCTATTTTTCACCCCGTGACAAACTAACTATTATTCTACTTAGATTCTCATGGCTTGCAGATCCTCATCTAAGGTTGGTAATTTTTTCCATGGGTCATAATCAAGATCACAGGTGTCTTGGGCTCTGTGCCAGGGTCTCTGAGCCCCCTGGCAGGGGTTTGGGCAATCCAGGACAGCCAGAGGGATGCCCTGAATYCCCTCATTTACCCACTCAGGTAATTATCCCCTCTCATCTCTCRCAGGTGAGAAACGCCCCAGCTTCGATGTCAATTACAACTCCAGTTTCCTGTACGAGAAGGAGAGCGAGATGATGCACGGGCGCATGATGGACCAGGCCATCAACAACGCCATCACCTACCTGGGGGCCGAGGCCCTGCGCCCGCTCGTGCAGACCCCRCCAGCACCCACGGCCGAGATGGTGCCGGTCATCAGCAGCCTGTACCCGCTGCCGCTACCCCGCGCCGCCGACGTCCCCAACGGCACCGAGCCCGACAAGAGCCACCTCAGGGACAAGAGCCTGTCATCCGACAGGGGCCTTTCCCCCAACAACAGCGGCCACGACTCCACAGACACTGACAGCAACCACGAGGAGAGGCCCAACCCCGCCTTCCACCAGAGCCAGGTGATGGCGGCGGCTCCCGCCCGCAACGGCCTCCAGGCCCTGAAGGATTTCCCGAGGCCCTACGAGATCATCAAGCCTCCGGCCATCTGCCCCCGCGACGCCTTCAAGGTCATCAACAAGGAAGGGGAGGCCATCGGGGTGTACAGGTGCGACCACTGCCGCGTGCTCTTCCTGGATTACGTGATGTTCACCATCCACATGGGCTGCCACGGCTTCCGCGACCCCTTCGAGTGCAACGTCTGCGGCTACCGCAGCCACGACCGCTACGAGTTCTCCTCGCACATAGCTCGGGGAGAGCACAGAGTGGTGCTCAAGTGAAAGGACCTGTTCTTCCAAGGTCAAAGGATGTGTTTTCTGTCAAAGGAGAGGCTTTGGTTGGTTGGGGGTTTAATTAGTGTAATGAAATTTTTTTTGAGTATTTTTCTAGGCCAGTTTTAAGTGTGTCACAAGGTGACGCATTTTTTAAATTTGTTTTTCCTGATATTTCAGTGTTTTGTAGCATCTCTGCCTGGCTGCTGCGGTGAGTGGGACTGTGGGAAACACCAGGAGCAGACACTGGTTTTGATATGAACTTTATTTTTGTGAAACTTCAGAGCCATTTACGATGTTTTCAATTTTTAACTTGTGTTTATTTTTATAGAGTTTGCTTTAAGTCAGCACAAAAGGTTTTCATGCCAATTCCCCTGCTCATTCAGGTGAATAGTCAGAGGTGTGTTGGAGGAGCTTTTCCTAGTTATAATCCCAGTGGCTCATCACCAAAACAAGGAAAACAAGGGCAGGAAAAGGGAGGGATTATTAATTCCTCTTTAAAGCTTTTCCCCTAAGCCCTAACAAGAGTGTGACACACTTTCATTTTTCTCACCCCACTGCTGACTTTCTTTAAAGTTACTCATTAAGAGGAAAACAAGAAATGAGACCTATTTGGGGTTGGGTTTTTTTAACAGTACATATTTTTGGGATACCCAGTGAGSTCACTGGTTGGCTCATCCATGTGGCCTGGAGGAAATCCCAATTTTCATTGCTGGAAACTCCTCCTTTCTGATGGCTGCCAAGAACGAGGATGAAGCTGTGCTGTGTGTTGTGCCTCTGTCCCACAGCAGGACATGTGGCCTTGCCATCATGGGTTGGTCCTGGCTGGTTGGGGACAGGTGAGACCCCAGGCAGGGCTGTGAGAGCCACACCCACACCAGGACAGCCCTTGGAGGTGCTGCTCCACACCCTGAGCAGGTGCCATCCCTTTGAAGTTGGTTKTTACAACAGTTCCAGAATCTCCCTTGTGGCCCCACAGCTGTGTTGGTGTCCCTGGGCTGGAGAAGGGTTTGGTAATGGCTTTGCTGAGTGAAGGTTTAATCTTTGCAAAATATTTTTGTATCCTGTAGTTAGGAGTGTTCTGATGGACTTTCTGCATCCCTTGTGTGGTTTGAGAGCTGTGTTGCTTTTCTGTTATCCCTGGTGATCCAATCCCTTCCCTGAGGGAAGGTTGAAGAGCTGAGGGTCARGAAATACTGAAATTCATCCCTCCCTCTGAATTCTTTTGGCTCAATTATTTCCTCTCTGAATTTTAAGGTACAAAATAAGAAATTTATATTAATTTTTTCCATGAAAGGTGGATTTGGAGAGGGATAAATCAAYCTGCAATGTGTCTGAGCACCCAGAGTGCTGTGGAAGTGTAAATCCAGGATCTGCTACCCCTGGGGTTGAGGAGAATTCTTCTGCTGTTAGTTGTGGAGCTGTAAAGCAGGTTTAGGATGTTTCCCAGAGCTCCATCATGACAAAGGTGCATGTTGGCCCTCCCCAAGTGAATTCCTCTGTCACAAAGTGACCAATGCTCCTCCTGTGAGGGAGGCWGCAGTTCCACCAAGGTTCAGCCCCAAGGGCCAAGCTTTTGGGTCCAGAAAAGAGAGGGAAAGRGAGTGAGAGAATTCCCAGAGAATTCCAGAGGTTCCACTGCTGCCCTGACAGTTCTAAGTCCTGCATTTTTAGGACATTGTGGTTGTCTTTATCAATTTCTAATTTTGTGACAAGCTTGCTTTTCAATGGCTTAGTTTTCAAGACCAAAGAATTGTCAATAAATGAATAAAATATTTAAATAATGACGATGTCCTGACTTGAGGGCAGGCAAGGGCAGGTTCTTAAAGAAATCCACACAGAGAGAGACCTCCTGGAGCCATCCAAAAATCTTATTTTCTATAAGTGGATTGGGTAATGGGTTCATTTAAGAATATTAATTGTTCCTTCACACCCCATCATTCATCCCTGTCCCACATTGCTGCCCTGGCCTGGGAGATGGGAATCCCATTGGGCCATGTCTGGATGCTGAGGGGATGTSTTGGTCCAGGGCAGGTCTCTGAGCTTCAGGAGCTCTGGAAATCACTTTGTCTGGGAAAACAGATGGGAAAACCACTGGTACTGCTTCAGAGCCTGATTTATTCTGCTCCTGGCTTGGTTATTTTGGTCTGGAACAGGTTTGAAGCATTCTCCAGTGCCTTGGTGTGTCCATCTCGCTTGGTTCTTCATTTACTTATAAATTACACCCCAAGAGTGTGCAGGGAGGCACGGGGAAGGAGCTTTTAGCACCAAGAAACRAACCTCTGGTGCTTAAATGTTAAGTTTTAAAAATGTAAGTAAATAAATATCCACTCTGCCAGCCATGAAAACAGATCTGGGAGTGACCAGAGCTGGCTGAGGAGTGRGAATGAGTGCTGGGGCTGCCTGTAAATCCCACAGGTGTGATGGAATCTGTGTCCCCACGGGGTGCTGAGCCATGGTGGAGGCTGTGCTCAGCAGAACCTGTTGCTCAGTAGAGCAACTGACACAGCCAGAGGTGTAAAATAACATCATCAGCTCCTCTGGCTGCTGGAAAATGGTGCTGGACCCGGTTCTGGTGAACAGAGGAACGGTTTAACCTGAGAGCTGTGGGGTGGGGGCAGCTCAGCCCCACGCWGGGRCTGTGGGGTGGGTTCGTGGTTCCCRGGCTGGGTCAGGCAGATGGAAACATCCCGGCGGGGAGGGTGGAGGCTCACACCAAMCCCCCGGCCCTTTTAGCACCTGCGGTACCAGGCTGACGTTGTTCGCGCTTCTTTCATTCCCCCCCGACACCTCCTGCCACAAAGAGCTGGACACGCTTGAGAAACAGAAACGAAAAAAAAAAAGCCGAGAAGAAAGAAAGAAAGTCAGAGGATCCTTTTTTTCTTTTCCCTTCACTTCCTTCCAGCCCTGGTGCCGCACAAGCACTGAGGGGTCTCTCCCCCTGCTGCTGCCGGGACGCTCCGAGGGTTGGGTGAGACACAGGGGGCTCGGGGCTTCCCATCCTGCTTTGTCCCTTAATAAGAATTTATTTGATCCAAACCCCCTCAGCCTTCTCCTGTCTGGAGCCAAACCCCTTTAAAGTCTTACAGAAACCTTCAGTTGGTGTTGTGACAGAGAGATCCTTATCTGCTGATAGCTGTAATCGTGATAGAGCACAGAGGAACTCGTTTCTCCTGTCCTCATGTTGAAACACGCTTCCTAACGCACAAAAAATCCCATAAGAACTTCCGGCTGCTGCTCTGCATCCTTGGAGCATCCCGGCCGGCCCCTGCTCCCGCGGGGAGCGCTCCAGCACCCAAAACCCGACGGGGAGCACTGAGTCACTGCCACCATCTCCTGGGTGTCCCAGTTCCCCAGCCCTGCTCTGAGTCACGCTCCCCGCGGCGTTTTCCCACCCTCCGCGTGGGTCGGGTTCCTAAATCCGAGGGGCAGGGGGTGAGCAGAGCCAGCTCCGTGCTGAGCGACAGCGGGAAGGGACATTGGAAGCGCCCCCAGCTCTGGTACCCGCCCCGCGGCTCCCACCGGGACRCGGGGCCGTGACTGTCACCGGGCCACCAGCACGGGGACGGCAGCTTTGTGTCACGCCTGATGCCTCCCTCGCTGCGCCGGGAGGGAACTGAAGCCCCCGGGGAGCCGCCGAACCGGCCCCTCCAGCCCCTCCAGCCGGGTTAAATCTGGCGCCACATTTGCATGGCAGCGAGTCGGCACCTGGCAGCGAAACCCTCGGGGGATCGAGGACACGGGGAGCGGCTGGCAATTGTCACACGCCGGCGACAGGAAAGTCCCAGCGGAGAATTGTTTTGAGAAGAATCTACTTCCAACGCGCACGGCTCCGGCCCCTGCGGCAGCGCCTCCACCGCGGCACCCGCGGGGATGGAGGTGACAACCCTGGGCTCGAAGTGCTCCATGGCCACGGAGGATGTTCCAGGGAGGTGGGAGGTGATGCTCCTCAGCCTCAAACATCACCCAGGTGCTCTCCACMTCTTGGGGATCCCTTCACCCACAGCAGCTCCTGTCCCCCCTCTCTGTGCCCGGGGCCGCCGTGAGCAAGGCTGGGAGCGGGGCTGGGGCTCATCCTGCTCCCTCCAGTTCCCCCAGTTCCAGCCCCATTGCCCACTGGGAGACACCGTGGGGCTGGGGGTGTATGAGGGAGGTCCTGTCCTCCCTGAGCCCCGTTTCCCACAGCTGTGGCTTTGTGCCGGGTGCTCCCCTTGTTGCTCCCCGGGSCCGGGCAGAGTCACGCCTACCTCCCCCCCACCCTGCCCCCCAAGCGGAGAAAGTTAGTCAAATCTGCAGAAACCGCAGAGGGGGGAGGCAGCGACACTGTCACCGCTTTGATGTCACCCCTGCACGTCCCACAGGTGCTGCCATCGCCCCGGGGCCACGGTCCCACCGCCGCTYTGCCATTAACTCGTGCGAGAAGAGGGGGGATAATGCAAAAATATTTCCTTCCCCACCTCCATCCTGTCCCCACGGTCCCGGAGAGGCCACGTGCGAGGCACACGGAGCTGCAGCCGCTTCCATCCAGCCCTCGCGTGAGGCTGGGGGTCCCTCCAGGGCTCCGGGGGCTGCACCAGGGAGTGTGGGGGGAGCCAGGAAGGATTCTGAGCAGCGGGGCTGATTCATGCCGGGCCTCCTGTGGTTTCCCCCTGCTCTCACCTCCCGGTGCTGTCACGCCAAGCGCCCACACGCCAGTGCCCAAGGGTGAACCCACCCCGTTGTCACCCGCAGGGAGCTGGAGAGGGGGAGCCCCTGGGGCAGCGTGAGCTGCTGGGCACCCCTGCACCCGCCCTGCACCCCTTCTTTGTCATCCATCCCACCCCCACTCTGCACCAGTCCCTGCACCCCAAATGCCCTCCCTGTGCCCCTCTGAACACACCACACACCCCTGGCACTCTGCTCTCTGCCCTCCCAACACCTCCTGCACCCCCTGTGCTGCCCAGTGCCCCAGACAGGGCTGACACAGAACCCCCCACCACGGGACATTTCCCACCCCACAGCAGTGCCTGCAGGAAGGAGGATGCAGCACCAGGGGGTGACGGGGTGAGGTCCCCTGGGTTCCCCATGCCCGCGGGTCAGGTGCCCCTGGGGAGCAGGAGGCAGGCAGGGGGCAGCTGCCAGCCCTTCCCAGCCCCGTCACGGCCGCTGCACTCCCGGAGGAAGCTGCTCTGCATTGCTCACCCAGCACAGGTTATAAATACCCTCCCCATTTTAATGTGGGAGCTATTTCAGGCCGGGAACGGGAAGTGAAACCCTGCACGGGTCCTGCCCCTTTACCCCCGTGCCCGGGATGGGCCGGGCAGTGCCCAGGAGCCACAAGGGTTTATTTGAAGCCCAGGAGCCGCGCGCCAGCCTTGACCTTCTGAGCCTTCCAGCGGAGCAGGCGGATGGCGCGGAGGCCGAAGCGCAGCACGGCGTCGTACTTGAACACCAGCTGGTAGAAGGCGTCGGTGATGAGGGCGCCGCTGGGGTCGGCGTGTTTGAGGGCAGCCATGGGCGTGTAGGCCACGTTGGTCTGGTGCCGGAACGGCGGCCGGGCCGCCTCGATCACCCGCAGGGTGTGCTGCACGTGGGCATGGGATTGTCCCCTTCCTGTGCCCACTGCCCCAGCCCACCACCACTGCCATCCCACCTCTGTCCCCTTTGAACTCTGTCTGTGTCCCACTCACATCTGTCCCTCCATCCCATCCGCATCTGCACCTCCATCCCATCCACATCTGCACCTCCATCCCACCTCTGTCCCCTTTGAACCCTGTCTTTGCATCCCATCCACATCTGCACCTCCATCCCATCCACATCTGCGCCTCCATCCCACCCCTGCCCCCTTTGAACCCTGTCTGCATCCCATCCACATCTGCACCTCCATCCCATCCGCATCTGCGCCTCCATCCTCATTCACATTCCCATGCCCTCCCTCCCCATTCTCCTCCTATTCCCATTCCCATCCCATCTCCTTCTCATTCATTTCCTATCCCCATCCCCAAGCCCTTCCCATCCTATCTCTAATCCATCCCACCTCACCCCATCACCATTCCTATCCCATCCCCAACTCCTTCCTGTTCTATTCCTATTTTTATCCTATCCCACCCCATCCCCATCCCATCCTACCATCCCTTCTCATTCCCATTCCATTTCTGCCCATTTCCATCCTCAGTTCCTTCCCATCTTATTCCCATCTGATCCACATTCCCATCCCACCACCATTCCTGTTCCTATCCCATTCACATTCCCATCCCACCACCATTCCTATTCCCATCCCATCCACATTCCCATCTCACCACCATTCCTATCCCCATTCCCAGCCAGGCTCAGCCCCATCAGGATGGAGCTGTCTGGATGTCAGCTGCCCCACTGCTGGCTGGGCACTGCTGTTCCTTGTCAGGGCTAATTGACACCTCTGTCCAGCTCAGCCCCAGCCCACTGGGACCCCCTGCCCGCCTGTCACCTCTGCAATGTCCTCAGGGGTCTGGCCCAGGCTGGTGAAGACATCCCTGGAGTTCCTCAGGTAGAGCTTGGTGAAGATTTCGGCCGTCTCGGGGTCTGTCCGTGAGTAGTCGGCGCGTTCGGCTTCCTCGTACAGCTTGGTCTCGAATTCTGTCATCACCGGCCCCGGCTCCACCAGGCTGATCCTGCCCAGGGATGTGGCACTGGGCACTGGGCACYGGGCACCCCCAGACCCCTGCCCCAGGGGCTGCAGGGCTCCCACACTCACGCCACGTTGAAGCGCAGCGCCTGCACCACCAGGCTCTCGCAGAAACCCTCCACGGCGAACTTGGAGGCCGAGTAGATGTCATTGAAGACAATACCTGGATGGTTGGGGAGCTCCACTCAGGGCYGGGTGAGGGCTGSTCCCCCCAGGGCACCCCATTTTCCCCTACCCTGCAGGCCCATGATGCTGCTGATGACGACGATGTGGCCCCCGCGGCGCCTCTTCATGTCGGGCAGCACCTCCTTGACCAGGCGGACGAGGCCGAAGAAGTTGGTGTCCATGAGGCTCTGCATGGCTGCCAGGCTCTGGCACTCCAGGGGTCCCGCCATGCCCACCCCGGCATTGCTGACTGTGGGGCAGGGGGCATCAGTGGGGTGTGCCCTGGGCAGGGGGATCCCACACCCTGGGCATGGGGGGTCCCTGCGTTCTCAGAGTGTCCCCAGCATGGGATGTCCTGGGTGAGGAGGGTCCCTGGTGCAGGGTGACCCTGGCATAGAGAGTCATGTGTGTTGGGGTCCCTGTGCATGAGGGACCCCTGGCACAGTGCTTGGAGGGTCCCCAGAATGGGATGTCCTGAGTTTGGAGGGTCCCTGTGCAGGGAATTCCCAGTACAGAGGGTCCCTGCACAGGGAATATTCCCAGTACAGAGGGTCCGCTGCACAGGGAATATCCCAGTACAGAGGGTCCCTGCACAGGGAATGTCCCAGTACAGAGGGTCCCTGGTCAGGGTTCCCCTTGTCTCAGAGGGTCCCTGGAATAGGGTGTCCTGAGTTTGGAGGCACAGGGATGTCCCAGTACAGAGAGTCCCTGGTGTGGGGGTCCCCGTGCTCGGAGGGTCCCTGGAATAGGGTATCCTGAGTTTGGGAGGGTCCCTGGCACAAGGAATGTCCCACACAGAGGGCCCCTGGCACAGACAGTCCCTGGTGCAGAGGGTCAGGGCCATGAGCTGTCCCTGGCACGGAGGGTCCCAGCGCTGGGAGCACAAATGCTCCCTGGCACGGGACAAGTTTGCACAGCCCCCAGTTACAGGGTGGGGGTCACCGCCGGTCAGGCTGGGGCCGGATATGCGGATTCTCACCCAGGATATCGATGTGACGCCCGGGGATGCTGTCGAGGCAGGCCCGGATGGAGCTCTCATCGCACACATCCAGCTGCTTGATCTCCAGCGTCCGGCCCAGCGCCGGCCCCGCCGCCGCCGCCAGCGCCGCGCTCCTGCCCGTGTTCCTCATGGTGGCGATGACTGCGGGCACAGGCGGCTCAGCCCCCGCGGCATCTGCCCGGGATGGGCTCTGGGGGGGTCCCTGCGCCCCGCTCACCTCGGAACCGGCGCTGTTTGTCCCTCGCCAGCCGCACGGCCAGCGCCAGCCCGATGCCCGAGGAGCAGCCGGTGATCAGCACCGTCTTGGGAGCCATGGCACGGCCTCACCCCCCCGCTCCGAGCCCCAGCCCCCCGCATTTATAGCAGCTGCCCCCCCCCTCAAATCCGAGCCCTTAATCGCCCCTGGATAATCCCCCCTGCCGGGGATTTGCGGCGTGGCTGAGCCGCACGTGGTGCCCCGGGAGCACAGAGGGGCCTTTGTGTGGCACCGTG
This sequence comes from Sporophila hypoxantha, assembly GCA_002167245.1. Taxonomy (NCBI): domain Eukaryota; kingdom Metazoa; phylum Chordata; class Aves; order Passeriformes; family Thraupidae; genus Sporophila; species Sporophila hypoxantha. The sequence continues at coordinate 654,988 of NDFG01000064.1, read as the reverse complement.
GGGACACAGCGGGACATGGGGACGCTGCCAGGCGTGGGAGATGGGGACGCTGCCAGCCGTGTGCCACCAGCACTGGGCGGGGGGGCTCTGGGGATGGCAAGGAAAGAAGCAGGAGCTCTGCAAAAATAACCTTTATTATTTATCACTGGTATAAAACACGTCCCAGTTCAACTGGCCTCGTGGAGACGTGGGGGACACGGTGATGGGTGCCCCCCTCACCCCCACAGCCCGGGACCCCGCTCCTGGGCACCCCAAAACCCCCCCTGGTGTGGGGGCAAGGAGTGCCAGGCCCCTGCAGGGACACTCGGGGCTGGTGCTGCAGGGCAGAGGGGAGAAAGTGCTTGAGTGTGGGGGTCCTGCTGTGGGCTGTGCTGAGCTGTGCCATGCTGGCGGTGGCAGGCTGTGCCAAACCATCCTGGTGGCACTGGGCTGTGCCATGCTGGAAGTGCCAGGCTGTGCCAAACCATCCTGGTGGTGCCAGGCTGTGCTATAATGGCAATGCCAGGCTGTGCCAAACCACCCAACTGTGCCAGACTGTGCCGAACTGTGCCATGCTGGTGGCGCTGGGCTGTGCCAAACCATCCCACTGGTGCCAAGCAGTGCCAGCAGTGCCAGGCTGTGCTGAGCTGTGCCATGTCAGTGGTGCCCAGCTGTGCCAAACCGTGCTGGTGATGCTGTGCCAAGCCGTGCCACTGTCTCTTATACACATCTAGATGTGTATAAGAGACAGGTGCCGAACTGTGCCATGCTGGTGGCGCTGGGCTGTGCCAAACCATCCCACTGGTGCCAAGCAGTGCCAGCAGTGCCAGGCTGTGCTGAGCTGTGCCATGTCAGTGGTGCCCAGCTGTGCCAAACCGTGCTGGTGATGCTGTGCCAAGCCGTGCCACATCAGCAGGGCCAATCTGTGCCAAACAACCCCAGCAGTGCCAGGCTGTGCCAAGCTGCTCTGTGTCGAGCCGCGCTACGAGACTGAACCAGCAGTGCCAGACTGTGCCAAACCCCRCTGGCAGTGCCAGGCTGAGCCCAACCCTGCCGTGCTGGTGGTGCCAGGCTGTGCCAAGCCCCGCCGAGGCTCAGAGGGCCACGCAGGTGCAGTAGTGGCGCAGCTTGCAGGGCAGGATGCCGCGGTTGATCTGGTGGAACTCCACCAGCTGGATGAGGTCGGCGAAGCGCGTCTGCCCGTCGTCCATGGTGAAGTAAAGCCGCCCCTCCTCCTCGCTCTGCCGGGGGGGGGCTGCAGGTCAGGACCCCTGTGCCCGGCCCCCCCGGGCCCCCCCAGCCCCAGGCTGGCACTCACCGGCAGGATGAGGTAGTGCTTGACACGCTGCAGGTGGCACAGGGACAGCACGAAGCCCTTGGGGTTCCGCTGGCTCTCCCGCACCAGGAACACCCTGTGAGAGCCACAGGTGGGCACTGCTGGCTGGGCCCAGGTCCCCTGCTGCCCTCCAGTGTTCCCCTGTGCCATCCCAGTGTCCCCTTGCCCTCTCAGTGTCCCCTGTGCCATCCCAGTGTCCCCTCTGCCCTCCTCCCACTTCCCCCAGTGTCCATCTTCAGGTCGCCTGCCCTTTCCATGGCCCTCTTCCCTCCCAGTGTCCCGTCTGTGCCCTACCCCAGTGCCCCCTTGTGCCCTCCAGTGTCACCCACTGTTGCCACATTTCTCTTCACAGAGAAAAGCAAGGCACAATCCTTCCTAAGGATTTCTGAGATTCACATTCTCTCAATCTCAGAGAAAGGGAAAACACAATTTTTATCACTTGCTGTGCCTTTGTTGTGCCAAAGTCAAATGCAATGTGGAGATTATTGACCCAAAGTGAGGATGTTTTGTTTCCTTGGCCTGCCAGGACCAGGTGTGTGTGTTGGGAGATTCTGTGCAGTGTGTGCAGAGCGAGTGTTTGGAAGATTCAATTTAGATGAAATGTATATAATATAGTATAATAAAGTGATTAATTCGCCTTCTGATATCCATGGAGTCAGATGCATCATTCCCTCCCCTTTGTTGGAGTCACCTTTGATTTACAATAACCCACAAACCCCCTGTGAAATCCTGGGAGCAGCCCAGCAGCCCCTGGGAGTCTCTGTGTCCCCCAAACCCTGCAACAACCTGGAATCACCCACCCCCAACCCCACTTATACCCTGTATCCCCCCAGGAGCTGCCAGACCCTGTAACCCCTGTGCTCCTGAACCCCCCTGGAGTTCCACATCCCCCCCAGGAGCCCCAGAGACCCCAAACTCCCCACCCGAGGGGGTTCCATACCCATCCACCAAGCCCTGGCGGCCGATGAGCTGCTGGGTGTCCTCCCGGGAGATTCTCCCGTGGAACCAGGGCTGGGTGCGGTGGATGGCTGTGGGGACAGGGGTGTCACACTCGGGGGGACCCCCTGGGCGGGGCAGGGACCCCCCCAAAGCGGGCAGTGAGCCCGGGGCTCACCAGCACTGAGCGGGGAGCTGTGGCAGGCGGCGGGCAGGCTGTAGCGGTGCGTCGTCTTCTTCTGGGCACACAAGGACAGCAGGAGACGTTGGGGTGGGCTCGGGGGGGCTCCCCCCGAYTCCCCAGCACCCCCACTCACCCTCCAGGCCTGGGCCTCCTCCAGGGCCACGCTCAGCACCTCATTGGGGTTCTCAATCACCCGGCCCGTGCACCCCGAGAAGTCCATGGCCACCAGGGCGTTGTCCGAGACGCTGCGCTGTGGGGGACAGGGGGGTCACCAGAGGGGGTCAGAGGCTGTGGGGGACAGGGGGGTCACCAGAGGGTCCCCAGGGGCTGTAGGGGGACAGGGGGGTCACCAGGGGCTGTGGGTCACCACAGGGGACACTCACCAGGGGCTGTAGGGGACAGGGGGTTCACCAGAGGGTCCCCAGGGGCTGTAGGGGGACAGGGGACATTCACCAGGGGTGTGGGGGGACAGGGGACACTCGCCAGGGGTGTGGGGGACAGGAGGGTCACCAGAGGGTCCCCAGGGGCTGTAGGGGGACAGGGGACACTCACCAGGGCTGTGGGGGGACAGGGGACATTCACCAGGGGCTGTGGGAGGCAGGGGACACTCACCAGGGCTGTGGGGGACAGGGGACACTCACCAGGGGCATGGGGGACAGGGGACACTCACCAGGGGGACAGAGGACACTCACCAGGGGCTGTGAGGGACAGGGGACACTCACCAGGGGGACAGGGGACACTCACCAGGGGCGTGGGGCCAATCCAGGGGGGTTGGCTCAGTCGTGCCTGTGCTTGCTGGTAGTTTCTGTAGAGCTGCATCCCGTACTGGGGGGAACAGCTCTGTCAGCTGGGGGGGGCCCCTGCTGGGGGGTGGGAGAGCACCCAGGGACACCCAGGGACACCTAGGGACACCCAGAGACCTCCACAGCCACCCAGGGACACCCAGGGACACCCAGTGCAGGGGTGGGGAGCTCTGCACCCACTCCACGTGGGCACAGGGACACCCACCCTGAAACATTTGCACTGGGGTGGGGTCATATCTCCAGTATCCTTCTAGAACCCTCCACATTCCCCCCCTTGTACCTCTCCAGCATCCCTCCAGTATCCTCCAAGCATGCCCCCATGATCCCTCCAGCACTGTCAGATTAATCCCTTTTCTGACCCTGAGATGGGGCAACTGAGAGGTGTTTTAAAAACTTTTA
>NDFG01000064.1:620603-637403 GCA_002167245.1 Sporophila hypoxantha | reverse complement strand
CACTGGCTGTAACTTTCCCTGGGATCTGTTAATGATTCAAATCCCTCTGGCACTGTTTAATGCAGGCCATGGGAAGCCCAGGCTGGCCCCACAGGCCCAGGTGTGTTCACACCCCCCCTGGCCATTGCCAGGCTCCCAGCTCCTGCTTCCTGCCTGGAATGTCCCTGCCCTTGGCCTTGGGCTGGGGGGATCCCCTCTTTATTCTATACTGTGTATAAACCCCACGGCCTGGGGGGAATAAAGGATGGAGAATGTGGCTYCTCTGCTGTCCCTTGGGCATGGGGGGTTCCAAAATCAGGAATTTTGGTCCTGCAGGCAAGTGGTGGGGGGTGGCAGAGCAGGGAGGGAGGGAAGGGGGGAAAAGGAGGAGTGGGAAAAGGGAAATAAAAGGGGAAAAGGGAATGGAGAAAGGGAAATGGGACAGAAAAAGGAATGGAAAAAGAGGGGAAAGGGAATGGAGAAAGGGACAATGGGACAGAAAAAGGGGGAAAAGGGGAAAGGAGATGGGGAGAAAGGGAAGGGGGGAAAAGGAGGAGTGGGAGAAGGAAAAGGAAGGGAAAAGGGAAGATAAAAGGGGAAAAGGGAATGGAGAAAGGGAAAAGGGACAGAAAAAGGAATGGAAAGGAGGGAAAATGGGAAAGGAAATGGGGAGGAAGGGAAGGGGGGAAAAGGAGGAGTGGGAGAAGGAAAAGGAAGGGAAAGGAGAAGAAGTGGAAAAGGGAAGACAAAAGGGGAAAAGGGAATGGAGAAAGGGAATATGGGACAGAAAAAGGAATGGGAAAAGAGGGAAAAGGGGAGGAGTGGGAGAAGGAAAAGGGGAAAAGGAAGGGAAGGGGGAAGAAGAAAGAAGCAGAAAAAGGAAGACAAAAGGGGAAAAGGGAATGGAGAAAGGGAAAAGGGACAGAAAAAGGAATGGAAAAGGGGAGAGGAAATGGGGAAGGAAAAGGGGAAAATAAGAAGGGGAAAGGGAAAGAAAAAGAGAAAAAAAGGGGGAAGGAAAAAATGGGAAAGGGAAAGAAAAAGGGAAAAAGAGAAGGAAAATGGGAAAAAAGAAGGAAAAAGGGAAGGGATATAAGATGTTGGTTCTTGGGAGGCAGAGCTGGATCCGAAGGAAAAGGAGAAACCAAACAGACCACAAGAGTAGAAAAAACAACCAATGTACAATTCCAAATATACATCCCGGTGCTGCCAGAGAATCCCGGAGCAGCCGGGACTGCTGTCAGTCCAGCTGCCCTCAGTGCAAGTCCACGTGTCCCAGGCACTGGGACAGCCCTGCATGGGGGGGATGGCACGGGGGCTGTCCTTCTCCAGGGTCTGAGCTGCTCCTGGGGGCACCCAGGGTGAGTGACCCCGGTGTCCCCACTCTGCTGTCCCACAGCGTCCTGGCTCCGTGAGCGGTGCCACCCCTGGGCAGAGGGGTGGAGCCCCAGCCCCACAGCTGTGGCTCATCCCTCCCTGAGCTGCCTTGGTGAAGTTGGGGGGGGTCTCTCCTACACCGTGGCCGTGGCGTCGGGGCCGGCCAGGCCGAGGTACTCGGGGTTCTCGGCCGTGGGCGTCGTGCCAGGGCCGCCTTCGGGGCCGCCRCCCTTGGCAGGGTCCTGGTTCCAGTAGTAGGGGTTGTCGAAGGCCTGGCTGAAGGGGCCAGGGCTGGGGGTGCCGTGGGGTGGTGCCAGGTACTCGGGGTTCTCCACAGCGTGGCCGAAGGGCCCTGGGAAGGAGTTCTTGGGGTCCTTGATGAGCCCGTTCTTGCCCTGGTGCCCCTTGGGCTTGTCCGGCGGGGTCGGGGGCGCGCGGGGCGAGCGTTCCCCAGCCTGGTTCACGTACTCTGCAGGGTGAGGGATGTGTTAGGGTGTTGAAGATTGCATGCAAGATGTTTGCCATTACCATCTGTATGGCAAATTACCTTTGTCAAGTGGGCAGTTTGCCTTATCTCTCTTTTTGAGTGACCACATTCACACCTCCCTCAGGAGGAGACCTCTAATAACAAACTATTAAATGTCAGTACACAACTAATAAAAACTATTAACATCCCATTGTGAGATGCTCCACCCAGAGAGAGGAGCCAAGCATTGCTACCCTAATATACTCTAAAATCCTAAAACACCAGCTTAGCTTTTCTCCACAAAATTCCCTAAAAAAACAGCAGCTACCTCTTCCTCCACTAAATCTTCAGAGGAAGACTACATCCTTCTCTACAAATTCCCCTTGCTCCAACAAACCCACACCTGATACTTCAGAAAACTGCAACCACATTTTCAATCAAACTACCACCAACACTCTGACCGACAGGGTGTCAGGTTGGGTGTTGACTCTGTCAGTGTTGTTCTAGTAAACTACATTGTTTATTTTATTCTTTTTTTTTCTGTTAAAAAACTGTTATTTCCTGCTCCCATATCTTTGCCTGAGAGCCCYKTAATTTAAWATTATAGCAATTCAGAAAAGTGAAGAAAGTTTACATTCTCCRTTTCAAAAAAGGCTCCTGCCTTCCTTAACAGACTCCTGTCTTTCCAAACCAAGACATAGGGACCCCCCCAGGGGTCATGGGACAGGCAGACACCCCCAACCACCTCCCCAAGGGTCTGGCCGTGCCCTCCCTACCTGGCATRGTGCTGTGGGGGGCTGGGACAGTGAAGCACTCGGGGTCCTCTCCGTCCTTGGCCGTCAGCCCGGTGGGATCCTCGCTGTACCGGGGCAGGGTCCCGGGCTCCCGCCCCGGGGGGCTCTGCAGGGCCACCTTGTCCCCATCTGGCACCTCTGGGACGGGTCCCTCTGGCCCCTCTGCCAGGCCTTGGGTGGGGAAGGAGAACGAGGCCAAGCCCTCGCCCTCTTCCACYTTGGCTGGAGACTCCGCCGTGCTCTGGGTGTGCGAGAGGACGCGGAGTCGGGCACTTGAGCCCATCCCAGACCTGGCACAGGGTCACCTCCCCACCTGGAGCTCCCTCCCAGCCCTCCCTCCCCACGTACCCGCATGGAGGAGATGCGGCTGCGGTAGGTGGTGGAGGTGTCGGTGCTGAAGAAGCCGTGGTGAGGCACCAGGTACTCCTCAGCGTCCACCAGGTCGTCCATGTCCTCCTCATCCAGCAGTGCCCGGTAGAAGGTGCTGTCCATGGAGCCAGGCAGCCCCACCAGGTCGTTCTGGGGGGGTCACACTGGTCAGTGCTCGCCCCAGGGCACCAGGGAGGGGACAGGACCTCGGGGATCTCCATACCTGGATGACCACGAAGCGCTGGGGGTCGCGGGCCATGCGGGAGAACTCGGTGACGAGCTCCCGGAACTTGGGCCGGCACTCGGAGTCAATCATCCAGCCTGMACAGAGCCAGGTGCCATCAGGGGCTGGGAGCAGGGTGACAGCACGSCCTGTCCCCTCCCTGTCCCCGCGTCCCCTCCCCGTACATTTCACCATGATCATGTAGACGTCGATGGTGCAGATGGGCGGCTGCGGCAGCCGCTCGCCCTTCTCCAGCAGGTCTGGGATCTCCCGGGCAGGGATCCCGTCGTAGGGCTTTGCCCCAAACGTCATCAGCTCCCACACGGTGACACCTGGAGGGGACAGGGGACAGGTGTGGGGGTGAGCAGGGCATTGGGACACCCCCAAGTCCCCCGGGGTGAGGACACCCTGACGCACCGTAACTCCAGACATCGCTCTGGTGCGTGAAGCGCCGGCGGAGGATGGACTCCAGCGCCATCCACTTGATGGGCACCTGGGACAGAAAGGTGAGCAGGACCAGGGGGTGGCTGTCACCGAGGGGAGCRCCACTGTCCCTGAGTCCCCATGCCCTACCTTGCCACCATCAGCGTGGTACTCGGTCTCRTCGATGTCGAGCAGCCGGGCCAGCCCRAAGTCGGTGATCTTGACGTGGTTGGGGCTCTTGACGAGGACGTTGCGAGCGGCCAAGTCCCGGTGCACCAGTCTCACCTCCTCCAGGTAACTCATCCCCTGGAGGTGGCACATGTCCAGCTGTCCCTGGTGTCCCCCAGGACCTCCCCAGAGCTGCCCAGGTGCCCTGTCCTACCTTGGCGATCTGCACACACCAGTTGAGCAGGTCCTGGGAGCCGATGTGGTCCTTGTTCTCCCTCACGTAGTCCAGCAGGCAGCCGTAGGGCATCAGCTGCGTCACCAGCTGCACCGTGGAGGTCAGGCAGATGCCCAGCAGCCGGGACACGTAGGGGCTGCCCACCCCTGCCATCACATAGGCCTCCTGTGGGCAGCAGGAGGGTCAGGGTGAGGGTCAGTGTGGGCAGGGGCTGCTGCCAGCCTTGTTCCCCCCCAGTGTTGTGGCCATACTCACATCCAGGATCTCCTTGTTGGCTTTGGGCGATGTGTTCTCCCGCAAGACTTTGATGGCCACGGGGATCTTCACGCTCTCCCCATCGGGGATCCAGATGCCCTGAGGTGGGGACAAGCAGGTGAGGGGATGCAGAGCAGGGAGGGTCACRTCCAGCTGTGCTGTCCCCACTCCTCACCTTATAGACCGTGCCAAAAGCACCAGAACCCAAAACTTTCACTTTCTTCAGCTCCGTCTCCTTGAGGATCCTCATCTGGGCTTGGTTGGGGAGGGCCCCACTGGGCGTCAATGGCTCCACCAGCTGTGGGGCATGGAGGGGTGAGAGAGGCCAGGTTCCTGATCCCTCCCAAGCCCCGAGGGTCCCCTCCTGCCCCCCAAGAGGTCCCCACCTCGGTCTCCTGCAGCAGCCTCCGCATGGTGTGCTTGCGCTCCTGCTGCCGCCGGCGCTTGACGCAGATGACGGTGATGAGGAGCAGGACGATGACCAGCAGAGCCCCCACCACGCCAGCAATGATGGATGTCACCTGGCTGTGTGCCAAAAGGCCATCAGTGTGGGGGACTGCCACCCAGAGAGGTGGTGGCACAGCAGAGCCACACCCCTACTGTGACAGTGTTTGCAGGGGTCTTAGGATGAGGGAAGAGACGAGGATCTGACTCCATGTTTCAGAAGGCTTGATTTATTATTTTATGATATATATTATATTAAAGCTTTACTAAAGGAATAGAAGAAAGGATTTCATCAGAAGGCTAGCTAAGAATAGCGTAGGAAAGAATGATAACAAAGGCTTGTGGCTTGGACTCTGTCTGAGCCAGCTGACTGTGATTGGCCATTAATTAGAAATAACTCTATGAGACCAATCACAGATGCACCTGTTGCATTCCACAGCAGATAACCATTGTTTACACTTTGTTCCTGAGGCCTCTCAGCTTCTCAGGCGGAAAAATCCTAAAGAAAAGATTTTTCATCAAAGATGTCTGTGACACCCCTACCTTGGCTTCTGGTCCACGGGACATCCGTCCTCATCCCGGATCGTGCACCTGGGGACACAGGTGTAACCCCTGCTGTCAGCAGCCCCCTGCAGCTGCCAGCACCCCCTCCTCATCTAGGGACCCCCCCCAACTCACGAGTGGGTGCAGTTGGTGGGGCAGAGCTGGCACACTCCGAATTCATCCGGGTATTTCCAGATGGGCACAAAGGAGGCGTCGGCCTTGACGCCGCTGGGGCAGCGCCGCACGCACTGCTGGGCGTCCTTGTAGTGGGCACAGGCCACGCACTGGTCTGGATCCTGCAGGAACAGGGCTGGGTTGAGGGACCCAGGTGTCTGGGGACACCATCACCCTGCCTAGCGCGTGTCCCTGTCCTCACCGATCCAAAGCAGGTCTCGGTGCCATTCTGGGGCTGGCACTCGGGGTGGCACGGCAGGCACCGCGTCCCGTTGGCGTGTTCCCGGAYGGCTCTGCGGGGCAAAAAGGGGCAGGGATGGGGTCCCAGCCTCGCCCTGCAGTGTGTGTGGGGWCTCTGTTTGGCACTGCCGAGGGTCTCCACTCACCCATCCAGGAGGTTGCAGGAGGCCACGCACTCCTGGCCGCGCAGGAACCGCTCGCAYGCCACGCACTGGGTGGGGCCGGGGCCCCAGCAGTGCCCCTGGGCGCAGAGGTGGAAACAAACCAGCCCCTCTCTCTCTGCAGGAGGGGCACCATCAGCACCTTTGTCAGCAATGGGAGGGGGTCACCGTCTCCCCCCACSCCCACGGGACCCCTCTTACCGCACTGCTCGGGGGGTTTGTTGTGGGTCTGGAAGAGGCGCTGGCGGGGGTTACGGAAGATGCTGTGCCAGGGCACCTTCTGCAGGAAGCAGAGCTGGGGGTTGTGGTGCACCAGCACCATCCCACTGCTGATCTCCTGCAGGGCCCGGAGCCCCAGCGCCTGCACGGCCAGGTCCTGCAGTGTCAGCGAGTAGGCGCCGCTGCCGAGACACCCACGGGTGAGACACGCCTGGCCCCGTGTGCCCCCGCGTCCTCCGGCGTCCTTTCCGGGTCCCCCTGCACCCCTCTGAGAGCCCTTGGTGTACTGTGTCCCTGCAGCCTGTGGAAGCCCCTCCGTGGTTCCTGATGTCACCCCCTGCACCCTCTCTGGGCAGCCCCTCCAGTGTCCCTGTGTCCCCCTGCACTCCTCTGGGAGCCTCTTCATGTCCCTGTGTCCCCTGCACCTGTGGGAGCCCTCCACTGTCCCATGTGCCCCCTGCACCCTGCTGCGGAGCCCTCTCGATGTCCCTGTGTCCCCCTGCAGCCTTGTGGGAGCCCCTCCTGCTCCCTGTGTCCCTGCAGCCTGTGGGAGCCTCTTCATGTCCCTGTGTCCCCTGCAGCCTGTGGGAGCCCTCTTCATGGCCCTGTGTCTCCCCTGCATCCTGTGGAGTCCCCTCTCAATGTCCCTGTGTCCCTGCACCTCCTCGGGAGCCTCTCTGTCCTGTTGCCCCTGACCCGCCTTGCTGGGAAGCCCCTCCATGTCTCTGTGTCCCCTGCACTTGGGAGCCCCTCCGTGCTTCACTGTGTCCCCCTGCACCCTGTGCTGGAGCCCCTCCATTGTCCTGAGTCCCCCTGCAAGCCTGTGGGAGCCCCTCCATGTCCTGCCCCTGCTGTGTCCCCCTGCAGCGCCTTGGAGCCCTTCTGTCACCATCGCCGTTCCCCTGCAAACCCTGTGGGAGCCCTCCGTGTCCCTGTGTCCCCCGCTGGGTCCCACCATATCTCCCCTACAACCCACCCAGATCACCCCCGTGTCCTGATCCATCCCCTCATGTCCCCATGTTCCCCGCTTGTTTTTGGTGTTTCCCAATTTCCCCTGCAGCCCCCCATGTCCTCCCCTGTTGCCTCGAAACATCTCCCCACATCCCTCTTGCATCCCCAGTTCCCGTGTCACCCATGTCCTGTGTCCCCTCTGGTGACTCCCTGTCATGGCCCCATCCATGTGTCCCTCTGTGTCTCCGCCAGTCCCGTCCCACTTGTCCCACGTGCATCCCCCAATCCTGGTCACCCACTGTCCTCCCTCCTCCATGTCCTCTCTGCATCCCATGTTCCCGTGTCACTCCAGTGGTCCCTGTGTCCTCTGTGAACTCCCGTGTCCCTCCACACTGGTCCCCCTATGTTCCTGCCAACACCCCATGTCTGTCACCTTCAGCTCCTGCTGTCCCTCCTTCATGTGTCCCGCCTGCCTCCCCCCATGTCCAGCGCGGCCAGTCCCCGTCCTCTCGTTCCTACTTCATCTGCGATGCAGTGCAACCCTGAGCCTACCAGGTATCAACCGCAGGTGTTTCTGTGGACACTCCTCGCCATCGGTCCTGTTCAACATGTCAGGCTGGCCTAGCGCTTGCGATGGTAGAGGGTAAGCCTGCGGGGAGTGCAGATGTCGACGCCCACTCAATGTCCCCCCTCAAACCCAGAGCCATCCCCCAGCAGCTCCGCCCAGCTCTCACCTCGCTCAACCGCGCGTTCCTCCACGGGACTCTCGAAGATCCGCAGCAGTTTGGGCGTGCCAGGGAGTGCGACGGTGTTTGGTGGCTGGGAGGTCCCTATCCCAGCAAGGGACTGGGAGCGACGATGGGTTGGGGTAGGCTCCTGGTTGGCCCCCAGACTCTCGGCGGTCTCATGCGAGCGGGCCAAATCACGCGCATCTCAACCCCGAAGGCTCCTCGGGCAACGGCAGGCCAGGCCTACCCAAATAAACATCTTTGTTCGCCAGCCGGAGATAAGTTGCTGGGCAGTGGTTGGAGGCGTTCACATGTCACGACGCCCCTTCAGGAAAGATTCAACATCCCAGCCGTATGCCACACTAGCGGCGGGGGCACGCAGTGTGTGACTCTGTCCAGGACCCCTGAGCCCCCCAAAACACTGCTCTCCACCTCCCGCCACAGGGCACCAGCAGCACTCCCCACAGCACAGCCCTTGGAGTACCCTCCAGAAGCCCATCGTCTCAGATCTTGAGGACTGCGTAGTGCGAACTCCCTACGATCCCCCTGTGGCGGTCCCACCCCTCAGTAGACCCCCCTAAACGATCTGGCGAAGGTCCTTCTCTTTACACACAAACAGTCTCTTAGCGTGGTCCCCCCCAGCATGCCCCACCCATAAGCTCTGGGCTATAGGCTTCATGCTTACAAAACCCTATGCGAGTCCCCAGAACCCCCCCACAAGCTTCGGAAGCGCTCCCCTTCTACCTCAAACCTTGGAATGCCCAGAGCTCCCAAAGCTTTCGGGAATAGTGCTCCTCTTACTCAAGAACCCTCTTTGGAGTCCCACGAGACCCCCAAAACTGGCAAGGCTGCACTCTACCAAAACCCTTGGGGTCCCCAAAGCTAGCCCCCAGCCCCCAGGGACTGCCGCCCCAGCACCCTGGGAGTTCCCACGACACTAGTCCGGACGTACCGTTGGGGTGCCAGTCTGTCTCTACCCTGCACAACTTGGGCCCAAAACACCCCTCCCCACTGGTCGGAACATGTGACAGTGATCACAGCCTGCGTCCCTCCACCAGCCTCGACAGCGCACCCCATAGCACAAAACGCCCCCTTCCCGCCAGTCCACCATCTGGTATGCTGAGACCTCCCCTCACCTCCACATCCCAATATGGAGCAACCCAGAGCCCTCCCTCCTAACGCACTCGCACGCCTCTGGAGCGCTGGTTTCCTCACTCCCATCTGTTGCCACGTCGATGTTTGCTTGCACTTCTCACACTTCTAGACGCTCTCGTTGCCGGTGGAGCCTCTGCTGCATCTGGCCACAACGACGGTGCAGGAAGCCCACCTCCGTGGCGAGGTAGCTTGTTCGCAGGCGTAGGGGGGGGCAGGAGGCGGGGTCAGGGCACGCTAGGCTGCCCCGTTGCACCCCCCCAGGGTGTCACTCACCAGGGAACAGCTGGCTGACACAAGTGGCACCAAAGCGTGTAGCGCCAACAAGTTCAAGTGGGCTCTTGGCATCGCTCGAAGGGTGTCGCGAGTTGTAGACAACGAGTGCGGGGCGCAGTTGCAGCTCGGTCAGATTCCCGCTCCTGTTGTACAATCGTTCAGAGCACGCCTGGGGAGGGGGGCACAGCTGTGTGAAGACCCCTGTGACCCCCCAGGACCCTCGGTGTCCCCGTCCCTGTCGCCTCACAGGCAGTCGGAGTTGCTTGGGTTCCGGTTGAGCCGGCGGTCGCAGCCGCTCGTGGCAGCAGTCACCGTGGGTTTGGTGCCCTGTGCAGCCTGTGCGGGCAGCCGTGGCAGATGCTGTGTGGTTCACTCGCAGCGGACACAGGGGACACGGGTTGGGGACACGGATTTCCCCCCTGTCAGGCAATGGGGGAGACCACCAGGTGAGGGGGTTGTGAGGGTTAAGGGGGTTTCTGGGGTAAAAATCTGGCAGTGGTGGAATTGGATTGGCCAAATAAAAACAGTAGGGAAGGTAGATTTAGGGGGCAAGTGGGCGTTCCAGGGCTGGGATTTGGGGTGTAAGGGGAGGAACTCAAGGCAGGGATTTGGGGTGTAAGGAGAGGTCCTCAGAGCAGGGATTTGGGGTGTAAGGGGAGGCTCCCAAAGCAGGGATTTGGGGTGTAAGGGGAGGCTCTCAGAGCAGGGATTTGGGGTGTAAGGGGAAGCTCCCAGAGCAGGGATTTGGGGTGTAAGGAGAGGCTCCCAGAGCAGGGATTTGGGGTGTAAGGAGAGGCTCCCAGAGCAGGGATTTGGGGTGTAAGGGGAAGCTCCCAGAGCAGGGATTTGGGGTGTAAGGGGAGGCTCYCAGAGCAGGGATTTTAGGGGATGTCTGGGACCAWGATTTGGGTGCTATGCAGGGCTCAGTGGAACAAGGATTTGGGGGTTAAACAGCAGGTCAGGGTGCTTCTGGGGGCAAGATTTAGGTGACAAATAGGGGTCAGTGGGACAGAGATTTGGGGGACAAATGGAAGGTCCARAGATTCTCTGGAAACAGCACTTAGGCTATGAGTAGAGCTCAGCAGGGGAACAATTTGGGAGTGCAAGCAGGAGGTCCAGGGATTCTCTGGGACACAGATTTGGGTGCCAAGTGGTGATCAGTRGAGCAGGGCCGTACAGAGGGAAGGAAAGGGGTTCCCAGGGGCTTTGGGGGTCTCTGAGGGGGGGCTCAGAGCCTCTGTGGGCCCCACACTCACATGTCTGGCAGTCCTGCTTGCTCTCACCCCAGCAGTGCCCCTCGGCACAGAGTGCCCGGCAATCCGGACCTGCACAGGGGGCACAGTGAGCAGGGGGTGCCGGGGGGGGCTGGAACCCCCCAGAGCCCCCCCTGGCAGCACAAACCCCCCACTCACAGCTGCGGGAGCGGGCCGTCTCCACCCGGATGTCGGCACGGAACTCGTTGTGCCGGTGCAGGATGTCGCTCCACAGGATGGTCTCCTGGAAACACAGCTCGGGGTTCCTCTCGATGAGCACCCCTCCCTTCAGGATCTCTGTCAGGGGACAGGTTTGGGGGTCAGCATGGACCTGCAGCCCCCGTAGGGACTCCCAGTCCTCGGTTGCGAGCTGGGGAGCACCCAGAACTTTGGGTTCCCAGACTGGAGCTGGCAGCTCTCAACTGCAGGAGCAGCAACCCGCACAGCCGAGCACCCCAGACAGGGGTTCCCCACCTGTGAGGTGCCTCATGCCGAGCTGGCGCAGCCCCGGTGCCCCSGCGTTGCCCAGCACGGCCAGGGCGTAGCGCTCCTGGAAGAGCTGCGTGCCGCGGATGATGCGCAGGCTCTGCAGCTCCAGCCCGCTCACTCGGTTCTCCGCGATCAGCACGTAGCCCTGCACCTCCTTGATGTCCTGCCATGGGGGGGGGGGACACGGGTGAGGGGTGAGGAGTGAGGGGACCCTCGTCTTTCCCCCCCTTTGGGGCGTTTTCCCGCTGCGCACCTTGAGGAAGGAGGTGTCGGCGTCGGCGGGCAGGTAGGTGAGCTCCAGGTTGCCCTGAACCACCTGGCAGCCCTGGTACAGGTGCCGCAGGGTCTCGTAGTGGCTCTCGGGGCTGGAGGGACGCAGCAGCTTCATGTCGGTGCCGGTGCAGACTGTGGGGAGGGACAGCGGGGGCTCAGCGGGTCCTGCTCTCCCCCCGTGGGACACACACGGAGCTCCGGCCCCCGCAGGAAACGCCGCGGCTGCGGCGGCCGCCGTTTATCGCCGGGGCTGCTCCCAACAGCTTCCGATGGGTTTCCTGCACCGAGGCTCCCCCGGCTCCCACCCCCGCTCCGCCGCCGGGCCCCGCTCGAGGCACAACGGGGATCGGTGTGGCCCCGTGCCCGCGGCCGGGGATTGCCGGGGGCTGCGTTGGGACCCCCAGAGCGGCGGGGCCGGAGCGGGGGCCGCGGGCAGGAATGCGCTGCCCACGCCGAGACAAGACCCGATTGTTGAGCGGCGACGGCTGCGGGGCCCGGCCGGCCCCGTTGTGGGGGGCTCCTTGGCCGGGAGAGCATCCCCCGGGCATTCCCGGGCTGCGGGAAGCCGTGCCGGGCCCCGGGCGAGTGAGTCACGGGCGCGGGTGGCACCGGGCCCCGGCCGCCCGCTCCCGGCTGGAACCGCCTTTTCAGGTCGGGCGTGTTTGGGGAGCAGCGGTGACGCAGGGCCGGCGGGCACGGCACGGCACGGCACGGCCCAGCCCCGGCGCGCCCGCGGCACCCCAACAACACCCCAACAACACCCCAACAACACCCCAACAACACCCAACAACACCCCACCGGGGAGAGCCCCCCACGCCACACCGAGCCCCGCTCCCGCACCCAACCCCGCGCTGACCTCGCCGCCACCGCGGTGTCACCCCCAGAGCCACCAGCCCCGTCCCGGCACGGGGGCACACGGGGGTCGGGCGGGGGCTCGGTGTGCCGCTCCCCGGCTGCTCGGTGGCTGAGTGACAGCCCCCGGTGCTGGGCAGCTGCGGGCGCGGCCCCGTGGCCCGCAGACCCGGCTGGCACTCGCCTCCCCCGCCTGCTCCGAGGCCTCCGAGCCGGGCAAAATACGGCCAGGAAGGAGGGAGCCCCCATGAATTTGGGGTTCGGCTGTGTCCCACCCGAGCGGGGTGAAACGGGGGGAAGCCGGGAAGGGAAAGTGCGGGGCGGCCAAAGCTCAAGGTCTGTGCCCACACCTGCCCTGAGAGGCGCGCAGTGCTGGGGCTTCCCCGGGGCAAAGGGCAGGTGGGACAAGCGTGAGGATCCTGGTGGGATCCCGGCTCTGTTCCCCCCGGATTTGGGTTTGGATGCTCGCCCAGCTCCCCCTCTGGGCACCGGGCAGGGCAGGGACTGCTCGGTCCTGCCTGGCTCACCCCAGCGGGCAGTGCCACCACCAAAGCACCGGGGCTGCCCACGGGTGTCCGGCCAAGCCCGCGAGCCACGTGCTTGGGGACGGGGACACAGCGGGCTGTCCCCACACGGACCCTCCAAGCTGTGGGGTGCCAGGAGCGCTGTGTCCCCACGTCCCTGTGCCACCGCCTCACACCGAGCATTCACTTTCCAAACTCCCGCTGCTGGAGCTGCCCCCCGACACGAGCGGGGTGCAACTTTTGGGGCTGCCGGTGCCCATTTTGGGGCCACCAGCCGCACGCCCTGCTGGCCCCGTTCCTGCCCCGTTCCCGCGGAGCCTGGCCGAGGCCCGGGGGCTGCCGGCCCGGGCTCCCCGCTCCCCCCGGGGCTGGGCTGGGTGCGGCACGTCGAGAATGTGGATGGGAGCGACGGGGACGCACCCACCCACCCAGCCAGCCGGCACCGCGCCTGCCCCGCACCCCGGAGCCTCCCGATGGCCACGGGAAGGGAACCCCCACAAGTTGGGGAGCCCCGTTCCCGCTTCTCCCGCCGGTACCGGAGCCCTGGGACAGGCTGCAGCAGGGGGGGTTCCCGCTCCCGGCTGTACCGGAGCCCCTAAATCCCTGCCGGGAATGGTGCAGCTCGGGGGCACAGGGGTGCAGCCGGGCAGGGCCTCCGCCGGGCGCCCAGCGCCTCCAGTCCGCACCAGTTCGGCCCCGCGGTCCCGGCGGCAGTGGCGGCGCGGGACACCGGGGTCGCGCTGCCCGCGGCGGAGAACCGGGGGCACGCGGGGAGGCGGTCCCGTCACTTCCAACCGTGCAGCCCTCCTTGCCTCCCCCGGTGCCCCCCCAGAGCTGCCCGGTTTCCACCCCCGGTGCCCCCTCGTTCGCAACTCGAGGCCGCCACGGTCCCCTCCCGCTTCTCCCTCGGTTCCCCCCACCGTCCCCTCCCCGGCTTCCACTCGGTCCCACCCGATGTGCCCCCGGTGCCCTCTCGGTCACGCCCCCCGTTGTCCCCCCCTCCCTTGCCCGTTGCGCCCCCCGGTCCCGCTCGGTCCCGTGCAAAAACTTTACCGCGAAGTCGCGCGCGGGCCCGGATCCCGGACTGACAGCGGTGTCCCGCGGTGCCCCCCCGGTGTCCCCCGTTGGGACCACCTTCGGCGGCGGCGGGGGGGCTACAGGGCGGCCAGCAGGCGGCAGCAGCAGGAGCAGCGCCGGCCGGGGCAGCCCCCGGCGCGCATATGGTGCTCTCAGCGCGGCCGCGCGGCCATGGCCCGCCGCCGCTCTCCGGGAAAGTTTGCGGAGCCGGAGCGCGCCTCCCGCCGCTCCCGGGCTCCGCCTCGCGATCCCGATCCCGTCCCGCCCCGGCGAGGGCGCGCCGCGCGCGCTCCCGCCGCCCGCGCGCTCCGCCGGCCCGGACCAGGAAGACCCCCCCCCCCCCCCGGAGCACGGGCACGTTCCGCACCCGGAACCCCCCTTCCCTCCTCCGAGCACGGGAATCACCGCCGTCCATCCCACGGGAACCCCCCGTTCTCTCCCTCCCATTCCCGGACCAAGCGGGTGCCCCCTCCCACTATTCCAGGGGGTTCGGGTGCCCCCTCCCCAGCTTTCAGGGGGCTCCGACCCCACTTCCCACCACCCCCCGGAGCAGCAGGAACCCCGAACCCCCCAGCATTCCCATCCCGGAGTGCCCCGCGTTCCCGTCCACGGTGCTCCCAGCCCGGGGTCCGCTGCCATCCGGGGGCGGGTCGCCTGAATGGGGTGGGGGGAGACACGACCTCCATCCCTGTCCCCTCACCTGGGGCTGTGACTGTCACCCACGAGGGGGGAGGGGACAGAAATGCCACTCGTGGTTTGGGGTCAGTCCCGGGGGTGGGGGACAGAGCTGGCACGCCGAATGCGTGCGGGCTGGGGCTGTCTGGGGGACAGACACTCCAGCAGCATCTGATGGTCCCCAGTGGGGCACAAAGAGCTGGCACCTGTCCCCCACCTGTTCCAGCCTTCACGCTGCTGCCCCCTTCGCGGCACACACCTGGGGCAAGAACTCCAGGTGATTGCGCGCAATGGGTCGCGTCCATACCTACAGCTTGGGGACCGGCCACACTTGGGGTGACCCCATCTGAACCCCCCGGCCGGGCAGAGCCAGGAGCAGCTCGGATGGGGGACCAGGATGTGACCCCACATGGGGAGGTTCTGTCCCCCATTTACCCTTTGATCTCACTGTTGCTTCCACACGTGCCACCGAGGCTGCCACGAGGGAGGAGCCCCACAGAGAGGGGGACACTCGTGTGGGGTCCCCCTTGCGCATGGGACAAGAATCCAGCACATCACTGTCACCTCAGCCAGGCCGCTGCTTGGGGGTCCCGCATGGCTGGGTCCGCTCAGCTCCTTCAAGCCGCGCTGTCCCTGTGCCCTGAACGCGGCCCCAGGCACGCCCCGCAGGGCACGGAGGGTCCCGCGGAGGGGTCCCCGCAGTGCCCGGGATCCCTGTGAGCACCATGGGGGGATATATCCCATGAGCCTCTGCAGAGCGCTACACGGGGGATAGTATCCCATGAGCCTCTGCAGCGCATACACGGGGGATATATCCGCATGAGCCTCTGCAGCGCAGCATGGGGGATGAACTCCATGAGCCTCTGCAGAGCCAACAGGGGGATATTATTGCCCATGATCCTCCCGCTCGGGGGACTATATCCCATCACCTCCCGCGGCCAGCGGGGGCGGTATATCCCATAGTGCCCCGCGCCGCCTCCATCTCCGGGGCGGGCCGGAAGCGGCCGGGCCGGGCGGCGATGGCGGCGCGGGCCGCGCTGCTGCTGCTGCTGCTTCTCATGGCGGCGGCAGCACCGGGCCCGGCCCAGGGCTCRCAGGGGGACCGGGAACCGCTGTACCGGGAGTGCCTGAGCCGCTGCGAGCGGCAGAACTGCTCGGGRGCGGCACTGCGGCACTTCCGCGCCCGGCAGCCGCTCTACATGGGCCTGACAGGTACCGCCCCCCTGCTCCTATTGGCTGGCGGACCCAGAGGCCACGCCCCCTCTGGGCAGGCCTCGACTATCGTAGCCACGCCCCATCTTAAGCCACGCCCCCTGACTGGGGGACTGGGAGGGACTGGGGCTGAACTGGGAAGCGCTGGGTGGCACTGGGGGACGCTGGGGCTGTGTGGAGGGTCACTTGGCCTGTGCTGGGTGGCACTGGGGGACGCTGGGGCTGCGTGAAGGGTCACTTGGCCTGTACTGGTTGTCACTGGGTCGTGTTGGTGGATACTGGGCTGGTTCTGGTCTATACTGGGCTACGAAGTGGGGTCACTGGGCCATACCGGGGGGTCACTGGGCCATACTGGGGGGTCACTGGGCCATACTGGGGGGTCACTGGACTTTGCCAGGGCAGGCGTTGGGCCGTCCTGAACTATCTGGAGGGACACTGGGCCATACTGGGGGGTCACTGGGCCATACTGGGAGCTACTGGGCCATGCTGCTGGTCACCATGGGGACAGCTGGGTGTGCTCCCAGATTGTTCAGCGAGGCTGGGGGTGCCAGGGGGTGAACCCCACCTGCTCCCCCTGCCCTGCGCTGGGCCGGGRCACTCCCGTGCTGAATACTGGGAGGCGCTGGTGCATACTGGGAGGGACTGGGGCTGAACTGGGAAGTGCTGGGGGGCCCTGTTGGGCTGAAMTGGGAATCCCTGAGTGATGCTGGRGRTGCCAGGGGGTGAAGCSCACCCGCTYCCCCYRCCCTGCGCTGGGCCGGGGCACTCCTGTGTTGCACTGGYGCATACTGGGAGGCACTGGCTCATACTGGGAGGCACTGGCGCATACTGGGAGGCACTGGYKCATACCGSTGTGCCCCGCACAGGCTGGACGTGCCGGGACGAGTGCCAGTACGAGTGCATGTGGCTGACGGTGCGGCTGTACCAGCAGGGCGGGCACCGCGTGCCCCAGTTCCACGGCAAGGTCAGCGCGGTCCCGCGGGGGGCCGGGGGGCACTCGGGGGTCCCCCCGTGCCCGCTGACCCCCCGGGCCCCCCCCAGTGGCCCTTCTCGCGGTTCCTGTTCGTGCAGGAGCCGGCCTCGGCGCTGGCCTCGCTGCTGAACGGCCTGGCCAGCCTGGTGATGCTGCTGCGGTACCGCGCGGCCGTGCCCCGCGCCGCCCCCACCTACCCCACCTGCACCGCCTTCGCCTGGGTGAGCCCCGCAAAAGAGAGAAGATGGGAAGAGAGGAGGAAAAGATGGGCATGAGGAACGTGCAAAGGAGCCCA
>NDFG01000064.1:577545-593504 GCA_002167245.1 Sporophila hypoxantha | reverse complement strand
GGCCGTGCCCCTCACCCCTCCTCGGGTCGGGAGCTGAGCTCCAGGTCCAGCCACTCGGCGCTGAAGGTTTCTCTCCTGCCCACGTCCTCCTCCTGCACGCGGCAGCCCAGGCGGGCCGAGAGCAGCCCCCCGGAGCCCCCCAGCACTCCGGGGCCCACCATGGCGCCTCTTTGCCCCCCCTGCCCGTGCCCCTTCTGCTTTTATGGCCCCGCCGGGGCTATTTTGGGAGGCACCGAGCGCTGCCAAGGAGGGGGGGGTGGCACCTCGGACACGTGTGTGGCACCCACGGGGGTGTCCCCTCCCCTTCCCGCCTTGGGGACGCGGGGCAGACCCTGCCAGCAACGTGATGGCACCGGCAAGAGCCACCCTGGCACCTGCCCAGGGCACGGCTGGCCTTTGCCTGTGCCCTCCGTGCCAGCCCAGTGCCACCCACAGTGCCCACAGTGCCGAGCTCAGAGGGACACTGGGGTCCCCCTCACGGGGACACTGGGGTACCCCTCAGGGGGACATTGGGGTCACCCTCAGAGGGACACTGGGGTCCCCCTCAAAGGGACATTGGGGTCACCCTCAGAGGGACATTGGGGTCACCCTCAAAGGGACATTGTTCCCTTTAGAGGGACACTGGGGTCACCTTCAGAGGGACATTGGAGTCCCCCTCAAAGGGACATTGGCGTCACCTTCACAGGGACATTGGGGTCACCTGCACAGGGACATTGGGGTCACCTGCACAGGGACATTGGGGTCCCCTCCAGAGGGACATTGGGGTCCCCCTCAGAGGGACATTGGGGTCACCCTCAGAGGGACATTGGGGTCCCCCTCAGAGGGACATTGGGGTCACCCTCAAAGGGACACTGGGGTCCCCCTCAGAGGGACACTGAGGTCACCTTCACAGGGACAGTGGGGTCCCCCTCAGAGGGACATTGGGGACAGCCCAGGACAGGGGTTTGGGGCTGTAGGGACCCCCAAATGGGTGTTGGTAGGGCCAGCAGTCGGGTGGCAGTGACCCAGCGGAGGTGGCTGGTGACAAGAGAGGACAGGGCTGGTGACACAGAGGACAGGGCTGGTGACACAGAGGGGATGTGAGGATGGTGACACAGAGGACAGGGCTGGTGACAGAGGGGATGTGAGGATGGTGACACAGAGGACAGGGCTGGTGGCAGCCCCCAAAGCTGCCCCCAAGCGTGGGGGTCCCACCCCAGGGGATGAACCCAGGGCTGGAGGGACACTGGGGACAGACAGACAGAGATGCTCCAGGTGGATGGAGCTGCTGGTGCCACCACAGGGTTGGGGACAGTGCCACCCACAGCCAGTGCCACCCACGGCCAGTGCCCCAAGGAGCCTGGAGCCCCCCCTTTAGCACTGGGGGGGTCTTCAGGGTGACCCCAACCTGCCCCCACCCCTCCATTCACTGACAAAGCCACACAGGTAACACAGACCTGCAAACAGTGCAAGGCTTTAATTCATCCCCCACAAATTTGGGGGGGGGTCTGGACCCCCCCAGACACCCGTGCCTGTCTCTTATACACATCTAGATGTGTATAAGAGACAGCCCCCACACTGCTGCTGCTGCTGCTGCTGCTGTTTTTAGAGCAGCACACGGAGCTCACACGGAGCTCACAGGTAGGGGAGGAGCTGCAGCCGCCCCCGCACCCCCCCCACGCACCCCCACCCCCAACACCCCCCCCAGCACCCCCAAAAAGGAGCAAAGTCTCTGCTTAAGGCAAATCCCGCGCTGGCTCCGCCCGGAGCTGCAGCTTTGGGAAGGAAGGAGGGAAGGAGGGAAGGGGCTCAGCCAGAGCCAAGGGCAGCTTTGGGGGGTCCCCAGTGCTGCCACCGGGGTGGGGAGGGGTCACAATTTGTGCCTTGACCCGCCGAGCCTGGCACAGGGCTCAGCTGTGACATGGCCACCACCTCTGTCCCCTCTTCCTCAGGGAATTGGGGAGCAGCGACACCAACCTGGGGGTGCCAGTGACAGCAATCTGGGGGTGCCAGTCACAGCAATCTGGGGGTGCCAGCGACACCAATCTGGGGGTGCCACTCACACCAATCTGGGGGTGCCAGCGACACCAACCTGGGGGTGCCACTCACACCAATCTGGGGGTGCCAGCGACACCAATCTGGGGGTGCCACTCACACCAATCTGGGGGTGCCAGTGACACCAGTCTGGGGGTGCCAGTGACACCAATCTGGGGGTGCCAGTGACAGCAATCTCGGGGTGCCAGTCACACCAACCTGGGGGTGACAGTGACACCAATCTTGGGTGCCAGTGACACCAATCTGGGGGTGCCAGTGACACCAGTCTGGGGGTGCCAGTCACACCAATCTCGGGTGCCAGTGACACCAATCTGGGGGTGCCAGTGACACCAACCTGGGGGTGCCAGTCACACCAATCTCGGGTGCCAGTCACACCAATCTGGGGGTGCCAGCTGAGCCCCCACCCCGTTTTTAGGGTAGGGGGGGCCCTGCCCAGCCCCCAGGGCAGGGATTTGGCACAGAACAGTCGGGTCCAGGCCCCCCTGAGCYGTGGTGGGAGGAGAGGCTGAGCCCCCCTGGCTGGTAAGTGGGGGGACCCCTCCTCGYCTGGGGGGGTGCAGGGTCCTGTCCCCATGGCCAGAGAGCAGAGAAGGCTCTGGAATGTCCTCAGGGCTTGGGGCAGAGCTCGGCCCAGAGAGCACAGAAGGTTCTGGAAGGTTCTCAGGGCTTGGGGCAGAGCTCGGCCACGCGCTGGCGCAGGTGGAAGGCGAACTCGAACATGGTGGCAGCCAGGCTCTGGTGGATCAGGTACCTGGGCAGGCGACCCTGGGGACACAGGACAGGGACACCAGGCCCTGAGGGACCATTTGGAGCTGGGGATTGTCCCCATCCCACCCTGAGGGGTTGCAGGGACACAGAGCCATGAATGGGGCTGGGGGTTGGTCCCATCCCACTCCAGGGTGTTGCAGGGTTTGGGGCTGGGGGCTGCATCCAGCCTGGCCTGGGGAGCTTCAGGGACAGAGGTGAGAGCTGGGCTGGGGGATGTCCCCCATCCCACCATCCTATCCCATCCCATCTTGTTCCAGGGGTGCAGAAGCCATGGATGAGGGTTGGGGCTGCCCCTATTCCATCCCACCCCAGAGGGATCCAGGGGTGCAGGAGACAGGAATAGGGTTGGGGCTGGGCTCTGCCCCCATCCCATCCCTTCCCATCCCATCTTTTCCCACCCCAGAAGGATCCAGGGATGCAGAAACCACGAATGAGGGTTTGGGACAGGGCTCTGCCCCCATCCCATCCCTTCCCACCCCATCTTTTCCAACCCCAGAAGGATCCAGGGATGCAGAAACCACAAATGAGGGTTGGAGCTGGGCTCTGCCCCTATCCCATCCCATCCCAGAGGGATCCAGGGGTGCAGAAGCCATGAATGAGGGTTGGGACTGGGCTCTGCCCCCATCCCATCCCATCCTATCCCATCCCATTCCACCCCAGAGGGATCCAGAAGCCATGAATGAGGATTGGGATTGGGGTCTGCCCCCATCCCACCCCATCCTGTCCCATCCCATCTCATTCCAGGGATGCAGAAATCATAAATGAGGGTTTGGGCTAAGCTTTGCCCCCATCCCATCTCAGAGGGATCCAGGGATGCAGAAGCCATAAATTAGGGTTGGGACTGGGCTTTGCCCCTATCCCACCCCATCCTGTCCCATCCCATCCTTTTCCAGGGATGCAGGAGCCATGAAGGAGGTTTGGGGCTGGGCTCTATCCCCCACTAAACCCCATCCCACCCCATCCCGCCCCACCCCAGAGGGATCCAGGGATGCAGGAGCCACAAATGAGGGTTGGGGCTGGGCTCTGCCCCCATCCCACCCCATCCCACCCCATTCTGTCCCGCCCCATCGGGCCCCGGGGCTGCGGGAGCACCGCTGGGCGGAGCTGCGGCTCCCGGGCAGCTCCGATCCGATCCGGGGGAGGAACTGCAACGTGCTTGGATTCCTCTAAAAAAGCCCTGCACGACTCACCCCCCTCCACCGCCTCGGCCTCGGCTCCGAGGTGGGAGATCCATGAAAAAAAATAATAATCCTTGGCTCTGGGGGGGAGRGAGCTGAGGCAGGGCTGGGAACTGCTCCAGGGGCACGGAGGGATGAGTGGAAAACGATCCCGAGGGTCAGGCAGGCCCAGGACACTGCCCTGCCCTGGGATTGGGGTGCTCCAGCACAGATCTTTTCCTGGAGGGGAGTTTTCCCTCTGGAGGGGGTTTTCCCTCGGATCAGGGGCAGGGAAAGTGCGAGGCCGCTGTTCCAGGGGCCGYTTCACACACAAACACACACTGCCCCGAGGAGCAGGAAGGGATGAGCCACGGGCTATAAATACTCGCCCAGGGCCAAAGGGAAGAGCCGGGAGCTGCCGAGGGGTCCGGGCTGGGCTGGCAGAGCCCCCGGGGAAGGCGCTGGGAGCACTTGGGGGTTATTAATAGCTCGGCATTCCTTCCACGGCGGAGGCGGCGCCGGCACAAGCACAAGGACAAGGAAACCTCTTTTCTTCCCGAGCCCCATCACGGGGGGGGTTTGTTATCCATCCCCCTGCCCCAAAACCGTGATGGGCACCGGATCCACRAAAGGAAAACATCCCTGGGGGGAGGAAAACATCCCTGGGCACAACAGGGTGGGCAGGATCTGCTSCATCCTGCTCTGGGCGCTTCCCAAACCTTTTCCCGAAGCTTTTGGCTGGGCTCAGGGGGAGGGGAAGGGGCCGTGGGAGGAGAGGGGAGGAGAGAGGAGGGGGCAGCAGCGCTGCAGCACAGCCGAGGGATGAATGAATGGAGCCTTTGTGCTGCTGCGGCAGCGCTGTTACCACGTCAACCCTCGGCGGAGGAAGGAACGGGGCCAGCTCCGCTCCCGCTCCCGCCCCATCCCGGTCCCGCCGTGCTCTGCCGGGACACCGGCAAGGACAGGCAGCTCCACAAATAGCTCCGGAGCCGGGGCAGTTCGTTCTTCCCCCGCTGGGGAGGATTTTGGGAGGTTGTGGTCGTGCCAGGGGGTTCTGGAGCCCCTCTGGAGTGTTACCGGCACAAAAGTTGCCTCAAAGTGGTTTTGGTCACTAAGGAGGATTAAAAACTCCTCTGCCCCCSTCCTGCACTCAAAGGTGAAATCCCTGAGTGAGACCTGAAATAAGGAAGAGCTTCCCAAACTCCCACTGGGAAAGGAGGGGGATTTTGGAAGAGTTTAACCCCCCACTTGCCAAACCTGAGTCCMYTCAGGGCAGCRCTTGCTAAGGGGCCACTTGTGTGGCTGCTGGGATGCTGGAGCWGGGCCTTGGGCTGTGCTGGGGATTGGGACTCAGCTGCCTCATCCAGGAATTGGCTTTTACCTTCAGATCTGTGTTGAGAATCCAGATGAAGGTGCAGACCTTGGCATTGCTGGGACATTTCAGCACGATGAATCCTCCAGGTCCATTCTCGCCCCTGTGGAGGAAAAGCCAAGAGGGTCAGGCTGGAATTCTGGCTGGGATTCCCTGTGGATGCATGGCATGGAGCTGAGCCTGGCAGCGAAGGGCAGAGCCCAGGGGGGCAGGAGCAGATGCTGGGAGCCTGGGAAGGTGTGTGCCTTGGCTCCAGGTACACCAGCCAGCACGGCAGGGCAGCTTTCCCACAGGTGCCTTGGCAGTGCTRGTGCCAGGGCTGCTGGTGGAGCAGCAGCTCTGCCTCTGCACTGTGCCAGCTGTTCCTCWTGGGAAGCTTTCCCAGGCACAACCCTGGGAGCAAACAAGAGGTCCCGGGAAGCTCTGTGTGCTCAGGACAGGCTCAGCACTTGTCACTCCAGCCCCCAGATCCTTCTCAGCACCATCTGATCTGTCTCTGAGACGGGAGCTGTGCACACACAGCCCAAATACAGATTTCCCTTCCCTCTTCAGAACACGCTATTTTTGCTGTGTGCCTTCCTTAAAGGATTTTTCCAGGCCCTGAAGTCCCCAGTTCCTAAATAGACTCAGGCAGCTCCAACAGCTCTGAGATAAAATGTCAATTACTTTAACCAGATTATTGAGAAAACTGAAGTCAGAGTGTGCAGCAGCACAGCTGGGCCCTGGCAGGAACAAGGAGTCCTTGTCTGATGTGCYTGACCCTGCTGGGATCCATCACCAACCAGCCTGTCCCTYTGGAARGGGAGAGGCCAAAGCCCTGCTGAGATTTTGGGAGCTGCTCCATCCTTGTTTCATCCCTCAATGCCTCAAATTCAGTTTATGAGGAGCAAAAGGCATGTGAGAGGCTCAGAGCCACATCCAGCTGTTTACTGCCCCTCAGAAAATCCTGTTTGGGAATTTACTGTTATATAAACAGGATGTGGGACTGGGATAGAGTTTGTTACTGGTCAGCACCTCCACTCCCCTGAGCTGGGAAATGCCCCAGCACTGCTGACAGCACAGAGAGCTTCTCGAACAAAGGGAGACGAACAAGGGAAGCGAGGTTCAGCTCCACAAATAGCTCAGCTTCCTGCAAATCCTGCCAGCAAGGCAGCAGGGCTTGCAGTGAAGCTTGGAGCTCTGGAGAARTGCGTGATCCCAGCTGAAAAAACAGCACCTGCCTCTCACCTGACATACTTGGAGAGCGGAGGCTTCAGGCTGTGCGTGGTCGACATCCCTGAGGACACGTACCTGTCCCTCCTCCTCTCGATCCGACGCACGTTCACGAAATCCCTGCACAAAGAAAGGCCTTAAAAACACACCAGGGATGTGGAGGGGGGCAGATCCCTCTCTTTGGGCTGCTGGGAGAGGCTGTGGCAGGGCTGTGTCGACAAAAGGAGGCACAGCCAAGATATCTGGGAGCCCGACWGAGCGAGGTTTGGAGCTTTGAGAATCCTGCCAGGAGGAAATTTCAGGGGCTGTTCACCCTTGGGAGCGTTACCTGCACAGCCAACCAGCCCTACCACGGTGAGACCAGCAGCTYAAAGCATTCCCAGAGGGGTCTCCCCGTGGTTTGGAGGTCTTTAGGGGCAGTGTGGGATGAACTGACCTTGGGGACACCACSCCACCAGCAGCTCCGGCCGCCACGTCGTACGAGACGATCGTGTTGTCCTCAACCCGCTGCAAGATCTAGAGAAGAGCAGAGGAAATAAATCAAAATAAGGGAGATTTGCTCAGATTGTGCCTCCAAGCCTGCATGTGCCAAGAGGATACAGCCACTCCCATAAATCAGGGAGCACCAGGATCAGATTTTTTGGGGCAGAGGGTGACGAGCAGTGCGTGCATGGGTTCATCTCCCGAGTTCCTCTCCACAAGGCTCAGACCCCCTCAGCAGGCAGAGGCAGGTCTGGCTCAGTCCTGGCCCCTGTCCCTGCCCACCTCTCTCAAAAGAAAGGAGATTTGCTCAGATTGTGTCTCCAAGCCTGCACACCAAGAGGATACAGCCCCTCCCCTAAATCAGCACTGGGATCTTTTGGGGCAGAGGGCGACGAGCGGTGCATGCGTGGATTTGTCTCGTGAGTTTTTGGGGGGCACAGGTGTCACCCCTGTCCCTGCCCACCTCTCTCAAAAGAAGGGAGATTTGCTCAGATTGTGTCTCCAAGCCTGCACATGCCAAGAGGATACAGTCCCTCCCCCAAATCAGCACTGGGATATTTTGTGCCGGAGGGTGACAAGCGGTGCAGCATGGGTTCATCTCCTGAGTTTTTGGGGGGCACAGGGTCACCTCTAGCTCCCCTCCACAAGGCTCAAAACACCCCCAGCAGGTCTGGCTCAGCCCTGGCCCCTGTCCCTGCCCACCTCTCTCAAAAGAAGGGAGATTTGCTCAGATTGTGCCTCCAAGCCTGCATGCCAAGAGGCCACAGCCCCTCCCATAAATCAGCACCGGGATCTTTTGGGCCGAGCGGTGGGTGCATGGCTTCATCTCCTGRGTTTTTGGGGGGCACAGGTGTCACCTCTAGCTCCTCTCCACGAGGCTCAGACCCCCCTCAGCAGGTCTGGCTCAGCCCTGGCCCCTGTCCCTGCCCACCTCTCGGGCTCTTGGCCGGGCCCAGGCGTGCAGCCGGCTGGAGCGCACGGATGAGCGGCGGAGATTTAACGCCTCGGTGCCTGGGATCCAGCTCGGCTCCAGCCCTGCCAGCAGCCTGTGCTGGATGGGGAAGCTCCAGCTCTCTCCGCTCCAAGGAGCTCCTGTGATTAAGCCATCTTTGTCCAGCACGCTCACCTGGCAAGCTGCCACTGTTCTGTTCCACAGGATCATCTTCTCGGGCTGCAGAATCACCTCCTGGTAAACCATTTCAGGGGAGCACTGCAGGAAAGCCTGAGGACACAGCCAGAGCAGTCAGCCAGCCCCTCTGYTCCCCTTGGGGGGGTTATTTTTAAGGAAAACGGGGCAAAACACAAAGGACAAGTGGGAATACAGGTGAGGAGAGAGGTGAGGCCAGTCTGGCACCCCTGCATGCAAAGCCATGGCTGTCACCTCTCTGTCCCAGAGCTCCCAGGGGCCTGGAGGGCACACGTGGGGTCAGGGAGGACACACAGACCTCAGGATTTGGGAGCCACTGAGCTCTGCCTGTCTGTCTGCCCCTCTCCCACCCTCAGCAGCTCTTCATGCACCATTGCTTTGAGAAGTTGCATTTTTGACTCTTTTGGTTTTGTTTTTTTTTCCCCCAAGCCATTCCAAGCTCCAGCACACACAGCATCCATTCCATTCCCTCCCAATCCCCACGGGAGCAGGGATCTTCAGAGGCAAACAGTTCATGCAGCAAAGTGGGACCATCCAGCTTTTGCTGGTGAACACAGAGCTGCTCCACTGGCAGCTCCTGCCAGCGAGGCAACATATGCACTGGAACAAAGAAAAGCCACGGCAGCACCGACGCTTCATTAAAACGTGGTTCCCAGCCAAGGCACTCCAGCTTGGGAGAGGGCACAGAGCAAGGCACTTCTGAGCTGCTCTGCCYGGTGCCAGGCAGCAGCAGAGGCACACTCAGCCCTGGCCTTGCTGGCAATTAGTTCCAATTAGCCTCCTTGGTCAGATTAGTCCGAGATGCTGAGGTTGGAAGCGACTCTTGCAGTCACCTGCTCCCGATTCTACCAGCRGAGTCTGGGGCCTTGGATATTTACTGGGGAGTTTGTCTGCTGGCCAAGGGGTTTTCCTGGAGAGATTCCCCAGTGCTGTTCATCTGTCTCAAGCACAGGGAGCGTGTTCTGCAGCCTGACCTGTGCTGAAAGCTGAGCTGTGGCTCTTCCCCCGTGCCAAAGAGACTAAGGAATGGGCCCGAGGATGTTCTTACCTTTAAAATAAAGGTCTTGCCGTGGAAAGGGATTTCAAAAGTGTAAACAACATCACCA
This sequence comes from Sporophila hypoxantha, assembly GCA_002167245.1. NCBI lineage: Eukaryota > Metazoa > Chordata > Aves > Passeriformes > Thraupidae > Sporophila > Sporophila hypoxantha. The sequence continues at coordinate 584,225 of NDFG01000064.1, read as the reverse complement.
AAGTCCTGTGCAAGAGATGAGAAAGTTGTGTTTTTATCAGTAAAAAGGGATTGTTTCTATTTAGGATGAAGTTTGCTAAAACTCTGAGGCTCCTGTCACCCCCTACTCCCCASACCAAGCAGCGACCTCAGCACAGAAACCGCCCCAGGCACATTTCAGTTGGCCATGCCTAAATTTCCATCAACAAAACAATATCCAGAGAGGCAGCAGGGATGAGACAGAAAAAGAATCCACCCCGTGCCAGGCTGCAAACCCCACGTCAAGGTCACATTCTCTTTGTAGCAGCACTGGGGTGCAAAAGGGGTTTGCTGCCAGAGCTGCTGGTGTTACCTATGGCTGAGAGGAGCCTCCCTGGAGGGGCTGGAGATGGGCAGATGAAAACCTTTCATCGTTAGCCCTGTGTTAAACTCTGATTAGTCTATTTAAATCCATCCCCCTTTGGAAAAAGAAAACAATCTGCCCAGCTAGTTTGGCATCAGACAAAGGATCACTTGACAGGGGAATTTGAAACACCAGATGAGACAGCAGTTTGCAGGATTCACACCCCCCAGTTGTGTTTGAACCTTGTGAAACAAGGTTGGGTTTGGGRGGCAAATCCCTCCTCTTTCTCTCCACTCTTCAGAGAGAAAAAAGAGCTCTGTGCACCCCAGAAAAGTCTGGAGTAGGCAGACATCTCAAATTTACACCCCGGGTTCCAGGTGCTGGGGAAAGGGGGACACCAGTGGCTTTGGAGTGCCCCACATGGGCCAAGTCTCCAGTTTGGGCCTCCAGCAGGCTCAAAAGATTCCAGTTTGGGCCCCCAGCAGRCTCAAAGACACCTGGCCATGGAGCAAGGGCAGGACTGGAGCTGTGGCACCAACATTCCCCTGCTCCTTCCCATGGCTCTGCATCCCAAAGGTGAGCTGGCCACCCCTGCCCACCCTCCGGACAGAGGGAGGAGGGAAGGGCCCTCTCCTGTCAAACTGCAAGGCAATTAAAGGTCTAATTAAATAAGAGGGGGATTTTACATTTAACTGAACTGGAATAGATTCCTAATTCAATCAGGTAATTGTAACGCTTGTTAATTTTTCATGGCGCAAGGAGGTTTCCAAAGCCTCGTTTGTCCTGGTTTTTGCTAAGCCATCCATGCCCTCTGCCAGCTGGGGAGGAAAAAAAAAACCACACTTGCATTGTTTTTCTCGAACTTCCAGTTCTCCTCCTGGGCRAGGATTTGGTCCACAACCTCCATGGCCTCTTTGCCTTGTCGGACATACTCCTTTTCCTGGGGTAAAAAAGAGGATTTTACCTTTAGATTTCATTAGCTGGGCGTGCAGGCAGCTTGAGGAGTGTGTGTGTGTGAGGCTGCTCCCCCCTCCCCAGGCTGGCAGAGGGAAAGGGGATCAGAAATCTCTTAATTTGGGTCACAGAGGCCTCATTTTGGAGCTCCAAGTCACGCTCCCCGCCCTGGCTTGGATCCACACACCAGCTGCTCCCAATGGCTCCTGCCTTACAGGAGGGTTTCCAGCAGGCAAAGGGCTCTGGGATGTGCAGCTTCCTTCCTGGAGGAGCCACAACAGGAGCAGGATCTCTTGGAAAAGGGCACAAAGCCTGTGCCCAGCCAGGTTTTRGGGCCACACCTCAAGCCAAGGGGACAGGTGAGGTGATGCCCATCCCAGAATGTGACCAAAGGAGCAGGGATGGAAGAGGGAAGGGAAAGGGACAGGCAGAACACATCCCTCTGGGATGCTGCAGGGCGAACACACAGCCCTGGGGAAGGGGGATAAAGCTGGGGGAGCTCAGGTGACCCCTCCTGGGTGGTGGCACAGAGAGGGCTCAGCCAGAGTCCCCAGAGCTGAGGGGTCTGGAATAAGGGGAGCAGCAAAACCTGACTGGGGAGACTCCCAGAGCCCCAGATCAGCTGGAGCTGAGGGCAGGGCCAGGCTCTGTTTACCTGAGTTGTCAAGGCCTTCCTCCCCACACCTTCCTCATCAGACTCGTTGTCTGAGCCTGCAGGRAAGCACCAATTAACTCACAGTTAATGAACACCCCCACAGGTACCACCTCCCTTCCTTTCGGTGATCCCTGTCCCTCATCCAGCAGGAAGGGCTCTCAGTGAGGATGACTCCCTGTCTCCCTGAACACCTGCTTGGCTCTCCAGAGGGCTGAGCTTGTCCTGGGTGTCAGCTGTACCAGGAACAGTGTTCCAGAGGGCTGAGCTCATCCCAGGTCAAACTACACTGAAAAAAACTGCTCTGGAGAACTGGGCTCATCCTGGGTGTCACCACACTGGGAACAAATGTTCCAGAGGGCTGAGCTCATCCTGAAGTCAGCTACACGGTTTTAGAGGCTAGCTTTTCCTGGTGTCAGCTGTACGAAACAGTATTCAGAGGCTGAGCTCATTCCCTGTGTCAGCCACACTGGACAACTGCTCTGGAGAGCTGGGCTCATCTTTGGGTGTCAGCTACAAGCAGAACAGTGTTCCCAGAGGGCTGAGCTCATCCCGTGTCAGCCACACTGGAAAAACTGCTCTGGAGAACTGGGCTCATCCTAGGTGTCAGCTACACTGGGAAATGTCCCAGAACTGGCTCATCCTGGGTGTCAGCTACAGCAGGAAAAGTGTTCCAGAGGCTGAGCTTGTTCTGGGTGTCAGCCTGTACCAGAACAGTGTTCAGAGGGCTGAGCTCATCCAGGGTGTCAGCACACTGGACACACTGCTTCTGGAGAGCTGGCTCATCCTGGTATCAGCTACTGCCAGAACAGTTGTCCAGAGAGCTGGGCTCATCCCTGTTTCAGCTACACTGGAAAAATGTTCCAGAGGGCTGAGCGCATCCCTGTGTCAGCCACACTCTTAGGGACCAACTGCTCTGGAGAGCTGGGCTCATCCGCTGGTGTCAGCTACCACGGGACAACTATTCCAGAGGGCTGAGCTCACTCCAGGTGTCAGCACAGCAGGACAACCCAGCTGAGATGTCCCCCTCCCACGCCAGGAGCTCTCCAGTGCCACCAGCCCTCATCCCACCCCCGTGCCCTCACCCCAGGGCAGCATTTTCCAAGCACACAGCTCAGAGCATTTAATCCCAAGCCCACACAAAGCTCCAGCTCCCCAGGGAGCTGCAGCCAGGCTGGCAGGGATGAGGGCAGCACCAATAAAAAGGTGCCATGTGGAGAGTGTGGCAGTGCCACCCCTGCCCAGGTGTAGGCACAGAGAGGGGACCCTGGTTTTCAGTGTCAGGCTCTGCCAAGGTTGGGATAACGAGGCAGAGCTCTGGGCAGAGATGATGGAGGTGAGGAATTCCAWGGTGGGATGAGCATGGCAAGTGAGGTGCTGGCACAGGTGACCTTACCTGCACAGGACTCGGGTGGGGAGTAGAACTGTCCCTCGGAGAGGGCTCGGGGGTACAGCAGAGGCCTSGAGGCTGCAGCCTGGGCTGCCAGGAACCCTGGCAATGGGAGCACAAGGATTGAACACCTGGCAGGCTGTGGGACCCCAGCCYTGCCAAAACACCCTCTTGTTTTTCCCATGTCTTTTCCCACTGACACCAGCCAGCCTCAGCTCCTGTTGCCTCAGCTTTTGTCTGAGATGTTTTATCTGCCCCGGAGATCAATGGGCTCTTCTGCCTGTCAAATAATCCAAAGGCGATTAAGCATCTAATTAAATAAGAGCTTCCCCTGGAAGCAATTTGGAACCTGAGCCTAATCCAATAGAGGCATTAAACACTTGATCATTTTTCAATTTAAAGCTTCCTTGCAAGACCCAAACATCCTCTGGTGCTTTCCAGTCAGAGCATTTCTGATTGAGCCCAGCCTGACAAATGTCCCTCTTAAGTTTGGTGTCACTTCCCAGCCAGTGACTCCTGGGAGAGGGACAAAGCTCCCTAGAAGGACCCTGGAAGCCACAGGGTGATGTGTGAAGCATGAGGTCAGCCCCAATCTCTGCTCAGTGTGACCTCAGAGACCACAGAATTTCACACCCCATCATTCACCCCGTGCCACAGAATGTGTCTGTGACTCCAGCAGCCCCTCTGGAAAGGGCTCCAGCCAGATCCAAACACAGATATCAGGGACAGGGAGTCCAACACTCTGCCTGGCATTTGCCTCCCTGTTTCCAAACACTTTCTCCCATGCAGAGCTGAGCTCTGTCTCCAGCACGTCTGGCTGCAGGATCCAGCCATTGGGAAATCTGGCACATTTTTTCTCCCTTCAATTAAAAGATGCTTTTTATAATCTGGTATTTTCTACCCCTGAAGGGACTTGTTGACCATAACAGAACTGAGTCAGGCACTTCCCATCCCAGCCAGCCTGGAGATTCCTTTCCCAGAAATGTCAGATCAAGGTGCTGCCAGAGCAGGCCTGGTTGGATTTGTCCAACTCTTACCAGAGAGGAGCAAAAATACTCACATCGTTCCTCTTCTGCTTCCTGAGTTAGGACTTTAAAATCCAGGAACCAGGTCTCCAGCCAAGCAATGACAAATGAGACRATGGGAAGTAAATACCCAAAAGCCCCTTTGGTCAGAAGCTGTGTGGAAAGAAGCAGAAACCCCAGGGAATGACCCAAACAGGGAATAAAACATCACTGAGAAATCACAAAATGCCTTCCAGGGAAACCAACCTCAGAGAGGATGACCTTGACGATCAGGAAGGCACTGGATACCAGTGTGGTGACCTGAAAAAGAAAGTGGCCAGAGCTCAGATCCTGAGAGGGCCAGGAGGAGAGGGAAAAGCCCCCAGAGGAGAGGCTGGGCTGGCTCCTTACCGCGATGACCCACCAGTGGCGCAGGCGCACGGCGGCGTAGCCCAGGAGCAGCACAACAAATCGAAACAGAGCCAAGAGCTGCAACAACAAACACCCAGCAACACCAGTCACCACTGCCCCTGTCCCTCTGCCAGCTGCTGGGAGGGCAGGGACAGCTGCCAACTCCTGGGTCAAAGCTGCAGCAGGAGGATGCACTGAGGTGGGCAAGGGGAGAGCCCAGACCCTCCCGGCCCCACCGAGCCCTGCAGGAGGCTGAGATACTCACAAAGATATCAAAGAATGAAGTCTTGAATTTGTAGTTGATGATTTCATCCTTCAGGTTCTCCTTGATGCCCACCTTGGTCTGAGGGAGACAGGGAAGCAGGAAGCTGGTAAGAAACTGATAGGAGAAGAAGCTGAGCAGTGCTCGGGGTTATGGCCAGGTCAAGGAATAAAAATGGTCCCACAGGCCCAGTGTGGGCTGCTCTGGCAGCACAGCACCAAGCAGGATCCCATGGCACATTTCCTGCCTGGGATGTGCCAGGATTCACATGGATTCACACCACGTTTCCTGGACAGGCAGGGACACTTGAACACCTTTAGTGGGACAGACATGAAACCTTTAGGTGGATCACTGAACACTTCAGGTGGGATTCCAACACCCAAATAACCTTGGCCTCAGCACAGCATTGCCACCAGTCCCTGCCGACCTCATTCCATATTTCCAGAGGAATGGGAGTGAAACATGAAGAAATCAAATGTGAAAAACAGAAAAGGGAAAGTTCTTTCAGGAACCTTCACTAACACACTCAACATCTTTCCTGGGGCTCCAGGTCACTGAGGAACTGGGATTAAAAAGCAAAGCGCAACATGAGGAGTCCCTTCCCCTCCAGCTGCTTCCCACAGCTCCAGCAGTTGCTCCATAGGAAATCCTCTGAAGGAGGGAAGCAGCAGGATCAACATCGCTGAAAAGGAAGAGAGAGAGGAGGATGCACAGCCCAGCAGAAGACCAAACCACTCCTGGATCCAGCAGGTGAGAAAAAACTCCTCCTGAGATAATCCAGGCTCTGACACCCTGGCTACTTGCACATAAATCGAGCTGGAAGGCTGTCGGAGGAAGAGGGCCAGGATGGATACAAATGCTGCACCTTAGCTAGGCTTTGGGGATGAGCCAGCTGGCTGGAGCTGGCAAGGGGCAGCAGCTGCGGCGGCCAGTCCTTTGTCAGCCAGGGTGCCTGGCACCTCAAGGTCATCCTTACGGAAAGGACCCGGTCAGGGCTGCTTCAAACCAGGGACGAGGAGCAAAAGAAGGAGGGTGAAGCTGGGGCTTGGCACAGGACTGGCCAAGCTGGCTGAGTGGCGTAGCCAAAATCCTCTTCCCCCCTCTGTGTCCATGGGAATGCTGCAGAAGGAAGGGAGAGCTGGGTATGATTTTGGGGTGTTGGGGTGTTTGGATGAGTGCCAACGCAACAATCCTCTCCTCCTCTGTGGCTCATGGGATGGCTCGCAGAAAGGAAATAGGAAAAGCTTGGGTGATGATTTTGGGGGTTTCTGGTGGATTCTGAGCTGAAGAATGGATTGGTGTGCAGCCTGCATGCAGACGGGATTGGGAAGGACCTCCAGTTTGGGATATCTAAAACATAAAACAAAGGGCAAACAATAATAGAAAATATATAAATTTTATAAAATAAAGATAAAAATTTAATTAGACAATATAAAAAAGGAGCAAAAAGAGGGGTGAAGCGGCTGTGGCCACAGGACTGAACACTTGTGATGGCCCACCAAAATCCTCTTCCCCCCCTGTGGCTCCATGGGATGCTGCAGAAGGAAGGAAAAAGCGATGGGTATGATTTTGGGGGTTTTCTGGTGGTAGGGCGTTGAGGAACATTTTGGTGTGCCAATCCCTGGTCAAGGGGTGTCCGGCACTCTAAAGGCATGCCTGGGATTGGAAGGGATTCCCCCGTGTGGG
>NDFG01000064.1:561286-577520 GCA_002167245.1 Sporophila hypoxantha | reverse complement strand
TACGTTGCCCCAGGAGCATGAAGTGCAGAGGACATGAACCCTTTAGGTGGGGCAGAGGACATTGAACACCTTCAGTGGGGGAGGGACATATGAACACGCTTCAGGTGGGACAGAGAGGGAATTGAACCTTTAGATGGGGCAGAGGGACACTGAACATCGAACGGGCGCCCCAGAGGGGCCCCGGATTCCCCCCACTAGCCCATCTCCGCAGCGCTGGCATCCCGCGCACGGAAAGTGCGGCCTTCAAACGCTGGCCCCGCGGGCAACCTTCGCCCCCGGGCAGCCCCGCAGCCGGCCATAGTCCGCCGCCGCCATGCCCGTCCTATACCGATTACACTCTTTTTGGGACGTCGGAGCTCTGCTCGGCCCATGGCGGCGGCGCTGCGTCCGGTCGCCCGGGGGTGCCCGGCGGCGGGGTGCTCGTCAGCGGCGCGCTCGCGCTGCCCTGCGCGGGCGAGGCGGGCAGAGCACCGCAGCGGGCGAGGGAGGAGGAGGGCCGGGCCGCTGCGCCTCGCTGCGGAGCACGTGGGTGTGTGGGCGCGGCTGTGCGCAGCGCGGGCGGAGGGAAGGGGCCTTCCTCCGCCCCCGCGGAGCCCGCTCCCCCGAGCTACATGCGGCGGCCCGGCTGCCGGCGCGGCGCAGGAAGGCGCATTTCGCCCGGGAAGGGAGTGGAGGTGATGGTCCGCAGGCGGCCGTCCAGGCGACGTGCGCTGCGGGCTCACGGCGGCCCCGACCCGGCCTCCCCGTTGCCCGCCTGCGCGCCGCCCGGGACTGCCCGCCCGCCCGGCACCGGCGGGAGGCGGCGGCTAGCCCCCGCCCCGGGGAAGGCCGCGAACCGCGGCGGGAGCCCGCAGGACGGCGGCCGCACTCGCGGTCGCGGCCGCAGCACCACCGAGCAACCCAGGCAACAGAGCGGGGAGGCCGCGGGCCGGCGGGCCGGGAAGCATCGCCGCTTCAGGTCGAGATAAGGAGCGCATCAGTCGAGCGAGGGAGGAGGAGAGAGGGCAGCGGGCATCGGAGATATTAGCTCGCGGCGAGCGGACGCCAGGGCCCCTGGCTTTCGGAGCGAATCGCCGCTCGAGGGCTGCGGCAGGGGGCCATCTGACGGCCGGCCGGGGCGCGATACATAAACCGGGCCTGGGCCGCCCTGAGATAAGCCGGAGAAGAGGTATGCCGAGGAAATTTGGCGATGGGGCAAGCCGCCGGGGTAATCCGACCTGAAGGCGCAGCAGCGCGGCCCTCGCCCTAGGCCGTACCAAGTGCCGTTCCGCAAGAATAACTGCACAATCAGCCTTCGCCCCTCGGGAATTGTCCTCTGGGTTCTTTTAAAGACGGGTTTGTTGGTACGAAGGGGGTGATGTGTCAATCGTTAGGATCAGTTCCCTGGCCTCCTGGCGAAAAGGTAGCAGATTGCCCATAATTCCTTTCCCAGAAAAGCACTGGGTGCGCACCTTCGAAGGACACCAGTAGAAGGCACGGCTAAAGTCTCTTTGATCCAGGACTCATAAGTCTCCGCCTCTCCCCTGGCTCCGGTCCACGCGAGATTAATCTCCATGGGGACGGGAGCGGCATTGCGCTCTCGCGGCACTGATTGAATGAGATAACGCCATGTGCTGGGGGACGGCTTAGCAACTCCCCTTGTTGACGGGAGCGCCTCCCGTGCTGCTGACGCCCTGTGCTACGATGTGAAGGGGATAGACATGCTCCTTTCTGCAGGACGCAAAATAAAATCCACACAAGTTGCAGTGCGCATTCTTCTGCTTTGTTGGCACTTTGCCATCGCGAGGGTTTTTTAGTCATCGCTTAACCAGCCAGCATTACCACAGAGAGAGCATGTCAGCACACCAGAGCTGCGCTAAGTTGCAGACGTCATAAAATTATGAAGGCAGCAAGTAAAAGATGCGTTATTGAATCGCACGAGGCGCGGAAGGAAGCAGAGCTCGGACAAGCCACTGGAAACTCCGTAATGGCTTACTTCTCTGGTCAGTGACCTTGCTCGGATTATTCAAGGTGCAGAGAGTTTCATTTTCAGGCCATGCAGGCACGGAGCTGGCGATTGGTGCCAACGGAACCTGCAGCTGACGCATCACATGATGGGGGTGGATTAGGTCTGCAATAAGCACTTCATATTTGCAACGCAACTGTACTACAAAGGTGTGTGGGTGGAATCTGGGAGACCAAAAAGTGCAGATTATGATCTAATTAAAAAATACTGAAATGCATTCAGTGAGAGCAACGAGATGTGAGTCCAATAAGAAGTTGTAGTTCGACTGAGTACACCCGGAGTACCCAAATAGCGAAGCTCGCTGGTGTGGCGGATATCCTATGTGTCGAAGACCAGGCCTGTAATACCTAATACGGTCTTATTTTCAGTAAACGAAAGACATGGACCACCGTGTTGTGAAGCTTGGGATGTCAACTTATCGCAAGATAAATGTATCCATGTTTTTGTCTGTAAACACGCAACGCGCTCTCATTAAAATTATGGGTACGAGAGATGATTTTACGCAAACACAGATTACCCATTACAGCTGAGATGGACTACAGATTTGCAGTCTGATGTCTTAGCAAGATTAGCTGTTTTACAATGCTACTAAAACGGGAGATAAGACATAGGTCGCATTGTCAAGAAAATAAACGAAAAAAAAATTGAAAGTATTAGTAAACAAGAATATAAAGTAAAGCTGTGTGCCATTAGTTAAATATAACAGCGCAATGTCGAAGCAGAATCGCTTATCAGTGGATATGGAAGACATAGTCTCTCAAATAAATGTGCTAACTGTATTCGCTTGTTCTCCTCTGGCTCTCTTTTTCCTTACTCACGCTAACGTGTCATCTTGTTAAATTGATTGGACATAGAATGACCTGGCTGAAACGCGTCATTCGTTCCTTTGTCTGGGCCGAAATTTTTCCTTCACTAGGCTCAGCAGAAAAACTGCATTTCTGTCTTACTGAGCGTGTAAATATAAATATAAATATAAATATAAATATAAATATAAATATAAATATAAATATAAATATAAATATAAATATAAATATAAATATAAATATAAAACAAAGGGTCGAAAATAAATATATAAATATGCCTTTTTTATAAATATAATATATAATTATAAATATAAAACAAAGGCACAAAAAGAGGGAGGTGAAGCTGGGCTGTGGCCACAGGACTTGGGCCAGCTTGACTGAGTGGCCACCAAAATCCTCTTCCCCCTCTCTGTGGCTCCATGGGATGCTGCAGGAAGGAAGGGAAAGCTTTGGGTGATGCTTTTTGGGGGTGTTTCTGGTGTATGGGCTGTGAGGAACAGTTGGTGGTGCCAATCCCTGGCACTCCAAGGGCAGCACTGGGATTGGGAAGGGATCCCCTCCCAGTCTGGGATATATAAATATAAAACAAAGGGGCAAAATATAAATATTATATAAATATAAATATACCTATTTTTATAAATATAGTATATAATTATAAATATAAAAAGGGGCAAAAATAAATATATAAATATAAATATTTATATATTTATATTTTTATATATAAATATAAATATAAAAATATATTAAATATATATTTATAATATATAATATATTATAATATTATATTTATAATATTTATTTATAATATTTATAATATATTTATATTTTATATATAAAATATATAAAATATATTATTTTATATATTATAAATTTATAATATTTATAATATATAATATATATTATATAAATATATAAAAATATATAAATATTAAAATATAAAAATATAAATATAAATATAAATATATAAAATTATAAATATAAAACAAAGGGGCAAAAAGAGAGGGGGTGAAGCTGGGCTGTGCTTTGCTGAGTGGCCACCAAGAGCCTCATCCCCAGCCCCTGACTCCACAGGATGCTGCAGGATGGATGAGACACTTTGAGGGGTGTTTTCAGCTTAAACACAGGCAGATGAACCACCTGAGGCATCTCSCTGGCTCTCAGAGCACCCAGCCTGCACAATTACAGTTTGCTTTTAACGAGGGGCAATTTGCTGGGCTTATCTCACTGCGAAAGGAAACGGTAGGATATAAAAAAAAGGAAAAAAAAAAAGGAAAAAAAAAAAGGAAAAAAAAAAGGGCATTAGTCATGATATCAAACCGTTGCTCTTCATAACCAGGCAAATAAGTTGCTCTAATGGATTTAAATATGCAGCATTTCAGCTCAGGGGCCCAAATATCAGCACTTAGTCACTCATTAATGGCTACCTGCAGCACCCACGCTCAGCATCACCCTGGTGACCGAGCCAGGATTATCTCCTGGGGGYTGGAATTTGGAATTGCAGCAGCTCCCGGGGAGAGGATTGGGACAAGGGCAGGGGGCTGGGGTCCAAAGTGGGCGGGCAGGACACCATCGGCACGGCCGGAATGCTGGCTGGGAGATGGTTTTTCCTAAGGGGGGTGGCGAGCAGGGGGGCTCTGGGCAGGGTCTGTGAAGTGCAGACAGCCAGAGATAAGGAGGGCAGAGAGATAAGAGCTGCTRAGGGAGCAGCAGCAGGATGCAGCGCTGATAAAATGCAGCCCCAGAGCTCAGGGGTTCTATCTGTTCATCTCTGCTCTGGGTGTTCCAGGGGAGGACACGGAGTACCTGAAACCAGCCAGGSCCGGTTCAGGGAGAAATAAAAACAAAATATAGCCCAGGGAGGGATTTGGACTTGGTGGGACTGAGGTAAATAAACTGGATTTGCCCTGTTATTGCAACACAGAGCAAACAGAGCAGCTGCTGAGTTGCTTTGGAGAGAAGCAAACCACTCACAACCCCCTCAACAGTCCCYTGGGAGGTGGAGCAGCACCTCCAGCTTCCCAAAGCTGAGATTAGCAGCAGAATTTTGGGATCTAAAGGCCCTGGAGGATCCTCCCCTGCTCCTCTGATGCTCTGAGAACACTGCAGCAGCAAACCCAGGGGAGCAGGAGGAGAATTTGGCTCAACTCGGTGATTCCAGAGGCCCTGGATCTTGTTACAGCCCAACAAAGGGAGGTGTTAACAACCCTGGGCAGCCCCGACAAAGCCCCGGGGCAGGAAACGAGCTGGACTTTAGTTTCTATTAAAGAACAGCGGCTCCTTGGCCAGTGCTGGGAACAGCAAACAAAGATCGGTCCCAGGAGTGCTGGAACAGAGCAATTAACGCAGGGAACCGAGTTTAAAAAGGGCAAAGATTCCCGGCTTTGCTTCCTCCAGACTCACATTCAGCTCGATGATCCACAACAGGGAGATGAAGAGCAGGTCGAAGGTGACGAAGAGGCAGAAGGTTCTCCTCACATCCGAGATGGCTTTTCTCTTCTCCGGGGAGAGGAAATAGGGGGAGAAGCCCTGGCTCTGCGAGAGGGAGGAGCTGATGGAGGCGATGGCAGGGAGGCTTCGTTCCAGGTCGTGCTGCAGCTCCGGGGGCTTGCTCATCCTCTGGGGACATCGGCCACCAGGGCAGCGTCACCTGCAGGACACACCGAGGGTTYGTCACAGCCCTGCTCCTGTCCTGAGAATCCCAGGAGCAAATCGGATCCCAGGGAGAAATCATCCCCTGCAGAGCTGGTGGCTGCCCCTGGATCCCTGAAGTGTCCAAGCCAGGGTGGTATGAGCTTGAGCAACCTGGATGTGGAAAGTGTCCCCCTGCATGGTAGGGTGACCCTGATGAGATTAATATTGAGTTGATATTAAAAAAATATGTATTGTCCATGCTTTAAATGCCATGGCAGTTAGGAAAAGGGCTCCAAAGCCTGTGGAGATGCCAAGAAGCACAAGCATGGGAAAGGAGCTTGCAACACCCCATGAAAATTGGTGTGTGAATATGAAAAAAGGGCCCCAAACCCACTGTAGAATGTTTTGGACCACAAGCAAAAGGGCTCTAAACCCCATGGAGACACTTGACACACAGGAAAAGACTGCAAATCCAACGAAAAATGTTGTGGAAGAAGAAAAAGGGCCTTAAACCCCATGAGAATGTTGTGGAATAAGAAAAATGGGGCACTTAAACCACCATGGAGACCCACCATGTGGACACAAGGTAAATAGATGTCTGCAAGACCCCATCGAAACTGTGTGTAGAAGAATAAAAAAGGGGCTTAAAACCCCATGAGAATCGTTTGTGGAAGAAGAGAAAAGGGGGCCCCAAACCCATGCGAACAGCTGTGAGACAACAGGAAAAGGTCTGGAGCGATGTCTTACAGAGCATCTCCCTGAATCATGGCCCCCACCTTTCCGCTCTGCAGAGAAGGCAAAGCCTCAGGAGTTGGCATCCCATGGAACAGATCCCAGCCTGCACAGCCAGGAAAAGCACCCTGGCTGATGGCCAAGGCCGAACCGGAGGAAGGAGCTGCTCTCGTGTGCCGAGGGCAGAAGGCGCAGCAAGGAGGAAGGAGCGCTCCTGTAGAGCAGGAGCTGCTTTCTCATTTTCCAGATCAGTAACAGAAGGAGCTGCTTCATTCTGTCAGTGGTTAGGGAAGGACGGTGCCCGCTCGTTTCCTTCGCTAGAAAGAGCTTGTCCATGTAAGGTAGGAGGGCCAGGCCAGGGAGCCTCCAGGAAGGAGTGCTCTGTTGTCCCGGAGCAGAAAGAAGCTGCTCTGTTGTTCCAGGGGCAGGACGGAGCTGCTCCATGTTCCAGGGGCAGGAGGCAACAGGGAGAGAGAGCTGCTTTGTGTTCCAGGAGCAGGGAAGGAGCTGCTTCATCTCCCAGGCAGAGAAGACTTGCTCATCTCCCAGGGCAGACAGCAGGAAAGGAGGAAACTGCTCTGTGTTCCCAGGATCAGAAGGAGTGGCTCCTCTCCAGAGCAGGAAGAGCATGTCTGTTGTTCAGGGAAAGCAGCATGAAGGAACTTCTCCATGTTCCAAGGGCAGAGAAGGAGCTGCTCCAGTTCCCAGGCAGGAAAGAAGCTGCTCCATTCTCTCATGGTAGGAAGCAGGTGCCAGTGTTCCCGGGGCAGAAGAGCTGCTCCATGCTCCAGGGGCAGGAGGCAGCAGGGAGAGGGAAGAGCTGCTCTGTGTCCAGGATCAGGAAGGACTTGCTTCCTCTCCCAGGAGCAGGGAAGGAGCTGCTCTGTGTCCAGGAAAGAGCAGCATGGAAGGAACTGCTCCATGTTCCAGGCAGAAGAGACTGCCCATGTTCCAGGCAGAAAGGAGCTGCCTCCATGTTCCAGGGCGCAGGAGGAGCTGCCCCGTGTTCCAGGGGCAGAGAGACAGCAGGGAAGGAACTGCTCCATCTCCCAGGGGCAGGGAAGGAGCTGCTCTGTGTCCCAGTGGCAGAAGGGCAGCAGGGAAGGAGCTGCTCCCTCTCCCAGGAGCAGGGAAGGAGCTGCTCTGTGTGCCAGGGGCAGGGAGGCTGCAGGGAAGGAGCAGCCCCGTGTTGGGGCAGGAGCTGTCTCTGTCCCGTGNTTGGGGCAGGAGCTGTCTCTGTCCCGTGTCCCCGTGTTGGGGCAGGAGCTGTCCCGTGTTGGGGCAGGAGCTGTCTCTGTCCCGTGTCCCCGTGTGGGGGCAGGAGCTGTCTCTGTCCCGTGTCCTGCCCCGCCTGGCAGTGCCGGGCACACGATCCCGGCACGAGTCAGGTGTTGCCAGGCCGGGGCTGTTTTCCTGCAGCCCTGCCAACCATTGTGCTGGGATTTTTCCTCTCCGTCAGCGCAGCACAAGGAGGCCCCTGTGGGAAGGGAGGGTGACAGGCTGGGCACACAAACACGGAACAGGTCGGGCCAGGGATCTGTCAGCCCCAGCCACAAACTCCTTCCCTGTTCAATCCTCCTGCTCAAGGATGTTCCCAAAAAAATCCCCCTGGATTGCTCGTGTTGAGAGCTCCTGCCTTGGCAGTTCTGTGCCTGCTGGGAAGAACCAGGGAGGTTTAAACCAGGGAGGTTTGAAAGCAGTGAGGTTTGAAAGCAGGGAGGTTTAAACCAGTGAGGTTTGAAAGCAGTGAGGTTTGAAAGCAGGGAGGTTTAAACCAGTGAGGTTTAAACCAGTGAGGTTTAAACCAGTGAGCTTTGAAACCCCACTGGTGACACCCAGCTGGCTGCAGCGTCCACAGAAAAAGGAAAAAAAGGTCACGAGGCTGTGCCCACATCTGTGAGGAGTGGAAATCCCACGGGATGTGCAGCCAGCCAGGAGCACCTGCAGGAGCTGAGCACGGCCCAGTTCGGGCCAGTTTGGATCCCTGAACCAGYGGGTTTTTGCATCCCCACCCCCGGGAAGGGAACAAAGCTGGAYTCCTGTCAAATCCCTGCTCTTCCCTCTCAGAGGAGCTCGGGAAGGAGCGGAATCCTTGTCACTTCGGATCAGCCACTCCCTGCACCGGGCCCGGCTGGAAGTGACAAAAGTTAAGGACATCTGTGAGGGATAAATAATGAATCCCCCTGGCCGGGGCTGCCGCCGCCTCCTCCTCCCCTCCTACAGCAATTTGCACTTAGGCAGCCCCGCCCCGACTTTCACAGCGCTTTAAAATCACCCGCAGAGGCTCCAGGGATGCCAGGAGGGGTCACAATGGGGTGTTGGGACACGGCAGGACACGGGGACACAACACCAGAGCACSCCGGTGCAGCTCAGCATCAATCCCAGCCTTGCCGAGGGGGTTTGGGCTGTTTGGGACGCTCTCAAACCATCCAATTCCCGAGGGGAAAATCGGAATTATGGGGCAGAGCAGGAAYGTGTGAATCCCAGCCAAGCCCCCCCTTGCTCTGAGCTGCTCTGAGAGCTCAGGGTGTGCAGAAACGTGCCTGTTCCTGGGTGACAGATGAATTATTGAGCTCTGCTCCATTATGCATTCCAGCATCCTCCACATCCCACTCTGCTCCCCAGCAATGAGGGATGGCATGAGAGGGAAAAGCCCCAAGCTGTGCCAGGACAGGGGCAGGGTGGGCATCAGGGGGTGATGGGCACTGAAAGGACAAGCAGGGGCTCTGCAGGTGCTGGTGGAGTTGTCAGAAATGGTGTGGATGTGGCACTTGGGGACAGGGGTGACACGGCTGTGCAGGACAGCCCTTAAGCCATGACAGGGGTGACGATCCTGCAGGGCTTTTCCAGCCTGAGTGATCCCAGGAGCCCATCCCAGGGAGGGGCAAACACTGCTGGGGGACACCCTGGGGGACATCACAGCTCAGGGGACATTGTGTGGGACAGATCACAGCCTGGGGGACACCCCAAGTGACAGATCACAGCTCAGGGGACACCCCAAGTGACAAATCACAGCCTGGGGGGACATTGTGTGGCATAGATCACAGCTCAGGGGACACCCTGAGTGACACATCATAGCCCAGGGGACATTTTGTGAGGCAGATACAGCCTGGGGGACACCCCAGGGGACACCCTGAGTGACAGATCACAGCCCTGGGGGACATTCTGGGTGATGGATCATATCCCAGGGGGACACCCTGAGTGATAGATCACATCCTGGGGGACAGCAAAAGTGACAGATCACAGCCCAGGGGACACCCTGGGTGACAGATCACAGCCCAGGGGACATTTTGTGGGATAGATCACAGCCTGGGGTATGTCCTGACTGACAGACCAGTGCCACCATCCCAAAACCCCATCAGCCCAGTGCCACCACAGCCCAGTGCCACCACAGCTAGTGCCAGCAGCAGCCCAGTGCCACCACCCAAACCATCACCAATCCAGCGCCAGCACCCCAAGTTCCATCACCCCAAAACCCTGCCAGCCCAGTGCCACCACATCTCAGTGCCACCAGCAGTCCAGTGTGACCACAGCTCAGTGCCACCACCCTAAACCCAGTGCCAGCACCCCAAAACCCCATCAGCTCAGTGCCACCATCCTAAACCATCACCAACCCAGTGCCAGCACCCTAAACCTTCACCAACCCAGTGCCAGCACCCCAAAACTCTGTCACCCCAGTGCCACCACAGCTCAGTGCCACCACCCTAACCCCAGTGCCAGCACCCCAAACCATCACCAATCCAGTGCCAGCACCCCAAAACCCTGCCAGCCCAGTGCCACCACATCTCAGTGCCACCATCAGCCCAGTGTGACCACAGCTCAGTGTCACCACCCTAAACCCAGTGCCAGCACCCCAAACCATCACCAACCCAGTGCCAGCACCCCAAAACCCTGCCAGCCCAGTGCCACCACATCTCAGTGCCACCATCACCCCAGTGCCACCACAGCTCAGTGCCACCACCCCAAACCTTCACCAATCCAGTGCCACCACCCCAAAACCCTGTCATCTCAGTGCCACCACCCCAAAACCCCATCATCCCAGTGCCACCAGCAGCCCAGTGCCAGCACCCCAAAACCCCATCAGCTCAGTGCCAGCACCCTAAACCATCACCAACCCAGTGCCAGCACCCCCCAAAACCCTGCCAGCCCAGTGCCACCACAGCTCAGTGCCACCATCAGCCCTGGGTGACCACAGCTCAGTGCCACCACCCTAACCCAGTGCCAGCACCCCAAAA
Source organism: Sporophila hypoxantha (assembly GCA_002167245.1). Taxonomy (NCBI): domain Eukaryota; kingdom Metazoa; phylum Chordata; class Aves; order Passeriformes; family Thraupidae; genus Sporophila; species Sporophila hypoxantha. The sequence goes on along the minus strand of NDFG01000064.1, from coordinate 567,114 downwards.
CCCCATCAGCCCAGTGCCACCAGCAGCCCAGTGCCAGCAGCCCAAACCATCACCAACCCAGTGCCAGCACCCCAAAACTCTGTCACCCCAGTGCCACCACAGCTCAGTGCCACCACCCTAACCCCAGTGCCAGCACCCCAAAACCCCATCAGCACAGTGCCAGCACCCTAAACCATCACCAACCCAGTGCCAGCACCCCCCAAAACCCCATCAGCCCAGTGCCACCACAGCTCAGTGCCACCATCACCCCAGTGCCACCACAGCTCAGTGCCACCATCTAACCCCAGTGCCAGCACCCCAAACCATCACCAACCAGTGCCAGCACCCCAAAACCCCATCAGCTCAGTGTCACCATCCTAAGTCCTAAACCATTCACCAACCAAGTGCATCCAAAACCCATCCACTGACCCCCAAAACCCCAGCTTGAGCCCACTCATCCAGTGCCACCATCAGTCCCAGTTGACCACAGCTCAGTGCCACCACCCTAACCCGTGCCAGCACCCACCATCACCCCAGCAACCCCAACAATCAGCCCAGTGCCAGCACCCCAAAAACCCCGCACAGCCAGTGCCAGCAGCACCACTGGCCACCAGAACACCCCCAGGGGCAGTTGCCAGGGCACGCCCAGCCCTGTCCCCCCCAAAAGCCCCAGTGTCCCCCCCGTAGCCCGGGGGCTCATCATGACCCAGCTCCCCCCGAGGCAAAGCCTCTCCCTCCCCGTGACTCCACTTTCCTCCACGTTCCCCCGGGCTCAGTGAGCTGGATGTTCTGCTGTCCCCTGCTGCCTCTGCTGTCCCTCTGCTGCCCTGCTCCCTCTTTGCTGTCCCCCTGCTGTCCCCTGTGTCCCTCTGCTGTCCCCTCTGCTGTTCCCTCTGCTGGGAACACCCCCAGGAGTGACCCCAAAAACCCCTGAGCCTGCAGGAGCACAGGCATGGGTTGCACTGAGGGGTGGGTGAGCCCTCTAAAACACCAAAAAAAAATCAATTTGAACCAAAAACTGCAGCCAAAAACTTAAAACTGGACGATCCAACCGGGGCAAACACTGGGTAAGTTCGTTGCTTCAGGGCAAATGTGGGACCACCTGGGGACAGGGACCCTGGGGGGACACTGAGACTTGGGGGGACACTGAGAGCCCGCAGGGACACTGGGGGGTCCTCTGGCTGGGGTTGGCAGGATTGGGTTGGGATGGTCTTGGCTGATTGAGATTTCGATTTGGCATTGGAGTCGGCGGATGTGTGATGGTGTCTTGCTGTGGATGTTGGGAGGCGGGATTGGTGGATTGAGTAGGCGATGTGGGGCTGGTTTGGGCATTGGTGGAAGGTTTGGGGTGCGGGATCTGTGGGTGTGGATTTTGTCGGATTTGTGGGATTCGGGCTGGATATGTTGGCGGTGCGATTTTCGGTTGGATTGTTGGATTGGGTGGATTTGGGGCTGATTAGGTTCGGGATTTGGGCTGGATTGGGTCAGATGTGTTGGGATGTGGGTGGATTTGGGCTGGGATTTTTGGTCGGGATTGGGGCTGGATTTTGGATGGGTTTGGGGGCTGATTTGGTCTGGAATTTTGGTTGGATTGTTGGAATGTGGGGCTGGAATTTGGGATGGGTTGAGGGGCTGGATTTGGGATGGAATTGTTGGTGGATGTGTTGGATGGTGGGGCTGGATTTAGGTGGAATTTAGTCAGGATGTTGGGGCTGGATTTTAGGGATGGGTTGGCTAGATTTTGGGTCGAGGATGTGTTGGGATGTCGGCTGGATTTGGGTCAGATTTTGGGCTGGATGTGGGCTGGATTTTGGTCAGGATGTGTTGGGATTGGGCTGGGATTTGGGTTGGCATGTTGGGCTGGATTTGGGATGGTTTGGAGCTGGATTTGGGACGGAATTCTGAGTTGGATGTGTTGGATGTTTGGGCTGGAATGGGTTGGATTTGAGGTTGGATATTGGGCGCTGGGATTTGGGTCGATGTGGGCTGGATTTGGGATGGATTCGGGGGCTGGATTGGGGCTGGAATTTTGGTTGGGATGTGTTGGGATTTGGCTGGATTTAGATTGGATTTTGGTTCGGATTTTGGGTCAGGATTCGGCTGGATTTGGATGGGTTTGGGCTAGGACGTTGAGTCAGGATGTGTTGGGAATTGTGGGGCCTGGGATTTATGGGTTGGAAGTTTGGGTTGGAATTTTTGGTCGGGATGTGGGGGCTGATTTGGTTGGATTTGGGTCGGATGTGGGCGGGATTTGGGTTGGATTTGGGTCGGGATGTGGGTTCTTGGAATTTGGTCGGGATTTGGAACTCTGCGGGGGCCCCCGCGCGCCCCTTCCCCGCTGCCGAACGCTCCGGGGCGCTCCCGGCTCGTTCCCTCCCTCGCCGGGGGCTGCTTCCACCTGCCCGGAGCCGCGGGCAGAGCCCGGGACCCCCGCCCGGCCCACCCCGGACCCCTGAAACGGCCAGCCCCGGTGACCCGCAACCGCCCAGCCCCGCTCGGACCGGGAAAGCGGGACACTGAGCGAGCCCGGTTGCTGCCCGAGGCCTCCCCAAGCGTGGGGCCGTGCCGGTAACCGGGCCTGAGGCCGGGACTCGCCGTTTTGGCCAGGCCCGTCCCGTCCCGCTCCCACCGGGGCGGGACTCGCGTACCGGGAGCGGCACGAGGCACGCCAGCGGCGGAGCCGGACACCAGAAACACGGCAGGAACGGACCGGAGGCCCTCCCGGAAAGTGTCCCCGCCCCCCCCCACCGTGTGCCCCCCCCCGTACCTCCCGTGGCCGGTCCGGCGGCCCGCGGCCGCCGCTTCCGGGCCCGCCCGCCAAGCCTCTGACCCCGGGAAGAACTCCAGAGCGAGGCTGCGCCGGCAGCGCCATTGCGGCGCGGGGGAGCGGGGAGAGCCCATTCAGCAGCGGAGAGGGGGGTCAGTGGGCTGGGAGAGACCATTTATCACGCAGGGATCAATAAAGCCGGGAAGGACCAAGTTTCCTCGTAGCAGGGAATTCAGTGGGTAGGAGAGCACCATTCCAAAGGGGGGAATCAGTGGGTGAGGCAAAACCAATCCCCGTGTGGGACGGGGGTGTCTATGGGGGACCAAGGGAGAGACCCAATTCCCCCGCTTGGGGGTGTCTAGGGGTCCTGGGAGAGACCATTGCCCCCCTGGGGGGTGTCCTAGGGGTCTGGGAAGACCATTCCCTTCCTTGGGGTGGTCCAGAGTCTGGGAAGAGACCATTCCCCCCCTGGGGGTGTCCTAGGGTTCTGGAGAGGACCATTCCCACTGTGGAGGGGTGACCCAGTTGGCACAAGTACGGGGCTGGGAGAGACCATTGCTGGTCGGTGGGGGGGTATCCATGGGCTGGGAGAACCATTGCCCAATAGCGGGGGAGGTCAGTGGGGCTTGGGACAGGGACCATTCCTATGGGACAGGGAGGGTGTTCATGGGACCCCCCCAACGAAGACCAGCCCCCCCCAAAGAAGCCGCCAGCCCCCCAAAGCACTCTTCACCCCTGCTGTACAGCCGTTTATTGCGGGCGGGGCTCTGCTCGCTCGGGGCCGGCGCAAGAGCCGGGGGGGGCCGCCAGCACCGGGGGTCCCATCCCGGCTCTCCATCACCGGCAGCCATGGGGGGGCCCGAGGCCCGCGGGCAGGGGGCGGCGGTGGCTGTGCGGGCTCCCGGCTGAGCCCGCACGGGGCACCCCGGCACGGCGCGCACAGCGGCGCACGGCAGGCGAAGCGCAGGGGCCACGGCGGGGGGCAGCCGGGGGACGGGCGAAGCTGCGGGGCGGGCGGGGGCCGTGCCCGGTGCCCGGTGCCAGCTAAACTGGTGCCCAGCTGGGAAGGGGGGCGAGTTTGGCGCTCGGTTTGCCGATGGGACGCGAGGAACGTCGGCGAAACCCACGTGTCGCCGCTCTGGGGATGGAAAAGGGGCGGGTTAGCGGCGTTGGTTGACACGGGGACAGCGGGGATGCGCGGGGGGGACCAGCCCCAGCGTCACCCCAGGTGCCACCGTTTCCTGGCTCCTGGCCCGGCTCGCTCCTCGTCGCCCTGCCGCTCCTTTCGGGGTCCTCGGGATCTCGGACCACCGTCAGCGACTTTCAGGTCCCTCCTCGCGCTCGTCATGCCGCCGGCGAAGGGACCTTCTTGCCCGCCTGCGGGGAGCGGCACCCGTGGCACACACCGGTGTCCCGGGAGAGCGAGCGGCCACGTCCCTCGCTGTCCGGCGTTGTTTGCCGCATCCCCTCCTGCTGCATCCCTGTTGCTGCCATCCCCTGTGCTGCCGCCCTGTGCTGCTGTCCCACTCCTTCCTGGCCACCTTGTCCTTACCATCCCCCATCTCCTGGCCATCCCCATATCCTTGTTCCCCCACCTCCCATCCCTCGCACCACTTGTCCCTCGTTGTCCCTGTGTGTCCCTGCCAATCCCATCCTCCCTGCACACCCCATATCCTTGTCACCCCCATCCCTCCACCACCCTGTCCCCTCACTGTTCCCCATCCTGTTGGCCATCCCTGTGCTTGCTGTCCCCATCCTCTTGCCACCTTTGGTCCCTCACCATCCCCATCCATCCTTGCCACCCCCACTATCCTTGTCCCCCACCATCCCCATCCCTCCACCACCCTGTCCCCTCGCTGTTCCTGTGTGTCCCCACCATTCCCCCATGCCCTCCACCCCCTGTTTTCCCCTCGCCTGTCCCTGTGTGTCCCCCACCATCCCCCTCTCCTCCTGCCATCCCTTCTTCCTCCTGTCCCATCCTCCCTGCCAACCTTGTCCGCCCACCATCCTCAGCCCTCCACCACCCTGTCCCATCTCCTGCCACCCCCTGATCTTGTCCCCCACCATCCCATATCTCCTGCCACCCCATCCCTCCCACCGGCCCCGTCCCTCTCGCGGTCCCCTCCTCCCGTCTCTCCGCCATTCCCCCCGCTGTGTCTGTCCTGGCTGTGCCATCCCTCTTGGGGTTCCCCCCCCCCCCCCCCCCGGTTTTTCAACGCCCCCACCCTCCTGCCACCCCGGTCCCCCTCTCCCATCCCGGTTTCTCTCCGCTCCCCCCGCCCGTCCCCATCCCCGGCTTACCTTTCCGCTTGTTGCGCCTTTCAGCCCGGGCGGGGAAGTAGTGCGTCGGCTCTGCCCTGCTCCCCGGGGCTGCCCGGGCGGGGTCCATGAGGCCGGGTGCACGCGCGGACACCGAGGCAGACACCGGGGCACGGCCGGGGTTTCCGGCTGGCGTCCCGGCCCCGCGCGGGCGCGGGACGGTGGGCAGCAAGGACAGCGGGCTGCAGCCAGCGCCTGTTGCAGCCCCGGCCTTGTCCCCGCGGGCTGCAGGGGTGGTGACCCCCGTCCCCCCTCCCCGGTGTCCCTCGTGTGTGTGTGGCTCACCGTGTGCCCCTGTGTCTCCCAAGGCAGTGTATCCATGTCCCCACATCCCTTGGGCTCTAGAACCCGTCCCCACCTCCCCGATGTCCCCCCCTCCAGCAATGCTGTCCCCGTGTCCCCGGGCATTCATGTTCCCCGTGTCCCTGTGTCCTCTGCGGCTCCAGAACCCCTGTCCCCATGGTCCCCGTGTCCCCCGGGCTTCTGGTTCCCCGTGTCCCCACATCCCCGCGGCTCTGGACACCCTGGGTTCTGTGGCCCCGTGTCTCCCCGGTCCCTGGGCTCTGCAGGGCCAGTGTGCCCGCACACCTCCCGGCTCCAGGATCCCCCTCCCTTATCCCTGCACCCCCTGAGCTCCAGACCCCTGCCCCATGTCCCTGTGCCCCAAGCTGTGTCATTCCATGTCCCCACATCCTTTGGGCTCCAGAACCCCTGTCCACCCACCTCCCCGTGTCCCCCGGCTCATCTGCTCTCTTTTTGTTTT
>NDFG01000064.1:521899-537649 GCA_002167245.1 Sporophila hypoxantha | reverse complement strand
TGAGGAGTGTGGACAAGATCACAGCTGCCAGGGGGACACCCTGAGTGACCACAGTTCAGTAGTGGCCCAGGGGGACATTTTGTGAGTGCAGATTACATGCCTGCGGGGACAGCGCCCAGCAGTGACTAAAGAGTCCTAGGCAGCCGCTGTGGGGACAGTTTCTGGTGGGTGATGGATCAGGGGTGATCCAGGGGGACACCCTGTTATGGTTGACAGATCACAACCTGGGGACACCAAAAGTGAGCAAAACAACAGCCCAGGACATTTTGTGGGATTAGATCACAGCCTGGGTTTATGTCCTGAGTGACAAATCACAGCCCAGGGGACATTCTGATGGACAGATCGACACCCCGACACACCCCAGGTGACAGAATCAGTGCCAGCATTCCCCAAGAACCCAGCAGCCAGTGGCCAGCCAGTCCTGAACAGCGTCAGCCAGCCAGTGCCAGCACCTTCAAGATTACTCCTGGGCCGTATGCCAGTGCCACCACATCTCAGTGCCGACCGGATCATGCCCATAAGTGTGACCACAAGCTGAGGTTGCTTCACCATCCTAACCCGGCAGTGCCGCACCCCCAAGAACCCCATGGCAGCGCAAGTGGTGCCAGCCACCCTGTAAACTCATCACCTAAGCCCGCAGGTGCCAGCACCCCAGTAACCCTGTCTATCCGAGTGCCAACCTATGCAGGCGCCGGGAGTGCCAGCACCCCAAACCGATCACCAACCCAGTTGCCAAGTACCCCAAGGGAACTCTGGCACGCCGCAGTGGCCACCATGCAGGCTCAGTTGCCGAGCGCAGTCTAACCCCTGGGGAAGGGCCAGCAGCGCCCACCGTAGGTCAGCCATACCGTGCCAGCACCGTCCCAAAAAACCCCATTCAGCTCGAGTGTCACCATCCTAACCTTCAAGCCGAACCCAGTTGCCGACCATCCGCAATGAAATCCCTGCCAGCCGAGTTGCCATCACAGCCCCAGTTGCCAGCCATCCAAAACCCCATGATGCCCCAGTGCCAGCATCGCCCAAACGCCCGGCATCATCCGGAGTGCCAGACGCGCTAAGAACCCCATCGCATGCCCAGTGGCGACCATAGGGCCCAGGTGTGACCACGAGCTCGAGTGCCAGCCACCCTAACCCGGTGCCATGCTACCCAAACCCCTGTCAGCCTCAGTGTCAACCATCCTAAACCTTCACCAACCCAGTGCCGACCATGCCCAAAAAGCCCTGCAGCCCAGGTGCCAGTTCACAGGCCCTAGTGCCACCAGTCCCAAAGAACTGCCCATGTCATCCTCGAGTGCCAGCACCCCAAAAACCCGCATCACCAGTGCCAGCAGCCGGCCAAAACTCGCGCATCATGCCGCAGGTGCGCACGTTCAGGCCCGAGGTGAGCTCATCGAGTCTCGAGTGCCACGGCACCCCGTAACCCAGGTGCCAGCACCCCAAAACCGATCACCGTAAGCTGCAGTTGCCAGCGAGCGCCCAACGCGAGTCACTCGAAAGCGCCGAGTGGCCAGCACTGCCAAAACGTCCCGATCAGGCTCGTGCCAGCAGCGACACTGGCACCGAGAACGACCCCCGGGGGGCAGTGCACAGGGCGACGGGCGCCAGGCCATGTGGCCGCCATAAGCGCCCGTTGTCTCCCGCTCCTGCGGTTAGCCCGGGGGCTCATCCGTGACCCTAGCTCCCCCGAGGAGCCTTCTCCCTACCCGCGTGACTCCACTGGCTCCTTCACGCTTCCCCCGGGCTATGTGACAGTTCTGTCTGTGTCCCTCTGCTTGTCCCTCTTCTGTGCCGCTCATGCTGTTCGCCTTCTGCTGTCCCCTCTGCTGTCCCCTTCGCGTGTCGCCCCCTTCTGTCCGCTCGTGCTGTTCCCTCTGCTGGTGCCCTCGTGCTTCTGTCCCCTCTGCCTGGGGAACACCCCCCAGGTGACCCCAAAAACCTTCTGTTGAGGCCTGCAGGAGCACATGGCATGGGTGCAGCGGATTGGGTGGCTTGTATGGCCCCTCTAAAAGTACACCAAAAAATAAATCAAGTTTGAAGCCAGACAAACTGCAGCCAGAGAAATTAAAGAACTTGGACAAGATCCAACGGGGCAAAGCACGTAGGCAAGGGTTGGCTCAGGGCAAAGTGGGGACACGGACGGACCGCTGGGGGATGCACGGGGACCCTGGGGGGTGACACTGGATACCTTGGGGGGACACTTTGATGAGCTCCAGAGTTGGAGCACTGGGGTGAGGTCCTTCTGGGGGTGAGGAGCTGGGGGGGTTGGCTGGATTTGGGTGGATTTTGGTCTGGATGTTGTGGGGCTGGATTTGCGTGAATGGATTTTGTGGCTAGATTTTGGAGTCAGAGGTTTGGGAGGTTTGGGCAGTGGGTGTGGGATGGATTTGGGGTTGGAATTTCAGTGTTGGGATGCGTTGGATGTTTAGGCTTTGGATTTGGGTTGAATTTAGGTCGGGAGGTTTTGGGTGGATGAGTCGAGATTCGGGCTGGGATTGGTGGCTAGATTTGGGTCAGGAGTGTGTTTGGATGGGCTGGATTTTTGGGTTGGATTGGGTTCGGGATTTGGGTGGGATGTGGGGCTGGATTGTGGATGGGATTCGGGGCTGGATTTTGGTTGGCATGTGATTGGGATGGTGGAGGCTGGATGAGTTGGGCTGGATTTAGCGTCGAGATCTTGGGCGTGAGATTTGGTGTTCAGGATCAGTGTGATATTGATATATGGGGCTCAGCGGGATTTGGCAGGGAGTGTATGGTCCAGGTATTAGTGGGCTGGATTTGGTATGGGTTTAGCTGTGATTTACTGGGTCTGGACAGTTCTGTTGGGTGTAGATTGGGGAGTGTGGATTGGGGCTGAGGAAGATTTGGTATGAGATTCGAGAGTCTGGATTTGTGGTTGGAAACTCTTTGGTTAGCGGAATGATGGGGACTGGTTGTTGGCTGGAATTTTGGGTGGGAGTGTTTGGGAGTGTGGGCGACTCGGATTTATAGAGTTGGTATAATTAGGTCTGTGTGACATATTGGGCTTGATTTGTCAGGAGTAGGCTTGACTTATTATGTGTGATCTTCGTATTGTTTTATAGGTTTCGGTGGTGTACGGATTGAGTAGTATTGTGAATTTGGTTGCTAGGCTTGGTTTGTGGATGTGGGGTGGTAGGATTGTGTGGTCGGTTCTGTGGAAGTCATTGAATTTGCGGGTTGGTGGTTTAGGTGTCGGTTTGGGCTGGTGATTGGATATGAGGTTCAGGATAGCGTTTGGGGCTGTGATTGTGGTCGCGTTTGGGATGGGTTTGGGTCTGGGATTGTGGGGCATGGCTTTGGCTAGATGTGAGTCGATGGTTGTAGATGTGGTATGTTTGCGGTTAGTGGCACTTTGGGATTATGGGTTTTTAGGGGGGCTTGTTGGCTCTGCGAATTTGTGAGGGTGCGGGATTGATACTTAACCTCGGGGGTCCCCACGCTTGCCCCTTCCCGCGCAGCTCGATATCGCCCGGTGGGCGAACCAGGCCACTCGCTACCGTGCGTGCCTGGCTCCACCTGCCCCGGGAGGCGCTCCCTTGCGGGAGCCGGGGAAGAGCCCGGACCCCGCACGGCCAGCCCCGGGACCTCGATCCGGCCCATGCCACGGGCGGCGATCCCGCACCGGCCAGCCCCGGGATGCACTCCCGCTATCCGGGCCACGCCCCGGGACCAGACCGCGCACCGGCCCAGCGCGCCGGGACCCGCGTCCGACCGGCCCAGCCCCGGGACCCACGCATCCGGCCAGCCCGTGCCGAGCGGTAGCCCGGCGGTGCTTCGCCCGAGGGCCTTCCTCCATAGCGGCGGGGGTGCCGGAGTGACGTGCGGTAAACGGCCGAGGCCGGGACTCGCCGTGCCAGCCCTGTCTCGTCCCGGCTCCCTACGTCCGGCTCGCGCTACCGGGAGCGTGCACGAGGGTCCAAGCGCCCACGCGAAGCACGGCACCAACACGGCGGCGGAAGGAACTCGGCACCGGAGCCCTCCCGGAAAGTGCCCCCCGTGTCCCCTCCTCAGTTCCACCACCGTGTCCCCCCAGGACCATCCCGGTGCGGTGCGGGTCCGCGGTCCCGCCGGCCGCCGCTTGCTCGGATGCCTCGCGCGCACCTCGTGACCCGCGCAAGGGAAACCTCCAGAGAGCGAGGATCTTAGCGCCGGCAGCGAGATTGCTCGGCCGCGCGGGGGAGCCAAGGAGAGACCATCCACAAGCGGGATGTGTGGGGGTCAGGGGGCCATTGGGAGGATGACCATTTCAAAGGGGGAAATTGCAGTGTGGGTGATGGGCAAAACCATCCTCCCATGTTGGAGGTGGAGTGTGTCTATTGGGGTTGAGACGGGGAGAGAGCCATTCGCCCTCACTTGGGGGTGTCGCACAGAGGTTCTGGGAGAGACCCAATTCCTCGCTCCTTGGGGAGTGTCCTAGGGGTCTGGGAGAGACCATTCCCCTCCTTGGGGGTGTGCCAGTGTGGTCTGGAGAACCATATCCCATGGTGGACTGGGGTGATCCCGTAGAGGCGTGGAGAGACTCATTAGAGCATGGTGTGTGGGGGGGTATCCATCGGGGGCGTGGGAGACCCAATTCCACATAGCTGGGGGGAGTCAGTGGGGCTTGGGACCAGACCATTTAATCCACACGTCTAGGAAGAGGGGGTGTTCATGGGCCCCCAACACGGACCAGCCCCCCCAAAGAGCCGCCCAGCCCCCAAAAGCACTCTGCAGCCCGTCTGTACAGCCGTTGTATTTGGCGAGGCGGGGGGCTCTGCTCGCTCTCGGTGCCGGGGTCAGCAGCCAGGGGGCGGCCGCAGCACCGGGGGCTCGCGCCATCCGCCGGCTCCTCCATCACCGGCAAAGTACCAACCCTGGGGGGGGGCCCGAGGCCGCGGGGATGGGGGCGGCCGGGCTGTGCGGGGCTCCCGGCGTGGGCCCGCGCACCGGCCCGCAACGGCGCGGCAAGACAGAGGGCGCACGGGCAGGCGAAGCGGCAGGCAGCGGGCTGGTGGGGCAGCCGGGGGGCCGGGCGCATAGTCTGCGGGGGCCGGGGGGGCCGGTGCCCGTTGGCCACGGTTCGTCCAGACTATGGTGCCTGTCAGCGGTGAAGGTGGCGAGGTGGCGCCTCGGTGCCGATGGGACGCGTAGGGAAACCTCGGGAAACCGCAGCGTGTCCGCCGCTCTGGGGATGGACAAGGAGGGCGGGTTAGCGGCGCGGTGACACCGGGGACAGCGGGGATGGCGCGGGGGGACAGCCCCACGTACCCCCGGTGCCAGCGCTTCACTGCTCTCTGGCCGCTCGTTCCCTCGTCGCCTCCGCTCCCTCTGGGGTCTCGGGGATCTCGGAGCACCGTCAGCGACTTCAGTTCCTCCTCGCCGCTCGTTCTGGGAGTGCGCCGGCGAGGAGAAACCTTTGCCCCGCCTGCGGGAGGGCACGGTGCACACAACCGGTGTCCCCCGGAGAAGCGATGCGGGCCACGTCCCTCGCTGTCCGTGCGTGTGCCCGCCTTCCCCATCTGCTGCCATCCTGTGCTGCTGTCCTCATCCTCCTGCACCACACCCGCATATCCTTGTCCCGATCCCCATCACCCCTGTCCCCCCTTCGTTGTCCCTTGTGTGTCCCTGCCATCCAAATCCTCCTGCCAGCCCCCATATCCTTGTCCCCCATCCCTCCACACACCCCTGTCCCCCTTCACTGTCCCATCATACCTGCTGCCATCCCTTGTGCTGCTGTCCCACATCCTCCTGCAGCCCCATATTCCTTTGGTCCCCATCCCTCCACCCACCTGTCCCCTCATCTCTGTCCACATCCTGCATGCCATCCGCTGTGCTGTGTCCGCCATCTCTCTTGCCACCTTGTCCCCACACCATCCCCATCCTCCTGCACCACCATTATCCTTGTCCCTCACCATCTCCAAGCCTCCACCGCCCTGTCCCAATATTCCCTTTGCCCAAAGACTTCCTATCCTTTGTCCTCACCCCTCCATCACCCTTGGTTCGCCCTCACTGTCCCATCCTCCTGCACATTGCCCCTAATCACCCTGTTTCCCGCGCCATCCTCGTCCTGCTGCATTCCCTGTGCTGCTGTCCCCCCCCATCCTCTGCCAGCCCCATATCTTGTGATCCCTCACCATCCCCATTTCCCTCCACCGCCCTTTCGCCTCGCTGTCTCACGTGCGGTGTCCCCACCATCCTCATACCTCCTGCATCCCTCTCCTTGCTGTCACCGCATTCCTCCTGCCATCCATGTCCTCCTGTCCCCATCCTCAGTTGCCACCCCATTGTCCCCTTTCACCATCCCCATTCTACCTGCCACCCCCACCATATCCCTTGGTCCCTCACCATTCCCAAGCCTTGCACCACCGGCTGTTTCCCCTTCGTTGGTCCCTGTGATTGGGTTCCTGCTGCCATCCCAATCCTCGCTGCCATGCCGCACCCTTCATAATCCTTGTCCCCCTCCCCTCCACAATCATGTTAAACACATTCTTTCTTGATGTTGCACCCATCGCCTCCTGCCACCTTGTCCTCCCCACCATCCCCAAGCCCACCACCCTTGTTCCCGCCAATAATTCCTTGCCACCCCAGTATCCTTGTCCCTCACCCCTCCACCACCTTGTCCCCCTCTCAGCTGTCCCCACCTACCTGCCACCCCCTATCACCCCTGTTCCCCACCATCCCTCATCCTCCTGCCATCCTTGTGCTGCTGTCCCCATGCACTTCTGCCACGTGTTCCCCACCATCCTCATTCCCTCCACCACCCCTGTCCCATCCCTCCTGCCACCCTTTGTCCCCCACCATCCCCATTCTCCTGCCACCCCATCCCTCCACCGCCCCGTCCCCTGGCTGTCCCCATCTCCCGTCCTTCCGCCATCCCCCCCGCTGTGTCTGTCCTCGCTGCCATCCCGCTGTCCCCCCCCGTCAGCCCCCACCACTCTGCCACCCCTGTCCCCTGTCTCCCATCCCGGTCTTCTCCCCTCTCCCCGTCCCCATCCCCGTTACCTTTCCGCTTGTGCGCCTTCAGCCAGCGGGGAAGTAGCTGCGCTCCGGCTCTGCCCTGGATCCCGGGCTGCCGGGCGGGGTCGATGAGGCGCGCGGGCACGGCGAGGCACGCGCTGGCACCGGGGGAGGCACCGGGGAGGCCACCGGGGCACGGCCGGGGGTCCGGCTGGCGTCACGGCCCCGCGGGGCACAGGGACACGTGGGCAGCAAGGACAGCGGCGCAAGCCAGCCCGTGTGCCAGCCCCCGGCTTGTCCCCGCGGGCTGCGGGGGATGGTGACCCCCGTCCCACCTCCCCGTGTCCCCTGGCTCCAGAACCCCTGTCCCCATGTCCTGTGTCCCAGGCAGTGTCACCCATGTCCCCACATCCCTTGGGCTCTAGAACCCCTCCCCACCTCCCCCGTGTCCCCCCGCGCTCCAGCAACTGCTGTCCCCGCTGTCCCCCGGGGCTTTCTGGTTCCCCGTGTCCCCACATCCCCACGGCTCTGGCAACCTCTGGGTCTGTGTCCTCACCGTGTCTCCTGTCCCCTGGGCTCTGGCAGGGCCATGACTCCCCACACCTCCCGGGCTCCAGGATCCCCCTTCCCCTTATCCTGCACCCCCTGCAGCTCCAAACCCCTGTCCCCCATTGTCCCTGTGTCCCCAAGCAGTGTCATCCATGTCCCCACATCCCTTGGGCTCTAGAACCCCCATCCCCCATCTCCCGTGTCCCCCTGGCTCCAGCAATACTGTCCCCGTGTACCCCGGGCTTCTGGTTCCCAGTGTCCCTGGTGTCCTCTGCGGCTCCAGACCCCTGTCCCCATGTCCCTGTGTCCCCCAGGCTCTGCCATCCATGTCCCTGTACCCCTGGGCTCTGGCAGCCACATCCCATGTCCCTGTGTCCCCAAGGCTCTGGCATCCATGTCGTGTGCCCATACATCCTTGGGCTCCAAGAATCCCTGTCCTTGTCCCCAGTGTCCCCAAGGTCTTGCCATCCCTGTCCCCACACCCACCTGGGCTCCAGCATCCCCTCCCCATGTCCCTGTGTCCCCTCAGGCTGTCCTGACATCCCATGTCCCACAGCCCCTGGGCTCCAGAACCCCCTCCCCATGTTCCTGCGTCTCCCCAAGCTCTGCCATCCCTGTCCCCCATCCCTTTAGGCTCCAGATCCCTGTCCCATGTCCCCACATCCCCTGGGCTCCAGCACCCTGTCCCCATGTCCCCGTGTCCAAGGTTCTGCCATCCATGTCCCACACCCCTGGCTCCAGAACCCCCTCCCCGTGTCCCTGTGTCCCCTCAGGCTGTGACATTCCCTGTCCCCACACCCCTGGGCTCCAGAACCCTGTCCCCATGTCCCCACACCCCCCGGGCTCCAGCAGCCCCCTCCCTGTGTCCCCGTGTCCCCTCACCAGACTCGAGGGCACTGTCGGGGTCGCAGCCATCATCGGGCTCCCCGTCGGAGCTGTCCCCGCCGCCCATGCCGCTCTCCAGGTGGGACTGCACGATGCGCTGCACGGCTGGGGACAGGCCGGTGTCACCGGTGTCACCGGGAGGAGCCCGGGCTGTCCCCGCAGCCCCCGGTGTCCCCTCCAAGGGCCGTACCTTTGAGCGAGGGCGGGGTGTAGGCACACGGGTTGGTCCTCTTTGGTTTGAGCAGGCAGCCCTCGCCCGAGCGCTGCGGGGGGACAGCCGTCGGCATTGGGGGGGGCCTGGTGTCCCCCACGGGGGTCACCGCGGCCCCCGGGAGAGCCGGGAACCCCCCGGTGAGGTGGGGGAGGCGATGGGGGTCTCACGATGGGGATGGCAGCCACCCCCATGCCCAGCAATGAGGGCAATGCTGAGGGGATGTGGCACCGGGGATGCCATGGTGGGACCTTGGGGACCTTGCACTGGGGATGGGATATTGGGGACACCATSCTGGGGACCCCTCYGTGGGGAGCCTGATCCTRTGTTGGRGACCCTCAGGATGGGGTCAGTGCCATGAGGAYGTGGCAYTGGGGWCACTGYCATGGGGAYGTGGCATTGGGGACYCCCATGATGGGGACACTGCCATGAGGATGGGTCCCACGATGGGGACATTGCCACGAGGATGTGGCACTGGGGACCCCACAATTATGGGGACATTCCCATGTCGATGTGGCACTGGGGTCCCCACAATTATGGGGACATTGCCATGAGGATGTGGCACTGGGGACACTGCCATGAGGATGTGGCATTGGGGACCCCACAATGGGGACACTGCCATGAGGACGTGGCATTGGGGTCCCCCATGATGGGGACATTGCCATGAGGATGTGGCATTGGGGTCCCCACGATGGGGACACTGCCATGAGGATGTGGCACTGGGGACATTGCCATGGGGATGTGGCCCTGGGGTCCCCACAATGGGGTCAGTGCCATGAGGATGTGGCATTGGGGACCCCATTATGGGGACACTGCCATGAGGATGTGGCACTGGGGACATTGCCATGAGGATGTGGCATTGAGGATCCCACAATTATGGGGACACTGCCATGAGGACGTGGCACTGGGGACACTGCCATGAGGATGTGGCATTGGGGTCCCCCATTATGGGGACATTGCCATGAGGGTGTGGCACTGGGGACACTGCCATGGGGATGTGGCCCTGGGGTCGCCACAATGGGGACACTGCCATGAGGACGTGGCACTGGGGTCCCCCACGATGGGGACATTGCCATGAGGATGTGGCACTGGGGACACTGCCATGAGGACATGGCACTGGGGTCCCCACGATGGGGACACTGCCTTGGGGCCGTGGTTTTGGGCTGCCCCCGATGGCGACCCCGTCACGGACACCTCGTGTTTGGGGCTCCGTGGGGATGTGGCACTGGGGACACGGCGCTGGGGACACTGGGGGGGGTGACCCCGCCACGGTCACGTGCTGCTTGGCACCAACTGCCCAGCCTGGCTCGGCTCCATGTCCCCGTGCCGTGTCCCCGGCGCCGTGTGCCCGTGCCGGGAAGGAGCCGATAAGCTCCGGGCGCCGATAACGCCCCCGGGGGACACGGCCCAGGGAGCGCGGTTCTCTCGGGGCTCCCGGCGCTCACTCACCTGGTAGGGCAGGTTCTCGTCCTCTGTGTCAGCAGCGCCGGGGAGAGAAAGGTGAGCGGGACACGGGCACCCGGCGGGGCCGTGCCCACCCCCGGACCCTCCTCCAGGGGTTACCCTGCCCCTCCCTGCCACCCCCTTCCTTATGTGGCACCCTGTCCCCTCCTTGCCGGACATCCCATTCCACAGGTGACACTACATCCCGTGTCCCCTCCCTGCCACCGTGTCCCGTCCCTGCCACCGTGACAGACACCATGTCCCCTCCCTGCCACCGTGACAGCCACCATGTCCCATCCCTGCCACCGCTGTCTCTTATACACATCTAGATGTGTATAAGAGACAGGCCACCCCCTTCCTTATGTGGCACCCCGTCCCCTCCTTGCCGGACATCCCATTCCACAGGTGACACTACATCCCGTGTCCCCTCCCTGCCATCGTGTCCCATCCCAGACACCGTGACAGCCACCATGTCCCATCCCTGCCACCCAGACACCATGACAGCCACCRTGTCCCATCCCTGCCACCGTGACAGACACCATGTCCCCTCCCTGCCATCGTGTCCCATCCCGGACACCGTGACAGCCACCACGTCCCCTCCCTGCCACCGTCCCCCGCCCCGTGTCCCAGCCCGGCCCCGCTCACCTGGGGACGAGTGTTCGGAGAGCTGGAAGAGCATGGCCGGCGTGGGCCTCCGCCGGCGGATCTGGGGCACAGCGGGCTGTCACCGGCTGGGGACGCCCGGGCCCCCTGTCCCCTGTGCCCCAGGGACACGTGTCTGCACGTGTGTGAGCGTGTGTGCGCGCCTGTGGGTGCAGGGCCACCGACCCACCCGCCGCGGGGTCCCCGGGGTGTCCCCAGCGCGTCCCARCCCCACGAGAGCCCCAGGCCGGCTCCTCCGGGGGCTCCGGGTGTGCTGGGGATGTCCCCTCGGATCAGGGACAACCTGCACTGACTCCCAGCGTGCTCTGTCCCCTTCATCCCATCCCTGTCCTCTGTCTCATCCCTTCCCTGCTCTCCTGTCCCTGTCCCCGTCCCCCTGGCACAACTCTCCGTGTGCGGGGACCTTGGAGCTCTCTCGTCCTGTCCCCGTCCCTTTCTGTGTCCCCCACGCAGTCCCGTCCGGTCTGTCCCTCCCGTCCCACGCCCTGCCCACTCCCATCCCCCTTGTCCTGCTCTGCCGGTCCCATCCTCTCCCTCTTGTCCCCTCTGTCCCTTCCGATCTCCCCCGGGATCCATCCCTTCCCTCCCTCTGTCCCCTCCCACCTCTCCCTTGTCCCATCCCCTCTGTCCCTTCCATCCCCTGCCTTCGCCACTCTGTCCCCTCGGATCCCCTGATCTGCTCTCCCGGTCCCCTCCCGTAACCCCTTTCAAATCCCTTATTGTTCGCCATCCTTGATCCTCCTGTCCCCCCTGCCGATGCCCAAATTGTCCCATCCCTGCCTTGTCCCCTCCGATGCCCGCCTCGTCTCCTTTTCAGGAATCCCGGGTCCCATCCTGATCTCCTGTCCCCTCCGGTCCCCCTTGTCCATCCCCGCCTTGTCCCATCTGTCCCTCCGGCGTCCCCCTGTCCCACTCCCTGCCTTTCCCCTCCGATCCCCTTGTACTGCTCTCCCAGATTCTCACCCTGTCCTCCCCGTCCCCTTCTAATCCCTTTGTTCCCATCCTGCCTCCCTCCGTCCCTCCGGTCCCCCTTGTCCCAGTTCCCGCCTTGTCCCTCTGTTCCCTCCGCGTATCCAAAATAATGTCCCATCCCCTGCCTTGGTCCCCTCCGATCCCCCTTGTCCTGCTCTCCCGATCCCCTCCCGTCCCTCCTGTCCGCTTCAATCCCCTTTTGTCCCATCCCCTCCCTCCCGTCCCACTGTGTCCCCATCCCGTCCCCGCTGTCCCCGGGGCTCTCCGTGTCCCCCTCCCGTCCCACGCGCTCATTCCGGGGGTCCCTCCTCGCCCCGGGGTCACCGGCAGCGCTTTGCCCAGGCGGACAGGAGGGACCCCCGGGCTCCCCTGTCCCCTGTCCCCTGTCCCCTGTCCCCCTCACCATCTCCACGGCGCGGGGGTCCAGGTTGCTGGGGGGGGCGGGCACCGAGAACTGGATCTTCTTGCGCTCCTTGGGGTCCATGGCCTTGGCCGGGAGTCACCGGAGCCGGTGAGGGAAGCGGGGGGGGGAGGTCTCTGGCACCGCTACCGAGCGGAGTTCCGTGGCACCCGAGGCTCGGTACGGCGAGGAATGAGAGTGGCGGGAGGTGGGGAAGGCAGAGCCGGTGAGGAGGAGGAGGAGGAGGAGGAAGGAGAGGGAGGGAGGACACGTCTTCCTACCAGGAGCTGAATTATTCATCCCCCCCTCCCCGGGCAGGGGGGCTGAGGCCGCGGTAATGAGCCCTTGGGGAGCCCCCCAGGGGGTTCAGCCAACCGGGGGGGGGGTCCTTAACCCCTTCCCTGCCACGGGGGACCCCACCTGCCGTGGCTGGTTGCGCTGGGACGGGAACGGGTGGCTCCGTATGTGTCCCTGTCCCTTGAGTCTCCCCAGAGATGGGGGGACAGAGGGACAGAGGGACAGAGGGACAGAGGGACAGAGGGACAGACGGACAGCCGCTCCCACCCCTGTGTGGGCAGCGGTAAAATTCCCCCCACCCGGCTGCTCTGTGCCACACGGGACAGGGCCACCGCTCTGGAGGGGACATCCGTGGGGACATGGGACTCCCCAAACATCCCCTGTGTGCCGGGGGTCCCCCCACCCCCAGCTGCAGCCCCCGGGATTTTGGGGGGTGCGGGGGTCGCATCTTCACCCGGAGCTGTGCCCACCTACCCTGGTTCTTGCCCAATTTTTGGAGATAGAAAATCCCAGGGGACACAAAATGTTCCCCATGGGGAAGGAGGGGGGTTCATCCCCCAGGGCACCAGAGCTGCCAGGAAGGGATCGGGGGACATCCAGGGCACCTCTCCCGGCCCCAACCMGGGGGTCCCCATGCAGGGGGGACAGCGGGAGCGGTGGCTCGTCCCCTCCTGGGATGTCCCGGGGCGGTGTCGATGGAAGCCGCCTCTAAACAGGAACGAGGAAGGGGGAGCTGAGAACTGGCTCCGTCCCCCGGATCTSCCGGTGCTCCAACGGCTGCGGGTGGCCCTGGGCCAGCAGCCACCGCTCCAGCAAAATATTTACCCGAGTGGCACCGAGCCATGGAGCAGCCTCCCGCCCGCCCGGCACCGCGCGGCAAAACACGGCACAGCCCGGCCCCGGTGACAAATCCTGGCTCTGGGTGGCAAATCCTGGCTCTGGGTGGCAAATCTCGGCTCCGAGTGGCAAAGGCCAGCTCTAGGTGACAAAGTCCAGCTCTGCGTGACAAATCTTGGATCTGCGTGGCAAATCTTGGATCTGCGTGGCAAATCTTGGATCTGGGTGACAAAACCTGGCTGTGGGTGACAAAACCCGGCTCTGGGTGACAAAACCCGGCTGTGGGTGACAAAACCCGGCTCTGGGTGACAAACTTGTGCCTGTGGCACAGCCAAGTGACCGCCCGGATGGGGACAAATCAGGGACAGGCGCCAGCAGAGCCCAGTGTCCTCAYGAAGACCAAAATCTGGGGACAAGGTGAGGTGTCCCTCTGCCACCCTGGCTGTGCCGGGTGTCCCCGCGCCAGGCTCTGAGCACCGTCCCCATCCCGGGACCGTGGAGTCGTTATGGCAACAGGTTCCCGGGCTCCATCCCGCTGCTGTTCCCGCTTCTCCCACCCACGAAGACGCCGTGTGAGGGGGTGGCCGGGCCCCCTCCCCTCCCTGCGCTGCGGCAGCGCCGGCACCCGCAGCCCCCCGGGATCGGCAGGCGCCGCCCGCGCCCGCGCCCACGCAGCGTCACCCGCGGGTGGCACCTGCAGAGTGGCACGGTGGGGAGGGGGGGGGTGCCAGGAACACGGGGGGCACCTTCCAGGCACACGTGTGGCACACATGGCCCCGCTCCTCGTCGCCGCCGGGACGAGCGCACACCGTGGGCACCCAGCCCGTGCCCGTGCCCGTGCCGCGGTGCCGCGGGGGCTGCAGCTCCGCGCAGCAGCGAATCCTCCCGCGGAGAGAGAGTAAAAATAGCGGCGGGGTGAGGGAAAAAGCGCTCGCCCCCCCCCGGCAGCGGGCACCGGAGAGGAGCCTGAGCCCACCSAGGAGCCCTGGGCACGGACGGAGGGTGTGGGGATGGACAGACGTGGGGACAGCGTGGGGACAGAGCGTGGTGGTGGGGACAGGGTGTGCTGGGGGTGGGACAGCGCGGGGACACGGCGGGTTGGGGGTGGAGCATCGTGACCAGCAGGGTCTCATGGGGACAAAGTGTCCCAGGGATGGGGCATGGTGGGGACACGGTGTGCTGGGGATGGGACACGGTGGGGACAGGGTCCCATGGGGACAAAGAGCCCCAGGGATGGAGCATGGTGGGGACAGTGTCCCATGAGGATTAAGTGTCCCAAGGATGGAGCATTGTGAGGACAGGGTGTGCTGGGGATGGGGCATGGTGGAGACAGGGTCCCATGGGGACAAAGAGCCCCAGGGATGGGCCATGGTGGGGACAGGGTGTGCTGGGGATGGAGCAGCACGGGGACAGTGTCTCACGAGGATGAAGTGCCCCAGGGATGGGACATCCTGGGGACAGGGTGTGCTGGGGATGGGCCATGGTGGGGACAGTGTCCCACGAGGATGAAGTGTCCCAAGGATGGAGCATGGTGGGGACAGGGTGTGCTGGGGATGGGACACGGTGGGGACAAGGTCCCATGAGGAGGCAGTGCCCCAGGGATGGGACATCCTGGGGACAGGGTGGGCCAGGGATAGAGCATGGTGGGGACAAGGTCCCACGAGGATTAAGTGTCCCAAGAATGGAGCATGGTGGGGACAGGGTGTGCTGGGGATGGAGCATGGGGGGACAGGGTCCCATGGGGACAAAGACCCCCAGGGATGGGACATCCTGGGGACAGGGTGTGCTGGGGATGGAGCAGCACGGGGACAGTGTCCCATGAGGATGAAGTGTCCCAAGGATGCAGCATGGTGGGGACACGCCGTGCTGGGGACAGCGTTGTGTYGATGGGGCACATCAGGGACAGCGTGCCACGGGGACAGGACAGGACATGGCAGGGACAGGGCCTTGCGGGGACACCGCACCGTGGGGACAATCGCCCGGGCCGGGGTGGGCGGGGCCTGTGCACGGAGGGGGCGTGGCCACAGGGTGGGCGGGGGGGTGCCGGGACCCCCCCCACCCTTCAATGCCCTTCACCCCGGTGTCCCCCTGCCCGCTGTGCCCGCTGTGCCCGGTGTGCCCTCCCAGCTCGCCCTGGGCTGAGCCCCCCGAGCCCCCCCTGCACCCCGAGCCCCCCAGGAGCTGCGGCGGGGGCGGCCCGTGGGGGCCGGGGCTCCCCTGGGTGCCGGCAGTGGGAACACGCGTGGGAGCGGAGCACGCGTGGGAGCCCGAGGGGGCGGTGGGAGAGAGGGGGGGGGCGCAGGGGGCTTAACCCCTTCACTGCTGGGAAACCCCCCCCCAGCGATCACCCTGAGGGGCTGCAGAGTGGGGATGGGGGTCTGGGAGGGACATTCCCTAAATGGGGGTTCATGGAGGGGGGTGGGGAAGGGGCACCCCCTGCCCTGCTCAGGGACACTGGGGGTGCCATGGGGAAACTGAGGCAGGACTGGGGGGGTGCAATCGCATGTTTTTAGCATGATGTGGGGTGGTCTGCAACCCC
>NDFG01000064.1:407809-513630 GCA_002167245.1 Sporophila hypoxantha | reverse complement strand
TGTCCCCATCCTTGTCCCCATCCCTGTCCCCATCCCTGTCCCCATCCCTGTCCCCACATGGACCAGGGGCTTGTGCCTCATCCCTGTCCCCATCCCTGTCCCCATCCTTGTCCCCATCCCTGTCCCCATCCTTGTGCCTCATCCCTGTCCCCACCCCTGTCCCCATCCTTGTCCCCATCCTTGTGCCTCATCCCTGTCCCCATCCCTGTCCCCACCCCTGTCCCCATCCCTGTCCCCATCCCTGTCCCCACCCTTGTCCCCATCCCTGTCCCCATCCCTGTCCCCATCCTTGTCCCCATCCCTGTCCCCATCCCTGTCCCCATCCCTGTCCCCACCCTGGCCACCTCAGCCACTCACTCGGTGTCACCTCCTCATCCCCATTCGTCCCCCGCATGCCCTAATTCTGATGCCAGGAACTGGGGCACCGATGGTTTCACTGCCCTGGCACCTGGSCTGTGCCCACCCTCCAAGGGCTGGGCACCATGGCAGGGCAGTGGGGACACACCAGGGCTGGCTCTGCAGTGCCACAGGCTCCCCGCAGGTCAGCGCCGGGGGTGGCAGCGGCAGAGGGAGCCCATCGGTGCCACGGGGCAGGGATGCCTTGTGCCAGGAGGATGCCCGGGAGTCGGTGCCATGCCTGGTAGGGCTGGGGTGGGCCCTGSCTCCCTGCAGGCCAGCCCCAGCCCAGGTGCCATCTGCTCGGCCACAGCCGTGAGTGACAATCAGAGGGTTCCTGCTGGGGGGACACTCACCCCTCTGTCACATCCAGCCCTGGCACCTGCACAGGGGCAGTGGGCACTGCTGATGGCCCTGGTGGCTGGGCATGGCCAGGCCTTTGTCTGGGTGTGGGCACTGCCACCGCTGTCACCGTGTCCACRGCACGGCCGTGCCACCCTCGCCTGGCACGTGCTGGTGTGTGGCACCCAGCCCTTGTGCCCACCCCTCAAGCCAGGCAGGTCCTGAACCCCGCTTCGGGGACAGACGGAGATCCAGCGGGCATTTGGCACCAGTTTGTGGGGCAGAGGAAGATCCAGGCATGATTGGCCCAGGCTTTGGGGGACAGCGAGATCCAGGACAAGCAATGGCACCCAGGTTCTGGGGCGAGAGAGACCCAGGGCATGGCATGGCACCAGGTTCATGGGGCAGAGGAGACCCAGGCATGTGCATGCACCAGGTATTGTGGACAAGGAGACCCCGGACAGGCATGGCACGGACCGGGGTGGGAGGTGGCTTGGGACACTGCGGTTCCGTGGCCCTGCTGGTGCCCACCAAAAGTGCAGCAGCGATTTCTGGGTGCCCAGTGACTGTGCTGGGGACAGATTTGGAGGCTGCAGGGTGGCAGAGCAGTGAGGAGCTGCCTGGCAGACAAAGGCCTCGTTGGCATCACYGTGGCACGGCCGGGCCTCGGCCACCAGCACCGCGGGGTTGGCACCCGTGGGGGCTCAGCCTTGCGTGCACCAGGGAGGGTGTGAGCGTGCAAGGGGGTGTGTGTGTGCCCAGGAGGTGCCAAGGGCCGTGTGGGGCTGTGCCACGGGCTGGAGGGACCTTGGCGTGGCTGCGTGGCCATGGGGACACTCCTGGCAGCACCGGCCTGGCCAAACCGGGCACTGCCAACACCTCTGCCGTGCCCAACCCGTGCCAGGCCCTCGCCATCGCCTCTCGGCTGCCGGCTGAGGGTGGGGACAGAGCCGGGCGAGCCGCGGCAGCGTTTTGCAGGAGCCGCAGATGCCAGCTCCCAGCCAGGCTCCCCGTGGCATCGCCCCCCTCACCCCGGCGCCCGCCTGTGCCCCTGCCACGCTYGGCCCGGCCGGGATGGCCGCTTTTCCCGCCGGCTCCATTGTTCCTCCCGGCCCCGCCATCGCCTGCATCTCGCCCGGGTCCCATTTTGCAGCGTGTAGGCAGAGCTGGAGATTTGGAAGAGGTTTTTTTTTTTTTTTTTTTTTTTTTTTTTTTTTTTTTTTTTTTTAGAGTACAGAGTGACAGATGGCGAGTCCTCCTTCCCCAGAGAGACAAATCTCCCTGAATGCAAGCGCATGTCAATCATTAGCTCTCATGTGATAGCTCTCGCGCATGACGTGCCAACCATATGGCACTGGCAGCAGAGCTGGTACCCCCTTTGCTGGGTAGAGATGCCACTCTCGCCTCCTTTTGGATAGAGGACTGCAGGAGGCTGGAGCACCTCAAGGAGCCGCGTCCCGCTCCCAGAAGATGCTGGGAACAATGAAATAAGAATTCCTGCGGTCCGCCCGAAGGTGAGTTATGTAAGAAGTGGAGGGTTGGGAGGGCAGCGGAGGAAACTTGAATGGAGAAAAGGCAACTTCCATGTTGATTTTGTTTCTCCGCCACGTCTCGCCCTTTTTTCCCCCCATCTTTCGTTCTCCCCCGGCCCTCGCTTCTCCCGCTCCCCGCGGGCCCCGCTGTTGGGGTTTTTCTCCCCCCGCCGAAGTCTCTCCCAAGGGGGGTTCTTGGGSTTTCGCCGCCCCCGTTCCCCCCGCAAAGCCTGGCCGCGCCCGGGGCGCCGCGGTCCCGGTGGGACGGAGCGGGCAGCGGCGGCCGAGCGGCATCAACGAAATCAGCGCGGAGCCGCCGCGCCGCCGCCCCGGGGGGGCCGAGTGGCGGAGCCGGCCCCCGTCGTCCCCCGGCGCCCCGGCCTCGCCCGGGCGGTGCCCCCGCCCCGGGCTCCGCCGCGCCGGCCCGGCCCGGGGGGCCCGCCCGGCGGCAGCCGCCGCCGCCCGCGGTTCACGCGCCCCCCGAGGAGGGCTCCGGCGCCCCCCCGCCGCCCCCCGTTTTGGTGCCGCCGCATTCACGGGCCGCGCTCCGGCCGGCCGCGGGGAGCCCCGGGCGGGGAGGGGAGCCGGGTGCGGCTGGCAGGGCTGGAGGGGGCACGGGGTCCGGGGATGCGGGGGGGGAGAGCGGCGGTCTCGCCTCGACTCGACCCCCCCCCCGCCCGGAAGGGCGGTTGGCGGGAGCCGGCACACGGGGGCCGCTCCCGCTCCGCGCCCGCGGCGGGGAAAAGTTGGAGGCGTCAAAGAGGGACCGGCGACACCGGGCCCGGCCCTCGGGGCACCGGGGAGGGGGCACCGGGCGGGCCGGGAGCGGGGGGGRGCGCGGGGGAGCGGGAGAGGGGCGCGGGCGGCGGCCGCGGGGACCCCGGCGGTGGGGCCGGCGGGGGTCGGGCTGAGGCGGAATCGCCGCACCCCGAGAGAGCCCCGGTGGCCCCGGGCTCGGGCAGCGGGGGCGGGGGGCGGCGGCGGGAGGCCCCGCGCCCAATTCGTTTTCGCCGGTCCCGGCGGGTGGGGGGGGGCGGGCGGCGGGGCCGCCGGTAACGCCTGGCTCTTTGCCCCCCGCTGCAGCCACCATGTTGACGCGACTTTTCAGCGAGCCCAGCCTGGTCCCCGAAGTCCCGAAATTYCCCGGTTGGGCCGAGGAGTGCGAGGAGGATGCCCGGAGCGAGAAGGAGGAGCGGGCGGGGAAGGGCTGCGCCCTCCCCGAGGAGCCGCCCGAGGGTTCGCTGGGAGAGAGCAAGGAGGAAGGGGAGCTAGGAGGGGACGAGGAGGAGGAGGAGGAGGAGGAGGAAGGCCTGGAGGAGGCGGAGGGCGAGCGGCCCAAGAAGCGCGGCCCCAAGAAGAGGAAGATGACGAAGGCGCGGCTGGAGCGGTCCAAGCTGCGGCGGCAGAAGGCGAACGCCCGGGAGAGGAACCGGATGCACGACCTGAACGCGGCCCTGGACAACCTGCGCAAGGTGGTGCCCTGCTACTCCAAAACCCAAAAACTCTCCAAAATCGAGACCCTCCGCTTGGCCAAGAACTACATCTGGGCTCTCTCCGAGATCCTGCGCTCGGGCAAGCGGCCCGACCTGGTCTCCTACGTGCAGACTCTGTGCAAGGGGCTGTCCCAGCCCACCACCAACCTGGTGGCCGGCTGCCTCCAGCTCAACTCCCGCAACTTCCTGACGGAGCAGGGCCAGGAGGGGGGTCGGTTCCACGGCCCCAACGCCGCCTCCTTCGCCGTGCACCCCTACCCCTACCCTTGCTCGCGGCTGGCCGCGGCGCCCTGCCCGCCCGCCGCCGGCCCCGGGCCGCACGGGCTGAGGACACACGGCTACTGCGCCTCCGCCTACGAGAGCCTCTACGGCAACACCTCGCCCGACTACAACAGCTCGGAGTACGACGGGGGGCTCAGCCCCCCGCTCTGCATCAACGGCAACTTCTCCCTCAAGCAGGACTCTTCATCCCCCGACCACGAGAAAAGCTACCACTACTCTATGCACTACTCGGCGCTGCCCGGCTCCCGCCCCGCCGCTCACAACCTGGTCTTCGGGTCGGCGGGGATGCGCGGGGGGGTCCACTCCGAGAACATCTTCCCCTACGACATGCACCTCCCGCACGAGCGGGGCCCCATGTACGAGGAGCTCAACGCCTTCTTCCACAACTGACCCCGTCCCTCCCTTCCCCGAGACCCCCTCCCCATCGCCGAGGTGGCGGGGAGGGGGGGGAGACTCCCCCGAACCCCCCCACCCCACCCGCGGACCGGCCCCCGGGGCTCCGCCGTGGGCTTTGGTGCAATATGGGGACCCGGCCCCGGCGGCGGGTCCCCGCGCCCCGTGGGGACAAAGTGCTTTTTTGGGAGGATTTTCCCTTTCCCTTAATTTTTTTTAATTCGATTTCGTTATTTTTAAAATTTTCATTATTTATTGCTACTTCTTTATTATTTAACGTAATTTATTGAGTTATTTTATTATTATCGCTGTTATCGTCGTTATTATTATAATAACTATTACAGCTATTATAACGATTATTATTATTATTATTATTATTATTATTATTATTATTAATTATCATTATTATTTTATTATTATTATTTTCCAGGGGAGAAGCCCCGCACGGGCCGACCCCCCACCAGCTCCCGAACCCCCCCCGCTACCCAGCACGACCCTCTCGGTCGAGCCGCTCGTTTCACTTTTAATTCGTTTTAATTAAATTTTATACGTTCTTTTTTTTTTATTTTTTTCCCACCTCCCACCCCCATTTTGGCGTTTCTCCCCTCCCCAGCCCTGGACCGACCCCCGGACCCCCCCGGCAATGGACACCCGCTGCCCGCGCCCGTGGGAGCGAGAGGAGCCGCGCTCGGCGCGGATGCGAAACTTTTGTCCGAAGCAATAAAGAGCCAGGGGGAAAACGAAACCAACATTTCTATCTATTGCAAGCAGGCCCGGCCCGGCGGACGCTCCGAGATGCACTTTGCTTTCGGGGCGGGGCCCCGGCCCGCTCCCCGCCGGGAAGCTCCTTCGCAGGCGCGTGTTGGTCAGGACGTTTTTTTACGCTTTTTTAAAACTTGAAACGAAAAAAAAAAAAAAAAAAAAAGAAAAAAAAAAGAAAGAAAAGAATGATAGATAATTAAAAAAAAAAAAAAAAGACACCCCCACCACTCCCTCCCCAGCGGAGCCGCCCCGGTTTTCCCGAGCTGGCGGAGCCGGGAAGCGCAGCCCGCAGCTATGCAAGCGGGGCTCCGGGGGGGCTGGCGGGGCTGCGCCCCCTCCGTGGCGCCCGGCCCGGGGGTCTCCGTCCCGGTTTGCCGCATTCCTTCAGCCGGGAGACGCCGGGAAGCCGATAATGCTTTTTTTTTTGGTTGGGTTTTCTTTGTTTTTTTGGGATTTTTTTTTTTTTTTTGTCGGAACCTGCCCGCACCACCTTCGAGAAACCAGCATTTTTAAGAGACCAGGGAGGAGGAGAGGAGGAGGATTTCTGAGAAATGTTTTGAAAACGAAAAAAAAAAAAAAAAAGGAAAAAAAAAAAAGAAAAAATGGAGGGGGAAAAAGGAAAGAAAAAAGTTATGGGGAAAAAAAAAACTAAAACGGGGAAAAAAAACAAAAAAAAAAAAAAAGGGAAAAAGAAACAAAAACCCACAAACCGTTGTAGCAAAGGGGACCCGCTGCCCGACACCAGAAGTGCTTTCGTGTTTCCGTTCCGTTTCATTTCGATTAATAAATATTTATGGCCAACGATATGCAAGACCCCCCCCCGCGCCGGGCGCCGATCCCGCTCCCCGGTCCCGGTTCCCGGTCCCCGTCCCCGCCGCCCGGACCCTGCTCGGCGGCGGCGGCGCGCGGGGCGCGGGCCCGGGGGCCCGGCCGTTCTGCATGCACCGGCCCCCTCCCCTCCCTGCCGGGGCCGCCCCCCCCCGGCCCCGCCGGACGCTCTCGCCGCCCGGTCCCGGCCCCGCCAGGACTCGTCGGCCGTGACGAGCCGCCGCCGGTGCGATCGCGGCSAGGCTGTAATTACCGAGCGTCCTTCGACGGCGATTAATAAATATTCAATGTTGACTCCGCCGCCTTCGCCGMTTTCCTTCCGCCCCGGGGGCACCGGGGGGCACCGGGCCGAGCCCCCCCCCCACTCCCGGCGGTGCCAGCGCCGCTCCCGCCGCCCGAATGCGCGGCCCGCGGGGCGGCGGCGCTGATATAACGCGGCTGTGCCCCACGGGTGTCCCCCCCGGGACCGGGGAGGCGGTGTCCCCCCCTCACCGATAAAGGCACCGGGATCCGGTGCTGCGGCCCGGCTCGGTCCACCGGCGGTGACACCGCTGCGGTCCCGTGGGAGCGGGAGCTCGGGGCTCGGTGCCCGGGGCTGGCACCGGGCCGCGGTGCCGGTGGCCTCGGGAAGGCTGCGCGGCGGCGGCAGCCAAGGCCGGTTCCTCGGCGGCGGCCCCGGGCAGCCGGTCATCTCCCGGCGCGGTGCCCGGGGCTGGTGCCGGTTCCCGGTGCTGCTTCCCGATGGAGCCTCGGCTCGGTGCCCGGTGCCAGTCCCGGTGCCAGCGTCGATGTTTGTGCCGGTTCCTGGCGCTGGCTCCCGTTGGAGCYCCGGAAGCTCCCGCACCGGTTGAAGGAGCCGGTGCCCATGGGAGCCCCGGGACCCCCGATGCGGTTCCGGTGCCCGATGTCCGGTGCATTGTCGGTACCCGGTGCCAGCGCCGGTACCGCTGCCCGGTGCCCGGTGGAGCCCTGGCAGCGCGGTGCCGGTGCCCGGAGCGGAGCTGTCCGCTGCGGCGGTGCTGAACGGCCGCCCGGGCTTCTTAACGGCCGTCGGTTTATTTACCGACCGCACCACCGGGACTCACCGCCGCCCGACGGCCGCCGGCACCGGGCAGCGCCGGGCACTGCGCTCCCGGTCGTGGGGGCCGGTTCGCCCGGGGATCACCGAGCGCCGGGGCCGCACAGGGGCTGCGGGGACGGAGGCACCGSTTTTCTCCCGTTATGAGTGTCCGGTACCCGCGCCCCGCAGCCCCGCGGCTTTTGGGGATAAACCGRGCCGGTTTAGGGTCGGGCCGTGGCTGCAAACTGGGGCGGGATCCAGCGCGGCCCCGACGTGCTGGGCCCGGTCGCAGAGCCGCCGGTGTCGGGCCCGAGGCGGGGAACGGATCCGCCACGGCCCCGCGAGCCCCGGCAGCGGCCCCCGAGCCCCCGATCGGGCCCCGGTGCTCGCCGCTCTCCCCAGAGCAGCGGATCCTCTTCCGACGGCTCTGGCCCCAACATCCTCCCGGGACTCGTTTCTCGGGGGGAAAACCCCGGGAGGATTCGGGGACAACCGATGGGGCCGGGCGGAGGCTCSGTGGGGCCGAGGCTGGCGATGTGCGGCCCTTCCGCCGCCGCCCGCAACCGGCGGCACCGGGGCCGCGGCCCGGAGCAGCGGCGGCCAAGGGCGGATGCCCCCGCCGGAGGGGAGGDGGGGGCGGCGGGGCCGGGGGCGGCGGGGGGGCCGCCGACATCTGCTCCCGGGGCCGGCTACGCCGGGGGGTGCCGGGCCCGGTGGCGGGGCTGCGCTTTCCGTTCAATTGTCGGGATTTTGGTTTCGCCGGTRCCCGCCCGGCCCTGCCGAAAATGCGGGAAGCGGCAAGGCCCGGCCCCGCAATGCGGCCCCGCACTCGCTGCACGGCCCCGGTRGAAAGCTCCGGAGAACGGCTCCGGTGCAAAGCTCCGGTGGRAGGTTTTGGTGCACGGTCGCCGTGRACGGTTTCGTTGTAAAGCTCYGGTGCCCGGCCTCGGTACGAGGTTCCGGTGCCCGGTGCTCATGCCAGGCTCCGAAACACAGCCGCGGTATAAAGCTCCGGTGCCCGGTCCGGTTCACAGCCCCGGTGCCCGGTCCGGTGCCCAGCCCGGTTCACAGCCCCGGTGCCCACCCCCGGTGCCCGGCCCGGTGCCCGGCGGCTCCCGGAGAGGGCAGCGGGAGGTCGGGAGCCGCCGCCCCGCCGGGTTCAGCGAGTGTTTGGTGCCACCGTGGCATCAAACGCACCTCGGGGGGGTTTGGGGGGTCCGGGGAGCCGCCGCGACCCCCGCGGCCGCCCGGGGCTCAGCGGAGCTCGGCCAGCACCGGGGGGACCCGGCGGGGCGGCTCTCCCGGCCGCAGCCCCGCTATTTCACAGCAGGATGAGATGGAGTGGGTGTCTCGCCCCCCTGAGCGCCCCCGGTGCCCGCGGTGCCCGCGGTGCCCCCGGCCCGGCCCCTCTCCGGGCCCGGCGGAGCGCGGCGGGGGCGCGGGGCGAGCGCCAGCTCCGGGTCGCCGCTGCCACCGGCGAGTGCCAGCCGTGGGGGGGGGGAGGAGGAGTCATTGCTTCAGTTTAAATTTCATGGCATCTGTTCATTATTATACAGTGCGGATTTTTATATGGACAGCTAAATTAAAGACAGATTTCTGCCAAAATTGCAGATACCATAAAAAACCGGAGGCTCCCGGCGCCCGGCGCTCGCCGCGCTGCGGAGGCGGCCCCGCTCCGGGGGCCGGGGGCTGCCCGGGGGTCGGGAGGGATGTGGGGGTCAGGGAGGGATGTGGGGGTCAGCAGGGGGGTGGCTGTCCCCGTTTTTGTGCGATGGGGAACCCAGGGCGCCGTTCCCCGTGGAGGAGCGGGGGGTCCCGGCGCTCCCCGGAGCCGCGGCCGGGGCGGGCCGGGCTGGCAGCGCTCCCCGCCGCCCCGGGGGCTGCAGAGCCGCCCCCTCCCCCGCCCGGTCTGCCAGGCTCCATCGCAGAGGAGTTAAAACAAGGACATCTGTGCCTGGAATCGCTGCGAAGCTCCGAACCTGCCAGCGCCTGCTGGCACCGGCCGCCGGCGGAGGCGGCTTCTCCGGAATGCGGCACCGCCGGCAGCTCCGCCCGGAGCCCCGGCCCGGCCCCGAGGGCTGCGGGGCCAGGAGGGCCTTGGCCCGGCTGGGCAGCGTCCCCACCTGTGTCTGCCCCCATCGTGTCGGTCGCAGCCCCGAGGGGGTCCTGTTTTCCCCCTCCCCATTCACCCCCTGAGCCGTGTCCCCATCCCCACAGTGGGTACGGGGCTGGTGGGGGACAGCGAGGGGATGAGGAGAGGGCCCTGCCCGCCGGTGGGGCACGGGCAGAGCTGGCAGGGCACAGAGCAGTGGTGGTACCAAGGGAAGGGCAGGGCTGGGGCCACCCGGGGGCCCGGGCTGTGGGAGCAGCCTGGGGTCTGCAGCCAAGGTTTGTGGGAAGGTGGGAAMCTGCCCTCAGCCCTTCCTGGGCTTGAAGGGGAGAAAACGGACAAAACCCAAGCAGGGGCAGAGCAGGAGGTTGGATCCAGCARACACCAGGCCAGCTCTGGCTGGGAACACTGGAGAGCAGGTGGTGCCCACCTGAGCACCCCACAGCAGCCCAGCCCCCTTCCCTTCCCTTCCCTTCCCTTCCCTTCCCTTCCCTTCCCTTCCCTTCCCGTTTTTCCCTTCCCTTCCCTTCCCTTCCCTTCCCTTCCCTTCCCCTTTTCCCTTCCCTTCCCTTCCCTTCCCGTCCCTTCCTTCCTCCTCTTCCCTTCCCTTCCCCATCCTGGCCTCCAGCCCATCCCCACAGCCCCTCTGGACTCCCGGGCCGGGGGTCCCACCCTGTCCCGGTTCCCCGGGGTCCCGCTCCCCGCTCCCGGTGGCAGCCGGTGCCTCATTTCATACGGGAAATGTCCATTTTGTTGCTACTTAAAAGCTGATTTACGGCGGCTGCATCCCAGCCCTGCCTTGGCCCGTGTTCCTCCCATCATCTGCCCATTTCTCTTGGCAGCTCCGGCTCACCAGAGTCTGTGCCGGGCTCCGGGAGCCCCCGGCCCCTTCCCGTGGCCCCCGGGGCTCCGGCCACGCTCCCTGGTGCTGGATCCYGCCTGCCCGGAGCACAGCCCGATGCCCTGCAGATGGCAGCGCCAGCACCCCCAAAATGCCGTTCCTGGGGCTGGAGGGCTGGAGGGGACACGGCGGGGGTTGGGGACAGCACATGGGGGGCTTCACATCGCGCTGGACCACCCTTCCATCCCCCTGCACTCTGGCAGGACAGGGTGGGCACACCTGGGCCTGAGCCGAGCTCCTGCCCCCGGTGGTGAGCGCTGTCCCGGCTGTCCCACACGCTCCTAATTCAATTTTCCCCCATTAGGAATATTTTTTTGTTAAATATCATTGAAAAGCACACCTTTGGAATCATCACATTAACSSGGCRCGGCGTTATCAGGGTGATTAAAGCYYTGCCCCAAGTTCCAGGGCGGGCAGGATTGCGCCGTAATCCCGGCAAAGCAAACAACTTCTGAGCAAAACTAATTACATTTAGAGCAGCTGTGATAATAATCCTAATTCAACCCCATTTGGTGCCTAAAATCCGGCGATCCGGCAGCGAAAGCCGGGCCCGGGGAGGTGCCTGCGGCCCAGCTCTGCCCTCCAGGTTGTCCTTTCACCACAGAGCTGCCAAACCCGGGGATTTCTGSAGGAGTCGCGGCATCGTTTGACCCCTCGTGGCTCCACGGGGRC
The DNA here is from genome assembly GCA_002167245.1 of Sporophila hypoxantha. Taxonomy (NCBI): domain Eukaryota; kingdom Metazoa; phylum Chordata; class Aves; order Passeriformes; family Thraupidae; genus Sporophila; species Sporophila hypoxantha. The sequence goes on along the minus strand of NDFG01000064.1, from coordinate 502,859 downwards.
ATCCCCGCCCTCGGCCACCAACCCCGCGCTGCCCATCACCCTGCGTGACCCCGTCACCCCTCCGGTGGCTGTGCCCCGGTGCCCGGGCGGTGGCACGGTGCCCAAACCCCCCCCTTGCCGTCCCCGGGGACGGGGGGATCGCAGCTGGCGCACGGAGCCGTAATGGCCACGGCTGGGCTGGCACGGCGGCCCCGCGCCTGCGGGCACACGGGCAGCTTGTGCTCCGTTTGTCCTTGACGAGTCCCCCGCGCTGCCACCCCCGGCACAAAGCCCCCCGCCACCGCGACCCCCGGCTCGGCACGGGGGTGGCACCGGCGGCAGCGGCTCCCCGAGCCCGGCGGGGCCGCCCCGTGCGCGGCTCCGGTTGGAAGCGAAGCCTCTGTTGGCATCTGTGGCGGTGGCACGGCGTTGGCACTGCCACCACCGCGGTCACTGCTGGGACACGCAGTGACATTCCCACCCCGCCCATTACCTCGGGGAACTCTCGCTACAAAACTCTACCCTAGAGCTTTTATTTGATTTTTTTTCTTTCTCTCTCTTTTTTTTTTTTTCTTTTTTTTTATTAAAGTTGCCAAAAATTTGTGTTAGCTAATGGCTTCTTAATTCCGCCGAAACCCAGGGAAGGAAAATGATGCCATTCATCTTGTATTGGTTTGAAATCACGTCTGACAACTAATCGATCATACTGTGGGACATTAACTCCTTTGGATGGGGGCCCAAGCGCTCTCGCAGCTCCTCGCTCCCGCGCTGGATCCATTTAACTACTTTACTGCTGGTATTTTGGCACGTGGCTCCGCGGGCTGCTTCCTCTCCGGTTGGTGCCGCTGAATTATTTGCCTTTCTCCGGATACAGCTGGCACGGCGCTCCCGCAGCTTCCCCCGCCCCTTCCCCGCCGCCCTTCACCCGACCTTGGCCCCCCGAGGGCTCCACGCCCCCCCCTTGTCCATGGATCCCCCCCATTTTGGGGTTTTTTTGCCTGCCTGTGGGGTCCTGGGGGGTGGCTTTGTTCCCTCACCTTGTGGTGACCCCAGGTGACCCGTGCCTCAGTTTCCCCGTTTCTCCACGGGGATGTCCCTCAGTGTGGTTGAGGGGGAGGCTGGTGGCACCTCGCAGCCCTGAACAAACTTAGGGTGGTGGTCCCATCCCTGATGTCCCCCCCTACCCCAGTGGGTGCTGGTGACCCGCCAGCCCTGGTGGCACCAGAGGGGTTTGTGGGGACAGGGATGGTGRCACTGGGCTGTGTCCTCTCGGGTTTGGGGACCCCGAGGCATAGCTGTGCCCCCCAGGACAGGGGGGTTGGATCCTGTCCCTGTCCATCCACTGCCATGGGGGGGGAAAGATGTGGGCATTGTCATGGGGAAGGACCTGGAAGGACAACAAGGACCCCAAGGTGACCCAAAGGGACTCAGGACACCCCGGCACAGCTTTATATACCCAGGGAAGGCTGTGATTGGTCAGCAGCACCAGCCCTGGATGGGGATTGGCTGAGGCCTGTGCCCATCCCAGGGCTCTGGGTGGTCCTTGGTGGCCCCCCAGTGATGAGGGGACATGTGGGTGTCCCAGGGACCCCCCACACTGTCCCAGCCCCGTCCCAGGGGACACACCGGAGGCCAGGGTCACAGCCCCAGGGTCCCCTCCAGGCCCTGGGTGCCACCAAGGGGTCACAGAAGGGGCTGTCCCCTCTCAGGGGGCAACATGGGGAGAGAGCACCCTCACTGTTGGCCCCTGGCTGAGGAAAGCCATCTTGTCTGTCTGTCTGTCTGTCCAGGCCTGTATGCCTGTCTGTCCAGTCACCCTCTCCCCACCCAGTTGCCTTTCTGTCTGTCCCCCTCATGTGTGCCACCAGTCCATTCATCTGCCCATCCCATGTTGTTCCGTCATGGATCCATCCATCCATCCATCCATCCATCATCCATCCATCCATCCATCATCATCCATCCATCATCCATGCCATTCCATCCATCCATCCATCCATCCATTCTCCATCCATCCATCCATCATCCCATCCACCATCCATCATCATCCATCATCACCATCATCCATCCATCCATCCACCTCCATCCATCCATTCATCCATTCCATCCATCATCCATCCATCATCCATCCATCATCCATCCATCCATCCATGCATCCATCCATCATCCATCCATCCATCCATCCATCCATCCATCATCCATCCATCCATTCATCCATCCATCCATCCATCCCATCCATCCATGCATCCATCCATCATCCATCATCCATCCATCATCCATCCATCCATGCCATCCATCCATCCATCCATCCATCCATCCATCATCATCCATCCATCCATCCCTTTCTCCATCATCCATCCATGCCATCATCCATCCATCCATCCATCCATGGATCCATCCTCATCCATCACATCCATCCATCCATCATCCATCCATCCATCCATCCATCATCCATCCTCATCATCCGTCATCCCCATCCATCCATCCATCCATTCCATCATCCTCCATCCATCATCCATCATCATCCATCATCATCCATCCATCCCTCCATCCTCCACCATCACCATCCATCCATCCCCCCCATCCTCCACCAATCCCAATCCCATAACCCATCATTCCCTTCTCCCCATCATCCCCATTTTTCCCATACCCACACATCTCCATCATCCTCTTCATCTCATCCATCCCTCACTTCTGTCATCCCCTTCGTCCCCAACCCTATATCATACCCTGTATCCCTTCCCCCATCACCCCAACAATTCTGTCATCCCATCCTCCTCACCTGCCATCACCGCTATCAACCCTTCACCTCACAATCAACGCCCATGCATCCCACTCATGCCATCCACCTCATCACCCTCATCATCCCTTCACCCATCACTTTCCATCATGCCTCCATTCCATTCTCCTCCCTCACCTCCGTATCCCCATCACCCTTATCACCATCACTTCCCACCCCCCAACCATTCCCTGTCACCCCCACATCCATCATTCCTGTCATTTCCCATCATCCCATCATTCCTGTCATTTCCCATCAGTCCCATCATCCCTGTCATTCCCATTTCCCTTCGCCCATCTGCCTCTATCTTCACCATTCCCTCATCCTCATCACCCATTATCCCGATCATCATCGCCATCACCCATTCATCCATTCCATCATCCCCTTCCATCCCCATCATCCGCATCATCCCAACTCATCCCCACTCCCATCATCATCCCCATCACCCCATACTCCCCATCATCCCCATCATCCCCATCATCCCAATCATCCCCATCATCCCCAATCTCCATCCCCATCCATCATCCCATCAACACCATCATCCCCAATCACCCCATCATCCCACATCATCCTCATCACCCATCATCCTGGTATCCCAGGCGGGGCGGCGCCCGCCTCTCCTTCATCCCATCATACCCGTCCCCCCATTCCTCCTCCTCACACCCTCATCCCAATCAATCCCGTCCAATCCCCATGCGTCCCCTTCAACCCCATCACCCCCATCACTCCATCCTCTTCCTCACCTCCACACCCCCTTCAGCCACATCCTCCCAACCACCCCCTTTCACACCCCACCACACCCCACCTCCCCAAGCACCCTCCCTCCCCCTCCTCCTCCACTCTCCACGATGACAGACGCAGACCCCGAGCGTATGTCAGGAATCAGAGCCTGTCGCAGGCGCCTAATCTGTTTTTCTAAGCCGCCCACGAGCAGCACGTTTGCCGAATTAGGCCGACAGCTGCTACGGGTCCTTCTCCCCCTCCGCGCCCGCTCCGCGCCGCCTGCCGCAGATGCCGGGGCCGGGAGCGGCGGGTACCGGCACGGCGCCGTGGCCTCGCGCCTCCCGCCGCTCTCCGCTCCGCGCCGGCACGCGGAGCCCGGCACACGAGGCCCGGAGCCTCCCCGGGACGCACACCCCACCCACCAGCCCTCCCTCCCCCGGGAGCGCGGCACACGCGTGTGCATCCACCTCTTTTTTTTTTTTTAGTTTATTTTTTTTTTTCTTCCGTCTTTTTTTTTTTTTTTGGATAGCAGTAGAATGCAATATGCAAATGAGATGGTTATTACCGCAATGTTCGTCAAGCTGAGCTGAGAAGACATTAATAGCCTGATGAATATGCATGTGAATTTGTTAATTAAGTTAATTATTCTGCTGAAAATGCATTCGTCTTCCAAGGACATTTTCCCAATGATTTTTACATGCTTCAGTCATTAGTCATGCTGTATTTTATCAGGGAAATGAGTTTGCTTAAGTTGCACAAAAAAAAAACCAAAACGAAAACAACAAAACGGGAAAAGGGGTGAAAGAAAGCAGGCGAACAGGAAAAAAGGGGGGAAATGAAAAAGGAACAACAAAAAAAGGGAAAAACGGAAAAGAAAGAAAAAAAAACCAGGAAACAAAGCACAGAGCAGGGCAGGAACTGCAGCTCTGGGGGAAACTTAGCAGGGCTGCAGGTGGGTGCAGGTGGGTGCATCCTCCCCATCTCCCCCTTCTCCCCCTCTGATGACAAACTTTTTTTTTTTTCTTTTCTCTCTCTCTCTCCATCCTTTTTTTTTTTTTTCCCAAGTGGCGCAAAATTTCCAACACTTTAAATTTAATTGTTGTTACAGCCCCATTAACTGTAGTTGTGCAAATAGTTTAGCACTAATTACCATGCAGTGCTGTAATCACATAAAAAACTTGCTGAGAGGTGGAGGGAGCGGAGCTGGGGGGGGGGGGGCGGCGGGAGGCTCTGCCAGGGGACGGCGGGGTCCCGGTGGCTCGCGGTGGCTCCCGGTGGCTGCCGGTCGTCGCGGTGCTTGGCGGGGCAGGTGACGGCGACATCGGTGTCACCGGGGGGAGCAACGGAGGGAAGTGGCGCGGGGCGGGGTCGCGCGGTGGGCAGATGCAGCTCCGTGCGGTTCCGCGTGCCGTGCCTGTGCCGTCTGTGCGCGTTCCGGCTGCGGCAACGGAGCCGCGCTGAGCCGGCACAGGAAAGGACACACAGACCCAACAAGGCACAGGCATGCCGCGCGGTGAGAGCCATCCTGCTCCTCACGTCCCTTCTGGCCCACCCTGGGGTGACATCTCTGGGAGCGGCGCTGGCAGCGGCCACGGCCGCCGGGACAGGGGGTAGCCGACGCTGTGCTCTGCAGCAGCCGGCTTGGCAGCCGCGGGCACGCGGAGGCTGGCTCCGTGCCCGGCGCGAGGATTAGCCGTGGTATGGCTTAACGGGTCCTCGCAGGGGCGCCGTGCTGCATGGCTTGGGGCTCCGCTGGCACGGCACGGCAACGGCGTCGGTGGCCATGACAGCGTGATTATGGCACGGTGCAGCCTGGCTATCTACCCGCTGTGGCACCGCTCGAATGTCCCAGCCCAGGCAGTGCCCCCGGCCGTGCCCATCCCGGGGGGGTCCGCCCGGCAGGCAGAGAGTTAACGCGGGACCCACCGCCGCGCTATAAATTTTTTGCATGTGCGGGGCTGACTGCGGGAGCCAGGGGCGGTCTCTAGGTAACAATAAAACATCCCGGGCAGGAGCAGCTGGTGCTGCCCCGGCCGACCGCTCTGCCTCACATGCCGGAATGCAACGGCTTAATCCAACCGCCCGCACGCGCCCGCACCGCGCCGAACCGCCTCGGGCACTGCTGGGGCACTGCTGGGGCACTGCCCGGCACCAGCGGAGGCTCCGGCCGGGAGGGGCCGGGACGGGCTAGGGGACTGGCCGTGTGAGGGCTGGGTTCTGCCCATGGGAGGGTTTGGGCTGGGGAGGATGTTGGAGTGGGGAGGGTTTGGGCGTGGTGGTCACTATTGGGCGAGGGGCTGGGGCATGGGTTGAGGTGCCTGGGCAGGGCGAGGGGTTGGGGCAGGGTGAAGGGGTGGGCAGATGAGGGTCTGGCTGTGGGTGATGGTCTGCATGCTGAGGGCTCTGAGTGTGAAGACGCTACCATGATGAAGATCCAGCCATTGGTCAGGGTCTGAGCAGGGTGAGGGTCTGGCCAGTGGCGAACGGCCACCCTTGCCAGGCCCACTGCAACCTCCCAGGGCTCCCATGGCAACCGTTCCCAGGGCTCACCGATGGCACACCTTACCAGTCACCAGGAGGAGGGTGGTGCACCAGGCCCCTCTGCTCTGCAGAGCATCCAGACCAAGGCTGGGTCTGAAGCCCTCCAGCCATGGCCGCTGTCACCGGTGTCACACGGCACAGGGCGGGCTCTGGTGAACCACCATAGCCACATGTGGCCACCATCACCGCTGGCACGCACGGTGGGTGTTGGGCTGGTTGCCAGCACTGGCGGAGCCAGGCCCGGTCACAGCACAGCCAGCTGGGACCCCATCATCTTCCTCTCACCCATCACCTTCCTCTCCCTCACGCTTCCTTCCCCAACACCTTCCTCTCCCCATCCCCTTCCTCTCCCCAACACCTTCCTCTCCCCATCACCTTCCTCTCCCCATCACCTTTCCTCCCATCCTCAACATTCCTCTTCCTCTCCCCCTGATGTGCCCGGTGGCTCCAAGGGCCTGGAGTTTGGCCACCACCTCTGCACCTCCCATGAGCTGGGATCTGTGAGGGCTGTKCCCCCCTCGTGATGTGTCCCCCGTTTCTCTGGGCAGGCTGGGGGTGCACGGGGCTGTGGGGACCATGGTGGCCAAGGGGGTCAGTGGCAGTGGTGGCCGAGGGGTGTGGTGGCCCTGGTGGCAGAGGGGGTGTGGTGGCAGTGGTGGCCGAGGTGTTTGCCACGGTGGCTGAGGGGTTTGGTGGCAGTGGTGGCAGAGGGGTGTGGTGGCAGTGGTGGCCGCCGTCCCCGCTGGCTGCCGTCTGCATTCCAGCGCAGGAGGCAGCTGTGCCACCCCCCCAGCGTCACTAAATATTAATGCTGCCCTACATTGTGCCTCGGCACCTGCCACGGSCGAGCCCCGCCGGCCCTCCGGGGCTGGGCAGCTGCCCCGGCCCCACCGCCCGGCCGGGACCCCCCCCCGGGCTGTGCCAGAAGCTGCGGGGGACACGCCAGACCCAGCTGTGTCCCCTCCCCAGAGCCAGGAGGGAGGGACAAAACAACGATGGTGCCGCACCGAGAGCACTCGCGGCGGGAGGGGCAGAGAGGGGTTGGGAGCCCCCCAGATGCCCCCCGTGACCCTTCAGGGATGGTCCCAAGAGAAGATTTGGGGTAGGATTTGCTGGCAAAAGGGAAAAACATCCTCGCCGAGCGCGGCTGAGGACGTGCAGCTCATGGCACGAGTGCCAGGCGGCAGCGGGGGYGGCCCCGGCGCCCGCCTTGAGCCCCAGCCAAGAGTCCAGAGCCGAAAAGTAGGGGCTGATTGATGGCAGCGTTTGGCTCGTAAGGGCACCCGGCGGCCCAATCCTCCCGCGGCCCCAATTCCTCCCCTGCCCCTATTCAGAGATCATGTTGTCTCATGTTGGTCCCAGAGGCGCCATTAATTAAAAATACATCCAATTAAATGGCAGGTGAAAGCGTGCGGGCGCGGCCCCCCCGCGCCTTGGCTCAGCTGCGCCGGTGGCAGCGGGGAGGGCGATGTGCCCGCCCGGAGCGCGGTGCCAGCTCCTGCCAGGGCCCTGTCCCCATCCCGGTGCCCGCTGTCACCCCGCCTGTCCCCCCTCGCACAGGCCCGGGCGTGGCAGGTGGCATCTGGTGGCAGGAATGTCCCCAAAATCGAGGCGCGCTCGGCGCTGGCTGGGCAGAGTGGCACAGGAGCGTTGGCACTGCGGGGGCACGGGGTGGGTGATGCCCTGGGAGGTGGCACCGGGGGGCACCCGGGGCTGGGCACCCCCCCGGGCCGCGGCGGCTCCGCGCTCTCGCTAATTGGAGCCGCTAATGGCGGGCGCTTCCCGCTCCGGGGGCTGGCAGGAGGCACCAGCTGTGCCACCGCCCGCGCCGCCGCTTTCATCAAGCTGCCGGTGCGAGGGGACAGGGCCAGGTGGCCCCATGGCACAGGGACTGTGTCACCTCCCCCCCCCGCCCATGCCCAAGGAATCCGCACCCCAAACGCCATCCGTGCCTGTGCTGCCACCCAAAACCCACCCCGTGCCCTCAAAATGTGGCATCTTGGTGCCAAGGGATGGGAAATGCAGCGTGCCACGGGGTGAGGATGCCCCCATCCTTTCCCCCAAAACTGAACCCCAACAGCTCGTCCATCCCCCTTCCCAGGCCTCCAACACCCCCAAGGGTTTTTTGGTTTTTTTTTTTGGGTGGTTTTATCCTTCTCAGTCCTTTTCTTCTCTCCCCTTTCCAAATGCCAGCGAAAGGTGTGAACGGGTTTTTGGAAGGAAACGTCTAAATTGGATGAAAAACCTTTAATGCCGACAGCCGGAGCAGCTGGAAGGACAAATATAGCCGGAGAGGAGGAGGAGGAGGAGGAGGAGGAGGAGGACGGGGACGCGGTGGGAGGTGGTGGCCGTGCCGAGAGCGACACCTGGTGACAGTCACCCCCCCACCCCGGACACGTGTGAACACGCGTGTGCCACCGCAGGTGTGCGCGCACCTTGTCACACGCGTGTCCCCGCCCGGCAGGTGCGAGGCCTTCCCCGGGTGGAAATTCCGACAGAATCCCGTGGGATGAGGGTGGCCCGCGGGGATCTGCTCCATGGGAAGGCCCCGTCCTCCTCCTCCTCCTCTTCTTCCTCACATTCCATCTCCATCCCCGCTCCAAGGATCCTCCGGAATGCGATGGACGGTGCCACCACCGCATGCCCAGCGCCGTGAGGGCATCGAGGGGATGAGGAGGAAGGAGAGCGGTGCCAGATCCCGCATTTCGAACCCGTGGAGCCGGGCAGGGTGGGATGGAGCAGCCAGGAATGTCGGGATGGAGCAGCCGCGGCTCCAACGGGAATAATCCAAGCGGGAAGAGCCGAACGCCGGAGAGATTTACAGCGGGCAGCCCCCCGGCCATTTGGCACGGCAGCTGCTGCCGAGGAAGTTCAACGCCAAAATAAATTAAAYGGGATAAAACGGCCTGGTCACCTTTGGATCGGGATGCCGCAAGAGCCGGGGCCACGTGGGGCTTTGTCTGCCGGCAGCGGGAAGGGAAAGTGGGATTGGGATGGGATTGGGATTGGGATTGGGATGGGATTGGGATGGGATGGGATGGGATGGGAGGAAGCTCAGGGTGGCATCGCGACCCCCCTGAGCCCTGGCAGCCCGGAGGAGCCGCGGGCAGGGAGCAGGAGGGCTGGATTAGGGATCCAGCCGAGTGCACAGGGCACAGCTGCCCCCTCCATAAATCAGGGGAGCCTCTGGGTGGGCGCTGGGGGCTCGCTCCTGCCTTGCCAGGCACCGGGAAGCGCCCGGCGCCGCCGCCACCCCCCCCCGCCATCTGCACAGGGATTTTATTTTAAGACGTGTCAGCGCAGGGATCGGAACCAGGCGAAAGGAGAGCGAGAAAGCCGGGGCTGGAACGGGAGAGGGCGGCCGGGCTCGGCGGGGATGGAGGCACGGACACGGAGCCACAGCCCCTCCAGCTCCCCCTCGCCTCGGAGGGGCTCAAGCGGGCAGGAAGGAGATTCTGGGACGGCTCCCACCATCCCAAATTCCTGCCCGATGAACAAAGGCTGGGACAAACCTGCCTGAGTCCTYCAGGAGCCACGGTGGGGTTGGGAGCAGCACAGGGAAAGGGCATGGAGGGGTTGCTGTGGAGGAAGGCAGGATACAGGCACAGCTCCCTTCTCCTGCCCTCATAGCACAATCCATCCCCTCCAGGCACCCTGGGGTCCTCTCCAGCACCCAGCGGGCTGCCAGGAACTGGGAGGAGGGTTTGGGGCCAAATCTCAACCTCAATCCTTCCCTCTCCCACCTTCCCATCAGCTCTGGGTTTCCTATTCTAACCTTAACCAAACCATCCCCTGCTCAAACCATCTCCCACYAACCTTTGAGCAGGGGGAAACCCAGGGCTAATGATGGCTCAGAGCTTAATTAGAGAGTGGAATTTGGGGGCTTGCAGAGGCTGGCAATGCCAAATCCCACCCCTCTCACCAGGAGGGAATAAAAGGCTTTCCAAGGAAAACACAAGTTACCGTGTGATTCCAAAGGCTAYGGGAAGCAACGGAGCAAAAGGCAACCAAGATACAGTAACAGGAAATATTTAATTTTCCAATCTCCACTTCTCCATTTTTATAAACTGAAAAGAAAAGAATTTTTTTTAATATATTACAAAATATCTGTACAGAGACAAAGGTACAACCGAAAAAAGGCGCGCTCGGTCTCCGAAGGAAACTCGGGAGAGGTACAGCAAGAGTCTGACCAGAGGCTTCTCTGCTGGGAACTGCTACAGGGGGAGAATTTGGGATTGAACCCAGAGCCAGCATGGGGGGAAGGAGGGGGGAGCTGTCCTCACTCCCTTGTCTGTAACTGCACCASTTTAAATYCTCCCAAACGCACAAATCCCACCCAACACCGTGAATCCTTTTGTCTTCCTTGTGTAGAGCATGGGAAAAAAGGTAAAATTAAAAAAATAAAATAAAATAAAATAAAAGGGTGTGGGGAAATAAATGAAAAAGAGGTGATGGAAGCCAGRAGTGGCCCCACAGCCCCCCCAGGACCTGGCCAGGCTGGTTCCTCCCTCACCCCCCTGGAAAGCCTCGTGCTGGGACCAGTTAGGAAAAGCCACTGGGAGCGGAATAAGGAGGGGGCTCAGAGAAAGGAATGATGGAATCACCTTCCACAGGAGCCCCGAGGGGCCCTGGGGACAGCTGGCAGCTGCCACGGAGCAGGGAACAGATGCCTGGAATGTCCATCCCTGGCTGGGGCTGGGCCAGGGGACAGGAGCCCTCGCTGGCCCCCAGCCCTGCTGCAGGAGATGGAGCTGGGCCAGGGAGGGCCTGGGGAGACCCAGCTGGGAAGGATCACCCCAAACTGGGACTGATGACCCCTAAACTGGGACCAACCACCCCAAACTGGGACTGATGACCCCTAAACTGGGACCAACCAGCCCAAATTGGGACTGATGACCCCTAAATGGACCAACCAGCCCAAACTGGGATGATGAACCCCCAACTGGGAAACCACCCAAACTGGATTGATGACCCCCAAACTGGACCAACCGCCCCCCAAACTGGGATTGATGACCCCCAACTGGACCAAACCACCCCAAACTGGACTGATGACCCCTAAACTGGACCAACCACCCCAAATTGGGATTTGATGACCCCCAAACTGGACCAACACACCCCAAACTGGGACTGATGACCCCCAAACTGGACCAACCACCCCAAACTGGGAATGATGACCCCCAAACTGGGAACCAACCAGCCCAAACTGGGATTTGATGACCCCACAAACTGGACCAACCACCCCAAAATGGACTGATGACCCCTAAACTGGGACCAACCACCCCAAACTGGGATTGAGGACCCCCAAACTGGGACCAACCACCCCAAATGGGGCCCCAAAGCCAGTGTGACACCAGCATGGGGAGCAGCAGGTCGAGGAGGGCTCGGCTCGTTGCCGGCCAGCTCACTGGGAAGTGCCAGTTTAGGAAGAGACAATAAATAGGCATCAGCTTCCTAAGAGGATTCAGCACAGGAACGAGACTTTCCTTCCAAAGAGAATGGGAATGGGAAGAAAAAACCCAGCAGCAGCAGCAGCTCCATGGCAGCCTGGAGCTGGTGCCAGGAAAATGGGAAATAGAGAAATTAAACCCCCCCTAAAGCCCCTCGGTGGGTTCAGTGCACTCTGTGTCTCACAGAACTTCTCTTTTTTTTCTCTCTGCACATCAGGCATGAATAAAGTTAAAATAAAAAAAAAAATCATCAAGCCAACAAAAAAAAAAAATCCCAAACCCTACAAATTTCCAGTGGGAATTCTGCAAACAGCATTGCTCCTCAGTGCTGGGAGCCACCGGTCCCTGCATATCACCAGCAAATWAAAATAAAAAATATATCTATATATTTAATTTCTCTCCCTTCCTTCCTCCCACGGCAAAGCTGGGTAAGGCAGGATCTCCCCAGGTGGAGAAGCATCACCTATTCAGGTGCATTTATTTAAATTTATCTCTCTGTATAAAAAAGAAATTAAATCCTGTTAGTAGCAAGAAGGTCTCTCGGCCCACCCCAAAATTCCCCTCCCCTTTAACACTCCAGAACTGTCGGCTCTAAAATTAAATGTTTTCCATAGGAAAGGCCTACTTGGGAAAAAAAAAAAGCTGATAAATAGGTACCTTTGTTTTATTCATCTCTTTTTAAGTCTCATTGAAACGAACAGCGCAAGGGTCTGTGGGAGGAGAAAATCCATCGTAAATATTTCCTTGACAACAACAAAAATAGAAATATGCTCATGGAAATGACACAGGAACACCTGGAAAACCTCAAAGGGCTGAGATGTGACCGACCTCGGCAGGATGGGCAGCACTGGCCCAGGATTCCGGGGACAAATCACTCCCAYCTGCCGGCAAATCCCACCAGATGTTGGGATTTTTGTTTCCTCTTTTTTAATTCTTGAAGGGTTCTGAAAGTTACAAATGGCAGAAATCCCTGTTTTTCAGGGAGGTGTTCTCCTTGGCTCTTAAAAAAAAATAAAACAAAAAGACAAAAAAAAAAAAAAAAAAATTCCCACTGCCAAGTTACAGCAGGAGGGATCCAACACCCAGAGACCCTTCCCAAAAATCAATGTACTAAGGCTGCTGTCACAGGGGACAGGACTGGCCCTGSAGCAGAGGGAAAACTGGATGCTTTATGGAAAAAAAAAAGCAACATCAGATAAATCAAACACAACCAGTGTCACATCCCAGGTCCCCATGCTGGGATAACCCATCCAGGTGCCTCTGCATCGATAAATTCCCCTTTTCATTTGTTATTTCATTTTTTTTTYCTTAAGGAAATGGGGAAAACAAACAAACAAAACAACAACAACAAAAATAAAACCGCTTTGGGAAGCAGCCTCCCCCCAGCCCTCCCTGACCCACGGGCAAACTCCAGTGCCCAGCTTGGGGTAACAGCATTTTTAAAATTCCTTCTTCCTTCCATTCCTACTTTTCCATCAATCCCCCCCCTCTCCTGGCTCAGTTTGCTGCAGGGTTGGGATTATTTTTGTCACTAACCAAGCAGGRGAGGCCAGTGGGGACCCTCTGGCATCTCCTGAGCGAGGGAAGGATGCCCAGGGAGCTCTGCAGCAGCTGAAATGCGGACGAGACCTTGTTCTGGCCAAAAAAAAAAAAATTTAAAAAATTAAAATAAAAAAAAAAAAAATCAAGTCCTGTGGCTAAAGGAGAGGAGAGGCAAGGAGGGGATCCCAGGAATCTCAGTAGGGAACCCCCCGGCCCCGGCCCCCCCGTGGAGGCACTCGGCCAGGCCCTCGGAATGTCTTCCCRTAGGAAGACGGCGCCTGGGTTGGGGCACCCCAGCTGTGACCTGTTCCTGCCCCGCTGGAACCGCCCGTGCCCGGCCCCAGCTCGCTGTAACTCTGCATTTTGGCCTCTGGATGTAGCAGCGCGTTGCTGTTGCTCCCCTCGGATTTGCCGAACGAGTGGATGCCGCCCACGGGGACTCTGGCGAAGCGCAGGTCCTGGTCCCCGGGGAACTGCACCGAGCCCGTGCCCTGGTAGCTGCTGCTCTCCCCGAGGTGGCTCACGGAGCCCAAGAAGGTCCTGCTTTTCCCCAGGGCTTGGGCAGAAGAAGGTTCTAGCAGAGTCTGGCCCGGATTATTGAGCTCCTCGGCACCGAATCCCCCCTCGGAGCTGTCGGTGCTGTAAGTCCTGCCGGGCTGCGAGCGGCCGTAGTCCGGGGCCGGCGGCTCCTGCGAGGCGAGGCCGAGCGGCTCCGGGTCGGGCTGGGAAAGGAGCTGGAGCAGCGCAGCCGTCACGGCCGGGTTCAACTCCTGGGCTGCTCCGGAGAGATCCCCTTCGGCCACGGGAGGAGGCGGCGGCGGTCCGGGGGGCTCGGGGGGTCTCTTCTCTGGTGGGACAATGCCAGGAGGACACGCTGTGGAAGGGTGACTTCTTTTAAACACCGTTTCAAACAGACACAAAGACATTTCTAAGCAAATCAAAACCGATCCCTGCCGAGGCCGCCCGCTCTGGGATGCTCTGGGAAGAGGCGGAGGGAAGAGTTTGAACTGGCCGGCTGGGAGATCAACGTTCATTAACAATGTTCATTAACGCTTTCGCCCCGGCCCCCGCGCACCCAACTCGCCGGCAACAGCTGTCCTAACACCTGGGCAGCCGCGCAGGGAATTCCCGCTGCCGGATCAAAGGCTAATCCCGAGCAGGAGGCAGATGTGGAGCCACACGCCAGCCCCGTGCTCCCTCCGGGCAGCGGCACCGCCCGGCTCCGGCTCCAGGGGCAGCGTGGCCGCGATGTGCAGCCTTGCACAAACACAAACCCGAGCCCAGCACACGGCTGCCAGCTCCTGAGTGCCCCCTCAGCACCCCCAAGGCAGCGGGGCACCCGGTGCTGCCCCCTACCACTCACCCACCCACCCCAGCCCTGCTGCCAACAGAGTCCAGAACAAGCTCGCCCCCCAAATATTTGCATGAGCAGACTGTCCTGAGCACGAGAAAAGCCTTCTGCTTCCTCCCCCCTGCCCCGTCACCCCTGATTTCCTCCCAAATCAGGGTTTGTTTCCTTCCTRGTAGAAGAAAGCTCCGTCACCCCCAGCCCCCCCTGCTCTGTCCCAGCCTGTGAGGCCGAGGAAGCACAAAGGAGGTGGGAGAGGGAGCAGAGCCCTCCCCCGAGGCAGTGCCACCACGGCTGCAGGTGACACCACGGCAGGGAGGGGACACGACCTGCTCCACTCCCAAAACCAGCCCTGCCTCCTTCTGGAGCAACACACCTGAGCTGCCTCCTCTCCCTCGCCCACGGGGGAAGGAATTACTGGCGATGGCAGAGCCCACGGACACCTTGTTGGAATCAGATCCTCAAATCATTGGCAAAACTGGTTATTAAAAAGGTCAAACTTTATTGTGAAAACCAGTAGTCTTCCAGGACCACCCCTCCACCCGTATCCGTCAGTCCACTTTGAAAACTAGATTGTATTGAAATCCAGAAAAATAAAACAACAACGGGGAAAAAAAAACCAACAAAAAAAAAAAAAAAAACCAACAAAAAAAACAAACCCCAAAAACAATCTTCAGGTAAAATTTGTAAAGCCAAGCTGATCTGGGGGACAGCAAATCATTCCAAAGAATTATCAACAGAGAACAACGGCATCGAATTCCATCTGCTCTACAGTAACCTAGTTATCTTCCAGGACTAGGGCAACAACAACAAAAAAAAAAAAAAAAAAAAAAAAAAGGAAAAAAAAAAAAAAAAAAAAAAAAAAARRRGRARAAAAAAAAAAARAAAAMAAAAAAAAAAAAGCACGATCACAACTGGCTCGTGGTGGGCGGGTGTTGAAGGCACGAGAACACAGCACGTTCAGCTACATTGCAGGAGGTGGGATCGGGCCAAAACAGGCTCCCCGGAGAGTCTGAGACAAACTCAGGAGGCGCTTCTACAATTTGGTGAGGTCGTCACAGGCTGTTGCTAATAAATTCAAAAAATCAACAGAAACAAAAAAAAAAAAAAAAAGACATGGAGACATTTACACTCACCTTTGGAAAGGAAATCCAAGAATCCAAGAGCTCACTGACACAAGCAGGGGATTTTAAACTCGTTTGGTTCAGTTTCAGGGCTCAAAAATCAGCTCCAGGTAGAACCAGGCACTTGTGGATGCTCAGGTTTTACCCACACAGCTGCCACTATCYCTCCCCTTCAGCACTCACCACTATTTCAGCTCTTTAAAATCATCTCTGCAGTATTATTTATTATTTTTTTTTTTTAGAGGGCATGGAGGGGATGGTGAAAAAGAGCTGGGAAAAAATGCAGAGGTGCAGCAGCAACCTGTGCAAAAAATCTCCCTGTGCAAACTGATTGCTGGGGGGTTTGAGGAACAACTGACCCTCCAAACTTCCCTTACACTTTTGGACAAACCCCAAAACTTCCAATYCATCTGCAGTGGCCCACTCCCAGTGGAGCACTCATGGATTTTGGGGTAATATTTGCCTGTTTGGGCTGTTTAGAGCTGTTCAACCTCCTGAGCAGTCCAGCACTTACCGCAGGGAGGGGAGTCAGGGTCTTTCCTCCTGATGTCCAACCACATCCTACCCCCTTCCCTCCTCCCATCCACTCCCCTGCTGCTTCTCCCCCAACACTCCAAGCTCTCATTCCTGGCTGCAGCACTCTCTGGGATGCTCCCAGCAGGTGTGTTTCTCATTTACCTGTGCTCTCCTCGGGATGCCTCGTCGGGGTTTTCCTGGAGCCCCGCTGCTCGCTGCTCTTCTCCCCGTTGCTCTCCTCCAGGGTTATCCCAGGCTCCTGGCTCTTCATCAGCTGACTCAGCAGAACTGCCAGCACGTTCTGCATGTCTCCCTGAGCGCTGGCTGCCTCCGGAGTCTGCTGCTCCTCCTGCACCTCTGCAGGCGGCTCCTCCGCCGCTTCCTCTGCCGCCGCTGGGGGCTCGTGGTGCTGCGCCGTGGCCTCGGTCAGGGCCGTGATGGACTGGTTGAGAGCCTCCAGCTGCTGCTGCATCTCGGGGTTGGAGTGCACGTTGAGCAGCTGGGCCATCTGGGGCACGCTCAGGTCGGTCTGGCTCTGCAGCAGGTTCAGGAGCACGGCCAGCTCGCTCTGGTTCAGCTGCTGGGTGATGTCGCCCAGGCCTGCGGGACACACGGGGGAGCGGCGGTGGGGAGGTGAGGGCTGGGATTGTGGTGTTGCACAAAGGTGATGAACAGCCCTTTCCCACATCCCACAGCCAGGAACAACCCTTCCCCATGTTCCACAGCCAGGAACAGCCCTTCCCCACATCCCACAGCCAGGAACAACCCTTACCCACACCCCACAGCCATGATCCATATCCCACAACCAGGAACAGCCCTTATCCATAGCCAGGAACAGCCCTTCCCCATGTCCCACAGCCAGGAACAGCCTTTATCCATACCCCACAGCCACAATCCACATCCCACAGCCAGGAACAGCCCTTACCCACACCCCAGAGCCAGGAAGAGCCCTTCCTCACATCCCAGAGCCATGATCCACACCCCACAGCCATGATCTGAATCCCACAGCCAGGAATACCTGTTTCCCACATCCCACAGCCAKGATCCACATCAGGCAGCAATGAACACCMTTTTTCCATGYCCCATAGCAAGGAACATCACTTCCCCATGTCCCAGAGCCATGATCTACATCCCACAGCAATAAATACCCCTTCTTCACATGCCATAGCCAGGAACAACCCTTCTCCATGTCCTAGATCCACATGTGKCAGCATCTCTTCCCCATATCCCACAGCCAGGAACACCTGCTCYCCACATCCCACAGCCATGATCCACAKCCCCCAGCAATGAACACCCCTTCTGCATGTCCCACAGCAAGGAACATCCTTTTTTCATGTCCCACAGCACTGAACACCCCTTTTCCATGTCCCACAGCAAGGGACATCCCCTCTCCACATCCCACAGCACTGAACATCCCACAGCACCGAATGTCCCTTTTCTACATCCCATAGCCAAGAACTCTCCTTCTCCACATCCCACAGCACTGCAGACCCCTTCCCCACATCCCACAGCATTTGATCAGCCCCTGTTTGTGTCCCCAGGCTGGGGGAAGGCAGGGATGCTCCAGGAGGAGGATTTTGGGATGAGGTGCCAGCCCCCGCTCCGGTGGCACGGCAGCAGCACCCCGTGGCACTGCACACACACTGCACCCACAGAGCTGCTGCTGCACCGTCCCCAGCCCTCCCCTAAACCTCAGAACACCTGGCTGCTGCTCACCATCAGCTCAGCCAAGCCTAACTGCCCCACTCCTGGCTTTGGGCAGCCCAAGGATACCAGGCTATGGCAGGGGGGGTGAAGGGGAAATGGATGAGGATGGCAATGGAAGGCCAGACCCCACAGCAGGGCAATCACAGCTTGGCCTCTCCCAAGATCCCCACAGACCCAAATCACTCCCTCCTGCCCTGGGAAGTTTCCCAGGATGGAGCTGAGCTGCTCTTWGGGATGCAGGAAGGACGTGTTCCCTGACACAGCACAAGGAATTAGGTCAAGCAGAAGGCAATTCCTTGCTGGGAGTTGGCCTGGGATCACAGGACTCTGTCCTGACCTGCAAGGATCCAGGTTATCCTAAAATACATCCTGGGAGTGGCATMACCTCCCTTCACAGCCCAATGACAAGTGACAAGGGTGTCCCTTCACACTGACAGTGACGCTGGAACTTTTTGGGAATAAGGGTGGCAAGGCTTTGGTTTCAGCAGCTTAAAATGGAGCTTCTCTTGCTGGTAGGCAATGGAGAAGGGGACATTCTTTTCCCAGCTGTTTGTTAATCCAAGCACCACCTTTTGTCCATCTGCCATGTTTCACTGAACACATGGATTGTGCATTCCCTGGAGCAAGAACTGTCTTCCTCGTTACTTGTCAGCACAGCATTGGGCACAAAGGAAGCCTTAGCCCATATCTGGGTTTTTCTAAGGCTTCTACARAACAATCAGGGCAGCTTTGTGTAAATGCACATTCCTCCCTTCCAACTATTTGCTGGGCACAGGGGRTTTGGTCACTGCTTGGAACAGTGCACAAGTCCAGGTCCTGCCAGTCTGGATGACCTTTTCTGCAGCAAAGTGCAATAATGTTCATTTTTGCCCACCAGCCTGACACTTCCCACCCCTAATCTTCATATAATTTATCAACAAGATCAAACTTCAGCTCATTTGCACACCCTGGACGTGGCTCCACCTTCCAGCCTATGATTCCTRTGATTTGTTTCTCCACTGGCTGAAGTGACTCAACGACTCCTTTCATCATTCAGCCWCTTTTAGAACTAATAACACAGCTCAGAACAAATTCACAGTCAGCTCATCAGTGACTTCTGAAGACCAGACAGAACCTTCTGCCTTCTCACAGCAGAGAGAGGAGAAAAAAAAATAAAAGAAATGAGGACAGGAAGAGCCTGGAATGCCCTTTCTGCAGAATTAGAGGTGAAAGAACCAGACTGGCTAAAAAACAAACCCAAACCTCCCACACCCAAGGAAGGAACACACCAGGAGCCTTTTCCACACCCAGGTGGGCACTGACCTACTGCATCTGCAGCACCAGGCTCTGCTTTGAGCTGGGCAGGCTGGGGGGGCACAGGACTGCTGTTGTTTTTCACAGTGTCTGTGCTTGGAACAGAGGTAGTTTCTTTCCGAGAAACTTTTGATACCGGAGGCTCCTCCACGGCCATCCCGCTCTGCCGCTGCCGCCGCCGCTTCTTGCTCCACAGCTCGTGGCAATCCTGCCAGTGGGGGAGGCTGCAAGAGAGGGAAAAACGTGGCAGGGGAACCAAGGCAATCCTCAAAACCCACAGGAAGCCCTCAGCACAGAGAGTGTTGCCCCCGGATCGCTGGAAGTGGCCAAGGACAGCTTGGATGGGGTTTGGAGCCACCCTGGGATGGTGGGAGGTGTCCCTGCCCAAGGACCCTTCCCACCCAAACCATTGCAGGATGTAATTTTGTAGATCCATGTAATGTTGTTCCATTTTTACAGATGGAGTAATGGACTCAGGAAGGGATTTTGGGAAGAAATTCCTCCCTGTGAGGGTGTTGAAGGGCTGGAATGGATTTCCCAGAGAAGCTGTCCAGAAGTCAGCAGGGAAACCAAGGGAATCCTCAATACCCACAGGAAGCCCTTAGCACAGATGGTGCTGCCCCTGTGGTCGCCCCTGGATCGCTGGAAGTGGCCAAGGGCAGCTTGGAWGGGGTTTGGAGCCACCCTGGGATGGTGGGAGGTGTCCCTGCCCATGGCAGGGCTGGCACTGGGTGAGATTTAAGGTCCCTTCCCCACCCAAACCACTGCAGGATGCAATCCTGTACATCCATGTAATGTTGTTCCACTTTTACAGATGGAGAAATGGACTCAGGAAGGGATTTTGGGAAGAAATTCCTCCCTGTGARGGTGYTGAAGGGCTGGAATGGATTTCCCAGAGAAGCTGGGAWGTGTCCAGTGCCAGGCTGGATAGTGAAAGATGTCCCTGCCCATGGCAGGGGTGGCACTGGGTGGGATTTAAGGTTCCTTTCCACCTAAACCATTGCAGGATGCAACTTTGTAGATCCATGTAATGTTGTTCCACTTTTATAGATGGAGAAATGGATTCGTGAACGGATTTTGGGAAGAAATTCCTCCCTGGGATAGTGAAAGATGTCCCTGCCCAYGGCAGGGGWGGGACTGGATGARTTTTAAGTTCCCTTCCAACCAAACCACCTTGGGATTCCAGGATCCCTGATTGCAGCCAGACCTCCACAGGAAGGGGCAGGTCCTAAAGCCAGCAAAGGCAGTGTAAAAATCATTTACTTTGCACTGGGATCTGATCCCTGAATGTGCTGGGATCTCMCAAAACCAGTGGSTGCACCAAGCTCTGGSAGTGTTAGGAAAGGCCCTTCCTTGAGAAGCATTGAAGGAAACATGGATCCCCAGAGCTGTGGCTGCATTTTCACACAAACCAGTCAGTTTTATCATCTGCTGATTGGAGTAGGATAAAATTGAGTGACACTGCTCAACCCTGGCAGTCAATTAACACACAGCCTTAATTAGGCCTGAGCAGTTCTCCATGGCAAAGACAGGGCTGTGCTACATCTACTCCTGCACATCTTCCAGCAGAGCTTTAGAGCATCTTACAAACATTAAACTGGGCTTTATAAACCCAGCCTGCCATCAGGCAGAAAACCAACAGCACAGGAAAAGCCATTTGCTCAACCACACGACCAAATACAAGGGCAGAGTCAAAAGAAGAACCYAGAAATCCTCATTTTGACTGAAAAGAACACCGTGTCTCCATCCCAAAGCTCACAGAGGGGGATGGCAGCTGGGACTTACTCTGGAGGTGCCATTTTGCTGAGGTCAACATCCTTCAGGAAGTCACTGTGCAGGGCCTGCTCTGCTGTGCAGCGTTTGCCAGGGTCCAGCGTCAGCATGTGGTCCAGCAGGTCCAGGGCAGAGGAGGGAATGCTGTGGGGAGAGTGGGAAACATGGATGAGATCATGGAAAATGCGTGGAAAAGCTCAGTGGCAGGAGGACACCTCAGGTCTAAGGGGAATCCACAGAGCCAGAGTTCATTGCAGCTCAAAGGCAGCAGCAGGGCAGGCATCAGGTGTGGGGAGTGGCTGGAGCTGTGCCTGGGAGGTTCAGGCTGGGTTTTGGGAAAGGTTTCTCCCCCCAGAGGGTGCTCAGGGAATGGGCATGGCCTCGAGGCTGCCAGAGCTCCAGGAGTGTTTGAACAACTCTCTCAAGGACAGGGTGGGATTTTTAAGGTGTCTGTGCAGGGCCAGGAGCTTCACTGGATGATCCCTGTGGGTCCCCTCATAAATGGCAAAATACAGAGTGGGGATATAATGGGATATATTATATGAAATATCATATATTCCGTGATATTTCCAATGTATATTTTGCTATTTATGAGAAGCACCTCTACCATAACTCCCACAAGATTATCCCACAGCCAAACCCTACAGAACATCCCCCTGAAGATGCCAGACTCCCAGGAGAGCAGTCCCCAGCCCCAGGGAAGCTCTCTGGAGGTGGATGAGGTGCTGCGAGAGGGGCAGGAGCCAGCCCGACTCACAAGGAGAACTCCTCGCGCAGGCCCCGCCGGTGGTATTTGGGTTCTGTGGGCGTTCATAGTATTGAATTTGCATAAGCAGCTTGTCGCGAGTGGTGAGAGACACGGAGCGAAAGGCACCATCTGCGAGGCCTGAGCCTGTGTGCTCATCCCATCAGAATCGATGCGTGCGTAGGAGGCAAAGAGAGTACTTTTCAGTCAGTCAAATGATGCCTTTGACTCACAGAAATTCCATGAATTTCCACTCAAGGTTAGCTTTTGCTAAATGGAGTGTGAAGAAGAAGATGCTCTCAGCTTATCCTCTTCGTAATACGGCCACCCTTTATTTGTCTCAATTGCACATGCCTCAAAAACTCCGAGCGCCTAGTGCTATCACATGTCCACTACTCCACCGCATATTTAGTTAAACACATCCAGGGATAGTTGTGACTCCACCACCTCCCCAGTGTTCCAAGAATTCCCAGAATTCACAGAATGATCAGGTTGGAAGAGATCTCCAAGATCATCAAGTCCAACCCAGCCCTAAACACTCAACTCAGCCCTGGCACCCAGAGCCAATCCAGGCTTTGTTTAAACACCTCCAGAGCAGTGCCCACCTCCTGGCAGCACACTCCAGTGCCCAGTCAGTCTTCTCTGTGAAGGATTTTTTCCTGTCCAGCCTAAACTTCCCCCCTGGCACAGCTGGAGGCTGTGTCCTCTGGTCCTGGTGACCACCTCCAGACCTTGTGGGAATTGTCTGAGCACAAAGAACAGAACAGAATGACCAGGTTGGAAGAGACCTCCAAGATATCGAGTCCAACCCAGCCCCAACACCTCAACTCAACCCTGGCACCAAGCCACATCCAGGCTTTGTTAACACACCCAGGATGGGGACTCCATCACCTCCCTGGACAGAACATTCCAGAACTTTATCACCTTTCTTTGTAAAAAACTTTTTCCCTGATATCCAGCTAAATTTCCTTGGGGCAGCTCGAGGCTGTGTGCTCTTTTGTGTCAGTTCCTGGAGAAAGAGCCCAGCCCCAGCTGAGCACAGGCACTTTCAGGAGCTGTGCAGAGTGATGAGGGCTCCCTGAGTCTCCTTTTCTCCAGGCTGAGCACCCCAGCTCCCTCAGTGGTTGCTCACAGGGTTTGTGCTCCAGACCCCGTCACCAGCCTCGTTGCCTCCTCTGGACACGTTCCACCCCTCCTAAATTGGGGGCCAGAACTGGACACTGCACTTGAGGTTCAGAGCGCGAACAACCCGAGGGAAAACACTCTTCTAAGCAACCTGCTGCCAGGAAGAAGCCCAGGGCTGGGCACAGCTCAGATGAGGTGTTTGAAAACGGAGGTGTCATGGAAGAAGGAAAAATTTGAGCTCGAGTTTATAAATCATTCAAACAATGGATTTATATTTTTCTTAGCTACAAAATTTTAAAAGCATAGTAATGGTTTCTTTACTTTTAAACATTCCAAACTCACTAAATTTTAGTATTTTTACAATGGTGAGGCGTGTGGTAAGAAGGTTGTTCCAAGAAGCCTGTGGACTTGATACCCCTGGAGGTGTCGCAAGCCAAGGTTGTGACAGGGCTTGGAGCACCCTGGGCACATGGGGAAGGTGTCCCTTGCCATGGCAGGGGTGGCAACTGAGATGGGATTTTAAAGGTCCCTTCCAGGAATTAAAACTATCCAGTGTGAGAATTAATATATCAGGTTGGTGAGATTTTTCAACTGCAGCATAACCAGCAAGTTTATTCTGAGGCTAATAAATCAAGCCAACCACACACATGCTAGTATAGGTTGTGGACACCGTGAGATTATTCCATTTTTTATATCCTGGCCCTGTTTTCCAGGCAAGTTAGAGAACAAGGGCTCCTCTAACTCACTGCCTGTGTGCACGAGCCAGCTCCTGCAAGCACCTCCCCCTGCACAGACATGATGTGTGCAAAGCTTTACCTGATTAATTCAAGCTGAGCAGTTTTCCAGATTGCTTGAAAATAGGCCTTCTTTGTAAACAGTTTACCCGAGGATACAGCTGTCAGGAGGAAAAGCAAGAGGTCACGACAGCAAAACCCTGGACGAGCAGTCCTGAACATGGCAGCGTTTGTGCTTTTGCCTGAGGAGAGGATTTGCATCAGGCTTGTATGACAAAAGTGACCTGTGTGTACAGAGTGCCCAGCCCTGGGCTCCTGGGAATCACCTCCTGCAAGTGGCTGTTCTGCAGGAAGCCCCTGCCACGTAACATCTTTTGCAGGGAAGAGGAGTGTAATGGACAAGAGAAAAGAGCACAGAGCCTCATTTCTCCAGTTTCAGCTTTTTTTGGATTTCAAAATTTCCCTCTGCTGGTACCAACTATCAGGCAAGCAGAGGATAGTAGATTTGGTACTCTCCTGTAAAGCTGGGAGGGAAAGAGAGGGACAGAGGGAACACCTCTGACTCCTTGGCAGCCCTCAGAATCTCTCCTTCAGTCGTAGCAATCAGTGCCCGCGGAGTAGTGTGAGTGGATGCAGGCAGGCTGGCTGGGAATGGCGAAACTGAGCAGCAACTGGGCCTCACAGTCTCAGTAATTGAGTAATTAATTATTAGTTTCTCCTTGTAGTGACCAAAGTGACCTGTTGTGTACAAGAGTCCTCAGCCCTGGAATCACCTCCTGCAAGTGGCTGTCTCCTGCAGGAAGCCCTGACACGTTAATTCTTTGTCAGGGAAAGGAGAGGTGTCAATGTACAAGAGAAAAGGCTCTCATCTCCTGCCAGTTCAGCTTTTGTTGGATTTTCAATGTTCCCTCTGCTGGGGACCAAGCTATCAGTGGCAAAGCAGAGGAGATGGATTTGTGCTCCTGTAAAGCTGGGAGGGAAAGAAGAGGACAGAGGGAGCAGCTCTGACTCCTGCAGCCTCAAGCCTCTCTCCTTCAGTCAGCAATCAGTCCTGGAGTAGGTGAGTGTTATGCAGGCAACCTGGCTGGAATGGGAACTGAGCAGCAAAAATCTGGGCCTCACAGTCATAATGTAATTAAATTATTAGTTTTTTCTTCTTTGTAGTGACAAAGTGACCTGTGTGTACAGAGTCCTCAGCCCTGGAATCACCTCCTGCAAGTGGCTGCTCCTGCAGGAATTGCCCTGACTCGTTAACTCTTTGTAGGGGAAAGGAGGAGGTGTCAATGTGACAAGAGAAAAGAGCTCTCATCTCCTCCAGGTTCAGCTTTTGTTTGGATTTTCAACTTCCCTCTGCTGGACCAAGCTATCAGGGCAAGCAGAGGAGMTGGATTTGTGCACACAGAGGACAGAGGGAGCAGCTCTGACYCCTGYAGCCCTCAGCATCTCTCCTTCAGTCAGCAATCAGTGCCAGGAGTAGGTGAGCGGATGCAGGCACCTGGCTGGAATGGGAACTGAGCAGCAACCAGGCCTCACAGTCAGTAATTATAATTAATTATCAGTTTTCCCAAGCTATCTTTGGGTTATAAACTGTGCTGAAGTTAGGCTGGGAACATCCCCGTGGGAAGTGCACACTGTGGGGAATCCAGCCTTGGTTCTGCTGGTGAATCCTCCAGTCTTTGCTTCTGAATCATTTGAAAAAATGTTCCACCTTTGTGGCTGAACTGCCCTGACTCCTGTTCCTCAGGCCTTCTGTACTACTGAAACTTCTTGAAACCTGAAATATCTACTTAAAAATGTTTTAACTGAAAGAAAATATAGTGGCAAATAGCAACTTTAAGAGTTTAAGAGAAAAATTAGCTAAAAAAACACATTGAAGGAGTGAGCAGCACAGGGCAAATGTGTCACTCCTCTTGATCTCAAGGCTATATCAATATCAGGTTGGTTTGCATTTTAAATAGTGAAAATTCAGTTCTTTACCCTTTCTCATTTCAAATCCAAGGAAAACCTCATTCTAGGAGTTTTTCCTATGTGGTTTTAATGAAGGGACACAACCCTGTCCCTCACAGCACAGCACTTGTCTCTTATACACATCTAGATGTGTATAAGAGACAGACAGCACTGTGAAATATTCCTGTCTCATCCTAACACCCTGCATGGATGGGACAGATCCAGCTGTGGGAATTGGCACAATCAAGGAGGAGCTGCCATGGATTTTAAATAGTGAAAATTCAGTTTTTTACCCCTTCTGATTTCAAACCCAATGAGGAAAACCTCGTTCTAGGAGGTTTTCCTACGTGGTTTTAATGAAGGGACACAACCCTGTCCCTCACAGCACAGCACTGTGAAATATTCCTGTCTCATCCATGTCCCAGCATGGATGGGACAGATCCAGCTGTGGGAATTGGCACAAATCAAGGAGCAGCTGCCATGGGAGTGCTCAGGAGCTGGCAGCAGAGGCAGGGGARGCAGCAGGACTCACCCACAGCTCCACACATCAATGGCAGGGGTGTAACGCTCCTCCCCAAGCAGCAGTTCTGGGGGTCGGTACCACAACGTGATGACTTTGTTGGTGTAGGGACGGCTGCAAAGCAAAACAACACAAATAAAAACTCAACCCAAGAGCCACAAAAGCCTGAAAATTGCTCGATTTTATTTCCCAGCTGCACTTACACCTGTTGGTGGCAGCAGGGGGGGTTTCAAGTGTCTGCACTTCTGAGTTAAAAACAGTTGAGGGGTACCATGGATTTTACAGCAATCAGGACTTGCTGTAAGTACCCAAGACTGAAAATCCCTGACCCTCAGCAGGCTGCCATCACTGAATGGTGACTGAGCTTGGAGCAAAACCTGCTTCAGGGTAGGTCAAAGCAAGCAGAGAAGAAATTTTGGCTCCTTCTGAGCTGCTCTTCTAATGAAAGGTTAACACACCAACCAGGAGTGTATCTGTCCAACAGCTGGAGCTGGATGYTACCACTAAAAATGATTTCTCAGGACCTCCAAGGGAGGCATTGTGTGGATAACTAAGAAGGAAGAAGCTCATCCCACCCAGACAAACCCTTTCCCCCTCCTCACCTCTCCTCCGAGCTGTAGAGTCGGGCGAGCCCAAAATCTGCAAGTTTGATCTGCCCACTGAAAGAAAAAAAAACAGCCCATGGTTTAAATCACAGTTAAAACACAGAATTATGGAATGCATTGAGCTGCCAGGGACCCATCAAAACCCAACTCCTACTTAAACCCCAGTTAAAGGGTGAGGAAACCCCCCAGTGCAGCAGAAAAGCTTCACAAAGCCACAGGAATTAGTGCYGGATATGCCAGGCTTAATTCTCCACTTCAAAGAAATACAAAGTTAAAAAAAACCCCAAAACYCARTAATTCAGTGTCATCTTATCACAAACCCTTCCCACAAACAGGATAATGTTCCAGAGATTTTTTTTAGGTGGACATTGAGACATTTGGTTGTAATTATGGACAAGATTCTTGTAMAAGTTGGTCACCTGTTGTTCAATAAGATGTTGGAGCACTTGATGTCTCGATGAAGGAAATTCTTTTTGTGACAGTAATCCAGACCCTCCATTAACTGTTTCATGAAAGACTTGATATGGTCCTCTGAGAAATGTACCAAGCCAGATTCTAGCAGCCCCATTAGGTCATGGTCCATGTACTCAAACACAAGGTAAAAGGCACCTGGGATAATAAACACAGAAATGGTTGAARGCAAAAGGAGAGACACAAAAAAGAGGAGGAATGAAAGGAGATTAAATTGTTGAAAGAGTCTTTGTTGTGCATGATTCTGCTGGAGTTGTTTTTTTTTTCACAGCCCTTTGCTGTTTTGCGCTTACTGGGTGTCCTTTTCCTTCAAGGGGTAAAAAAGCCCCAAAACAACTAAGTAGCCTCACCAAGCTGAGATCTGAAATTAAATAACACTCAAAACAAATTCCTCTGCAGTTCTGGCCACATTTACCTTCATGCTTTGGTTATTTTCTAACAAGAAAGTTTGTTGAAGGATTACWATGCATGGTTTGAACTTGTGTTTGGGCTGTTCCCTTCTCTCTCCTGGAAGAGAAGGTCCCAAACAAGAGCCAGTGGSATGCTAAAACTCTTTTTCCACAGTGACTGAGGACAAAGAACTTTTCACACTACTACTAAGTTTGTTAGCACTAATCAGTGTTAAAAGTAACCCTGTAAAGGCTTTTTTTTAAAGACTGCTCTCCTGTGACTCTGCAGGAATGCAATTGACTCACTCCAACTGGAACCTGTCCTTTGAGGCGAGGTCAAAGCCAGATCCAACCTCGCTGGAACCGCAGGAGGAACACAAAGAAACAAACCCACCCCAGAGCAGAGTTAACACTAAACCAAGGAGCTGCATCACATCTGTGGTGAATAAAAACCACCTCTGCAGCCAGCTGTACCTTTGTCCTTCTTGAAATCCAGTGCATCTTGTTTGTCTGTGACGATCTCCTTCATGTTGACCACGCTGCGGTGGATGAGCTGCCGCAGGATTTTGATCTCGCGGATGGCCGTGATGGGGAATCCTTCCTTCTCATTGTCCAGGCGCACCTTCTTCAGAGCCACCAGCTCACCTGCACGCCACAGAGGGGCACAGCCTGCTCAYCTGCACCCCCAAGGGACTTGGGAGCAGCTCCAARCAGGGAAAATGCCCACCAAGGGACYTCCTTACTCATTTTAGTTCAATCGCTCTGCTAGGAGCTCTCACCTGACACCTGTGCTTTTCCTAGAGAAATGGATTTGTAGAGCCTTATAAATAACACCAGATACTTTGGAGAAATAGAACTAGGAAAGATGCATTGTAGTAGGAGCCACAAAGAGTAATTTTAGATGACTGGCTTTAAGACATTTGCAGTATGGTGTGGTAAAAGACTGATAAGCCAAGAAACGCTTCTAGTGATTGCAATGCATTTGCTACTACTCACGGATTGGCAATGCCTTCCACTAATGGATTGCAATGCCTTCCACTACTGGACTTGCCAAATCTTCCACTATGAGCAATGCCTTCCACTGATGCCCCCCCATCCCCTCCACTACTGATTGCCAATATCCTTCCACTACTGATTGCAATGCACTTCCATCTGATTGCAATGATCATTGATTGCAATTAAGAAATATTTGGCTTCTGATTGTGATGGTGTGAATCTATAACATCTGAAATTAGAATAAAAGTTTTTAAAATATCTCTCAATTGCTCCATCTCTGGTCAGGAAACACAACACTGCTGCACACAAAGGGGGAACAGAAGTTACACTAGGATTTCCCAAGCTGTGCTGCAATAAAATCTGATAATTTAAAAGCAGGGGTTCAGCTGGCACCTGTGGTCACCACAATCATCTGTCCAGGCATCAAACCACACCCCAGGCACAGGATTCACCAGCAGAGCAGGAACATGGGCACTAAACTCAGAATTCCAGAGCTGCTGCTCTCCTGCCCCCTTTCGAAAACACCCGATGGAAGCGCTGAGTCACTTCTGACCTACAGGATTTTATCACTGTGGAGCAGCACTGGCAGAGAGCTGAGCACAAATCCAGAGTGGATTTACCTGGAGCCATGCTCACCTGTGTCTTGTCCTTGGCTTTGTAGACCTGCCCGTAGTCCCTCTCCGATGATGCCGATGATGTCGAACTTGTCCACGCAGCGTTTGCCCCAGTCGCTCTCCGTCTGCCCTCTCCCCATAGCGAGGACAACAGATTCTGCAGGAGGGAAGAGCTCTGTGAGACACCTGAGGGCTCCAGCTCAGTGCCATCCCACCAAAAAACCACCTGCTTGATTGGGTAATCCATAAAATACAACAGCAAAGCTCAGGCATGCTGGCGTTGCATTCCAGAATTGGAATTTTTATTTTAATGGATTTTTGGTGTATAACCCCAACTACACCCAATACAGAAATATGATCCTGGGGGTCCAGCTCAGTGCCACCCACCAAAAAACATCTGCTCAACTGGGTTAATCCCTAAAATACAACAGCAAAACTAGGCATGTTGGCGTTGCACTCCAGAATTGGAATTTGTATTTTAATGTATAATCCCAACTACACCCAATCCAAAAATATTATCCTGGATGGCATTATCACACTACAGCAGGGCAAAAATCAAAGTCTGGGATATTTTGCAGGATGCTGGATGTTTGGTTTTTATTAAACACTGTAAAAAACAGCAGGGAATTTTGCTCCCTCAGTAACAGCTTAAATTTGCGATCAGGGAAAGTTCTCTATGCCTTGAATGTGGAATCTCAGAATGGTTTGGGTTGGAAGGGACATGAAATATGATCCAGCCATGGGCAGGGACACTTTCACCATCTCAGGGTGCTCCAAGCCCTGTCCTTGGACACTTCCAGGGATCAGCACAGCTTCTCTGGGCACCCTGTGCCAGTGAAGAACTCAAATTTCCCATTTGGAACAATCAACTTTCGAAAGCAACAAGAGTTTTATACAGAAATGCTCATCCAGAGGTTTCTTCTGGCTAAATCAAAGAGAAAAGAGCTTTTGGGGTAGATGTGGCTAAAGGCTGGACATGACACACTCCAGCAACTTCTACCATTAACACTCAAATAAATGGGCAAGCTGCATTTATSTGAGGGCTCAAATGTGAAACAACCCACAGGAAACAGCCATTATACTGAATAATACAGAAATAGGAACTTGTTTTCTCCCCTATCTCACTTCCCTCAATAAAAAACTCTCAAACCAGTCAGAAGACTTGAGACTTAAAGATTAAAAAAAAAATAAAATTTAAAAAAAAAGAAGTCAGCCTTACTTTGGTCTCTTTTTGAAGGGTTGCTGAGGTGGTGTGGCTGCCTTTGGTTCTGGGGAGTCAGGAGGAGATGGGTCCCCCCCAGGGAGCTCTGGGGGGAGCGGGAGGTCCGTGAGTAAGTGTCGTGGTCTCTGCTCTCTGTCCTTCTTCACAGGTTTTGGAGGAAGAATCTCTTTTGGACTAAACTCCGAAAAGTCAATACAACACAAAAGTCAGACTCAACAAACAAACAAACAAAAAAAGCTACTGCAGGACAACAGCTCTGGTTGACAATGTGAGGCTTAAGTGTCAAAATTAGCACGTCAAAATGTAAAATAAATCAGCTTAAATTTACAATGTTAATACACCAGGAGAGAAAAGTGTCAGGGTGGAACACATCATGAACTGAACACACAGGTCTGCACTAGAATTTCCTCAATTTGCACAAATCAATACCAGTAATTCAGAATTTCCTGTGAGGCAGCTCAGGGGATCAGCCAGCACCCACTTTCTGACCTTTACTTCCTCTATTTACTCCATTTATCACCATGAAATGAAGTGCTTGACTTGGTGAGGACCACTATAAATACAGAGCCAGAGCTAAACCTTCCTCCACAAGAAACTTTTAACCTTTTAGCAAGGACTGGAAATGTGGCTTTAACTCCCAAATGCTGCTGAGGAACCAAAAGTTGATTTTTCAAATCCAATTATCAGGAGTTTGGTTTAGGCTGGCAGGAGCAGAACCTGCTTTCTCTTTCATGTGAGGAGAATTCCTGGGTTKGAKTAGTCACAAATTCTCCATGCAAATCTCTGCTTCACCAGAAAAAGAAAAAAATTCAGAGATCCAAACAGCCTTCCCAGGTCTGTTTTTAGGGCAGGGAGCAGATTTGGTGTTTGAACCATCAGGCCTAACACTTTAGAATAAATGAACTGGTGGAAGTAGGTCRTTTTCCCAATTATTTTATTAGACACTGCCTAATAATCTGCACGACAATCTCTTGTGAAAYCTACTTAAGGAGGAAGACAAAAAAACCACCAGAAATGGGAGAGGTAGATGGGCTGAAATTCTTCTCCCCATTGACAGCAAAATCCTTAGAAGCAGAATAATCATGTTCAAATATCCACAGAGAATCACAGGGAAYTGTTAAGGCTGGAAAAGATCAAGTCCAACCATGAACAGTCACATTCACCACTAAACCACAAAAAAACTCAGCTTTTGTCCAGAATTAAAACCAATTTCTTTCTAAGACCATGGTGGGAAGGGTGAAGGTGTGTCTGGAGAGTGAACCTGCAGTGCCCAGGTTCTAAATTACCAATTACCAGTTCTCAATTACAAAAAGTTCCCATTTCCTTGCCTTTTATCTGTTCACTTCTCTATTTGCATACCAGCACTTGGTTTCTCTAAGCTCAGTTCCCCCAGGACACCTGGGTTGGTCACCAGGGGGAGGAAGCCAAACAGAGCCTTCAGAGCTGCCCAAGCAGAGAAAAAACCAAGAATAAACATCAAGAACACAACAAAAGCTCCTTGGAGCTCCTTTCCTCTGAACCAGGAGGAGTGGCACCCCAAAACCAGCAGGGATRGCACCCCAAAATCAGCAGGAATTTCAGCAGCCAGGTGAGTTCTGTGTTCCYAGGAAGCTGCACAAGCTCTGCATCAAATCAGGACTAAATTTGTACCAATTCCTCCTCTCCTGGTGAACCAACCAAACCTAAAAGGTAATTCTGGAGAGGTTAAAGAATCTCCACCTGAACAAATTCTGTCCTTGGACACTTCAAAACCCAATTTTCAACCCTGGATTTGCCACTGGGCTTGGGGCTGGAACATTCCCCAGGCTCAGCAAGGACAAAAGTCCAGCTCAAAGAGTTTTGCTTATAAAAATGAAGGSCACTGGTGAAGGGTGAGATTCTGCACAGTCAGGGCCACATGGAACTGCCACCAGACTCAGCAAAACAAGTGGGATTTCCCATCCTTTATTGGGAAAAAGTCACAGAGAGGCATTTACTGAGCCCCAGCATCACTCCAGCCCTGAGGTCAGGGATAAAACACTTTTACAGAGCTAAGTCACACCTGGGTGGTAAAAAAAACAGAGCTCTAGGAGTGAGTGGTTGAAAAAATAAATAGAAATTTGCAGGATAACTTGTGGGATTGGAAATGAGGGAAAATCAGCAGGAAGCTCAAAGCTCCTGCTCAGCACAGAATTTTATGATCAGTAATATTTACTGAACAACATCACACAGGGAGGGCAACAAACACACACCAGSCTCACTTTTAGGTTGGAGGCAGTGGGAACATTTCCCTGCTTGCCATCAATACCAGAATCATCCATGAGAATAAATCCAATTATTCAGAATATGTAACACTTCACCACAGGGTGATTGTATTGAGTCAGGACTGTGGGATACCACACTGGTCACTGAAAATGTGCTTTACTCCTCAATCCCAGCACATCTTTAGTGATGGCTGGGAAGACAGAGGAGATTTTAGGAACTACAGGCTAAGCAGATCAAATAAAAAATATATTTCACTGATGACCTTAAGTTAATGGCACTGCAAAATATACTAACAGCTAGAAAAGGAGAGAAAAAACAACTGAGGTTTTTTTTTTCTTTTCCACTCCATTCTGGATATTCTKCTCCTTTCTTCCCAGCAAAAGAAACCCCCTGAGTGGGGTTTTCAGATAAATTCATCACAGAAGCCACAACYACCCCCAGCCCAGCCAGAGCTGCAATCACAGGACAGAGCCAAGGCTGCATGTTTTGATCAGAAATAATCAGGAAATAAAGTTAAAGCAGGTGCAGTTTCACTCATTTTTAAACTTTTCAAACAAACAATACCTACTTCTCAAGCAATGAATTGCTTGCATCAATTACTCAAGAATTAAGACAATACTCAAGTTAAACCAATGCTGGTTTTACATTATGGGTATAGCCTGTGAATCTGGAACAGAAAAAGCTCTGGTTTGTGTACTTGGTACGAATTTTTTAGCTTTTTCCTGTTCCTTGAGTACAAGTTTCTAAAGAATTAAGCAAACAAAAAAAAAAGTTAAAGCAAGTGTGCAAACAGCTCCAACACAAAGAGAGGCAAACCCYCAGCTCCACATTCCATCCCTGTAATAACCATGAGCAAGGAGTGATGTGAAATCTTTACCAAGCAGCAGCCAAACCTCTTGTTTCCCACAGAGATAAGAGACAACAACCTGCAGGAGACCATAAAACTCTCCACACAAACCTGGAACAGCCCTGGGATAAATCCTTTAAACCAACACCGCAGTTATACTCTGCAGRATAAGCTCATAACTGTAAAACCAACCCCAAAAAAAACCCCTTTTTATTCAAGGCTTTGCTGTTAAATGCTAAAGGGGATGCTCTGGTGTGTGACCTTACCTATCCAAGTCATCTTCCCCAACTAAAATAGGGGGGAGCGGAAGCGGAGGCAAGGTGGAAGTTTTCAGGTGCGGGATAGCAGCCGTCACAGACACTTGGGTTTTTGGAGCCACCTGCACAGAGGACTGGGAGTTCACCTGAGAGGATAAAGTAGACGTCCTTGGGTGGGAAGAAGATGGCAAAGACGTTGGGGCTGGAGGTGGAGGGGCCTGAACAGGAGTCACTGGGGCTGGAGGCAAAGGAGGGACAGCGGGTGACGGAGGCAGCGGCGGCAGCGGCGGCGTGGGAGGCGGAGGGGTGGTGGTGGGCAGAGGTGGAGGAGGGGATTTGATGGCGGGGAGGGGGGGTGGAATCTCCTTCTCGGCTGTGTCTGTCTCCTTTGGAGATACCAGGTCCTCTACCACTGCTACAGGCTTCGAGTCTTTTGTTCCCGTGGGTTTGGAATCCCTAAGTGGAACAGGGTGTTTCCTCTCCGAGTTCTCCTCTGCCTTGGATTTCGTTGTCTCCGCAGGGGCTTTAGGCTCTGCGTTGGTGTACAGTAAATTAACCGAGTCCGTGTCAGGAGCTTTCTCAGATTTAACAGTTTTGGTGACCTTTTTAGACTCTGTCCCAGCCTCCTTCAGCTCAGCCAAGCTGTTCTCCTTCCTAGCCAGGATAACAGGGGAGCCTTTCGCCTCCTTGCCGTCCACCTTGGCTGCAGCTGCTGCAGCGGCYGCTCTCTCCTTCTTCTTCCTGCTGAGCTCTGCTCCCAGGCTGGAGTTGAGTGGGAGCCTGCTTGGGGAGATGCTGGAATGGCGACTGCGGGAGCCAGACCTCTGCTTTTTGCTGTGAGATGAGTGCCTGGAGTAGCCAGGGCTGCGGCTCCGGGATTTCACAGATTTCCTGGGGAGAGAAAGGAAAACRGAGCTTCTCTCACCCTCTGAGCTGCTCACCAACAGTTGAATGTG
Source organism: Sporophila hypoxantha (assembly GCA_002167245.1). NCBI lineage: Eukaryota > Metazoa > Chordata > Aves > Passeriformes > Thraupidae > Sporophila > Sporophila hypoxantha. The sequence goes on along the minus strand of NDFG01000064.1, from coordinate 468,418 downwards.
TTGTTGGTCAGCTCAGAGAGGCCACAASATCTGTCAGGAGAGGCTGGAGCTASTGGAAGGAGTTTTTGAGTCAATCAGGAGCAGTTTTAGACAATCAACACCCACCCTTCCTATGCCAGACCCACCATCAGGGAAGGATCAAAGCTGGACAGCCCCAAGGGAAAGAGATCACAGCTCACACACCCAACAGGAGACTCTTGGAACATTCCAATAATATTTAGGAATATGTCACAGGAATTATATGCAACTTTAAAGGAAACCATGGATAAAACACCACTGCCCTCATGGGAATGCTGCCGCAGGAAATCGGGCACCTCACACTCCTTTCACCCTCTGAGCTACTCACCAACAGCTGAATGTGTTGTTGGTCAGCTCAGAGAGGTCACAACACCTGCCAGGAGAAGCTGGAGCTACTGAAGGAGTTTTTGAGTCAATCAGGAGCAGTTTTATACCATCAGCACCCATCCTTCCTGCGCCAGGGAAGGATCGAGGCTGGACAAGCCCCAAGGGAAAGAGGAGATCACAGCTCACACACCCAACAGGAGACTCTTGGAACATTCCAATAATATTTAGGAATATTTCACTGGAATTATGTGTAACTTTAAAGGAAACCATGGATAAAACACCACTGCCCTCATGGGAATGCTGCCTCAGGAAATCGGGCACCTCACGCTCCTTTCACCCCCCTGGTTCTTTTGCTGCTATCTCAAATTTGCATAGTGTGATTTGGAAGAAGGAAAAATAAACCCCAGGAATTGTAACTCTATTGGTCAAGGTCTTCCTGTACAAAGAATGGGCTCTAAATCAGGYGTGTGTGCAGAAATAATCAGAGAAAATCCGTGCTGGGAGAGAAGCAAGGCAGGAAACACCTCACACCATCAGGGCTCTCCCCACATGAACCTGCTCAGGAGAGAGGGGAAACTGATGGGGAAACCAGATAAGCACTAAAATGGAAGTGGAAACTGGAACTTCCAGTGCTTATATCAAATTCCTGATAAGCCAGAACTGTTTCCTCCACTCCAGGAGGAACAAGGATTGGGCAGGGTGAGGCAGGAGGCTTTAATGGTGTGGTGGGCTCTGATGCCAACAGGACAACCAAAAATTCTGAGTTCAAATACTGAAWAACAGACACAACACTCCACTCARGACACATCTAACTTGGAAAACACAAAATCCCTCAAAACAGTCCCACAGCAGTAATAAAACAAATTTAACAGCAGCAGTTCAAACACAGGTGACATTGGTTCCCTTGTAACCATACTCAGAACATAATTACCAACACCAATTAGTATTATSCCAAGACAATAAACATTTGGAAAATAAACTGGAGAAGTGAGACAATGGGAAATTCCTGTCCCAACAGCAGCAGCACCTTGCAGGAGGGGCAGCTGTGAGTGTGGGAGGTGAAGGGGATCAGAATTCCTCTCTCCCACTTGGAAGCACAAGCTCAGGGCTCGTGCTGACAGCGGCCAAACAACAGCAGAGCTGTAGGGGAGTCCTTACCTTTAGACTTGCAAAAAAAAAATATAAATATACAACCAGAAGGAGAAAAAAGCAGGGTCTGCAGTCCCASAGGTGTTTCCCTCCTCAGGATCAGCTCTTTTCCCAAGGTTTCTGCTCAGTGACTGACAGTCTGGGCTGCACTTTGTCTGACACCACGAGCAGTCACCTTTCCAGCAGCTCCAAGACATTTGCAGGTTATGGAAAACATTCCTAATGAATCCTGTAGGATGTCACCTACTGCAACCACAAAGTTTTGGGGTTAACAYTCCCTGCTGCAATTCATCCAGCATGGATTGTTCAAGATGCTGCAGTGCCCCTTCTCCTGCTCCCTGYCTTCCATCCTGCCCCATGAGAACCCCCAAGAGTTCCAATTCATGGAATTATGGAAAGGTTTGGGTTGGAAGAACCTCAAAGCTCATCCAGTGCCACCCCTGCCATGGCAGGGACACCTTGCACTGTCCCAGGCTGCTCAGCCCTGTCCAGCCTGGCCGCTGTGCACTGCCAGGATCCAGGAGCAAGCCACAGCTGCTCTGGGCACCCTGTGCCAGGGGCTCTCATCCTCACCAGAATAAACCCAGCTGGATGCAGAGCAATCAAACCAGATCCAAAGCAAAACACCTCCAAAAATCCATTTTACTTATTTATGATGCTAATTTGAAACACAGAAGGGACAGTGCCTGGACCAGGACAGGTGAAGTGGGGAAGTCTTGGAATGCTCAGATCTCTCACAGGGCCCACAGAACTAGCTGGAATGACTCCCTGAGTCATTCCAAGACCAAGTTCCAACTCATGGAAAGGTTTGGGTTGGAAGAACCTCAAAGCTCATCCAGTGCCACCCCTGCCATGGCAGGGACACCTTGCACTGTCCCAGGGTGCTCCAAGTCCTGTCCAGCCTGGCCTTGGGCACTGCCAGGTATGCAGGAGCAGCCACAGCTTCTCTGAGGAACCTGTGCCAGGGCCTCTCACCCTCACCAGAATAAACCCAGCTGGATGCAGAGCAATCAAACCAGATCCAAAGCAAACACCTCCAAAAGTCCAATTTTACCTTATTTATGATGCTAATTTAGAAACAGCCAGAAGGGACAAGTGCCTGGACCAGGACAGGTGAGKGTGGGGAAGTCTGGAATGCTCAGAYCCTCTCACAGGGCCCACAGAACCAGCTGGAATGACTCCCTGACCTTCCAGCAGCAAATATCCACACTCCAGGAATAAATCCATCCATTCCCTCCCAGTCCTCTTCACTCCACAGGCACCCTTCACCTTTTTCTCTTCACTAACAATAATTCCCTACAGTTACCACACAARTAACTGCTGTTTCCAAGCCTCTTTTCCAGGCTGGTGTTCACAGCTGCTTTGTGAGACCTGAAAAAGGCTCCACATGCAGCTTCTCCCAGCTCCACCTAGAGCAAACCTCACCTCCCATCCTCAGAGCATCAGCAGCCCCCAAAATTCCAGCCCAGCACCTGCTGAGGGGCCTTTTATCACTGCATATCTCAAAAAAAAACAGGCAATAAAGTGCAGAAGATGCACAGGCAGGTTTTGCTTCTGGAATAAAATAATTTCCATCCTCTGRAATGATTTTTTGTAACCATTTAACAGCACTTTTACCCCTTTCTCCATKAATTTGTTAAGCCTTGGTGTCACATTCCACACCTTACTTGCTTTGTCAAGGTTATCCAGGATGGATGAGGGGCAATTCAGCCTCACATTCCTTCCTCCTTCTGGATAAAAATGTTTTGGGATTAAAACCCACCCTACTGGAAAACAGAAATAAAAGATACCAACCCTGACAGCTGTGAATTAACAAAGAAGTGATGGCTTCATCTAAAAATCCAAATTAAAAAGCAYGATGAGATTTATTTAAGTCACACAATCAGAAGATTGGGATGAGGGGAATGCCAGAACCTTCCATGCTGAGATGGCCAAGGTTAACACGTACACAATTCCACATCATCCACCCTAAAYCACCTACAAATATTTCAATATTTTACCTGCTCTAAACAACACAGAGTTAAAGATAAAGCAGAAAACACTCTCAGGGAAGCCTGACTGCTCCAATTTCTCAGGAAAAAAGCTTTAATTCTTATTTTTGACCACAGCAAGGAGCCAGCATGTGCACACTCCCACCTCCAGCAAGCTGAGGGGCTCTGGAATTCCATCTCCTTGTTTTAGCTGCAGTGACAGCAGTTGCCACACAGAATGGCAAAGCACATCTGTTATTTTCCCCACTGACCAAATCATCCTCGTTGGGAAGTGAGTTGTTTTCCACAGCCACTGGAAATGCAAAMAACTCTGGATTTTCTCCAATCAGCACAGCACATGGGTGCAGCTCCCTGATGATGTGTTTTGGACATGGAGATGAAAGAAAACACTAAAAAAAAAAAAACCCACCCCATATTGTCAGTCAGTGGAAATAATGGAGTGTCCCAGAAAAGCCTGAGGAACACAAGCTGTGCTCAGGTGTTCCCTGCCTGAGTGTGCCAGTTAAAGAGGTTTTCTCTCCCAAAAAAATGTTCYTGCCCCTTCACAGGAAGCACAGAAGGGATCAAAGTCAGCTGCCTCCTTTCAAACTCATCTGCAGCACATCAAGGTGAGGAAGGCTCTGCCCATCCTCTCCCTCAGGTGAGCCCCCTGAGTCTCCTGGACACACCTGACCCAGAGTCCCCCCTTTCAGTCTCACCTCACAGCCTGGCAGCTCCACAAAGCAAAACTAACACATGAATTACAACTTAAACTTCAGCTGACACATGGAAACCAGGTGAAATTCCCTCYGTCCCTGTGCTACAGCCACTGCAGGCAGGTGTTTTCCAAAGGGAATGGAATACCTCACACAGTCAGTGAGTTCTCTGCCCAGGAAAGAGAGAAGAGGGAGTTATCAAGGCAGAGGTTCAGAGAGAATGTAAACAGTGAGTAACCTTTGGAACTYATCTGGTTTGGGGTCCAGCATTTAGTCCAAGATGTCCTTAGAAAGCAGCTCTGGAAGTTTAGGGAAGCAGCACAAAGTGCTCTGAAGTTGCTGCCATAMATCAGGGGAATGGAACTGCTGGATTTCTCACCTCAGAAGCAGCCAGCCACTCACACAGAGAGGTTCTGCTGGAAGAAAACTCTAAAACTCTCAGGATACCTCTGAAGYTGCTTCTCCCTGCTCAGGGCTGGCCACTGACCCAGTGCCACAACTCAGAGCTGTATCACTCACTCTTCAAAGGTCAGTAAATGATGTGGCAGAGTAGCACCAGCAGGCAAAAAGGATTGAAGGGAAGGAGGAGAAACCCATCCAGGCCTAGCCCTGAGAACCTCCCAAGTGTACACAGAGAAAACAGGCCAGAGGAGGAGCAGCCTGCAGGAAATTTTCACTGTAAAATCACAGTGGGATACAGAGATTTTTATGTCAGAGCTTCCAGGGGGTTGAAAGCAACACAGAAATGCCAGCAAGGACAAAGGCAAGTTCTCCATGGAAGACAGAACTCCTGAAGTTCAGGGTTGTGGTAACAAAGACCAAATTCCAAAAGGCCTGTGTGCTTTGGGAACTGCTGAGCTGGAGGATGCAGCACAGCATTCCTATGGCCATTACATTCCAGGTCACATCTGAATTGCCATGGAGCTCCAAGCAAAGCTCCACAGCATCCATGGAGACAGCTGGAAACTCACTGAATGTAAGCCAGGGCTAGGGAAAGAAAAGATCAACGTTAGGCTATGTCACAGGGTGATTAATGAACACCTGAAATAAAACACACACAGCTACCTTGAAAGAATTGTTTCCTTCTGGAGCAAAGTTAAGAGTGAAAGGGGAAAAGAGAGAAAATTAGAGATAAGCCAAAATCCAGCTGGTTGCTCCTCATCCTTCCAGACTGTCCAGATTTCAGAAAGGAAAGGAAGAAATTCTAGTGCTGAGAAAAGAAAGTTTAGGTTGAGAGATGGAGTTTGCACGTGGCTGTCTCTAATCCAAGGGGAAAGAAAAGACAAGACAGTTCAGAAAGARCAAAATCCACCCCAAAGGAGCCCTCCTGAAAAGCAAGATCATRTTCCCACATGCAGTGAACAGATCAAGGCTTCAGAACCAGGTGAAAACATTCCCCATGGCTGAACTTCCCRCCAGGTRAGAGCCTCAGATCCTGCTCAGGGAGCCTCCCCACGCAGGGGCCACTCCAGAGGTGGCTGGAACTCAATCCCAGAGCTGCTCCAGCYTCCCTCCCAACATGGGCTCTGCCTCCTGCCACACACAGAGGCGTTTCCCAAAGTGTCAACTCCACTTCCAAGGGAATTGTCAGGGCCYCGACCACAGCAACTCCACACACGTCACTCCAGGGCCAAACTGGGCACCAGTGGGGAGGAAAGGAAGGAAAGGAAGCACAGAATCACAGAATGGTTTGGGTTGGAAAGGCCCCTCAACACCATCCCATGGGTGGGAACACCTGCCACTATCCCAGCTTGCTCCAAGCCCTGTCCAGCCTTGGACAACTCCAGGGATGGAGCATCCACAACTGTGCCAGGCCCTCACCACCCTCACAGGGAAGAATTTTTTCCTAATTTAGTCAGAACCAGGTAAAAACATTTTCCATGGCTGAACTTCCCGCCAGGTAAGCACCTTAAATCCTGCTCAGGGAGCCTCCCCATGCAGGGGCCACTCCAGAGGTGGCTGGAACTTCATCCCAGAGCTGCTGCAGCCAACATGGATTTATCCCACTTAAACCCATTCCCCCTTTATCCTATCACTCCAAAMCCCTCCTAAACATCCTTCCCGCACCTCCCTCCATCCTCCCAGCTCCATCCCAGCTCCCAGCACACGCACCTGGCGATGGGGCTCCGGCTCACGGAGCGCTTGGAGGCGAAGGGGCTGCTGGAGCGGCGGCGGCTGTAGGGGCTCGGGGACCTGCCGCTGTAGGAGCCGCTGCCCCGCTCGTAGCTGGACGAGCGCCTCCGGCCGTAGGGGCTCACGGATCGCTGCCGCCGGCTGTAGGGGCTGGGCGAGCGGGCGTTGGACTGGTAGCCCACGGGTTCCTTGTAGGGTGGGCTGAGGGATTGGCGGCGTGAGGAGCCGCCGGGGCTCTTCCTGTAGGGATCGTAGGTGCTGGAGGTGTGCGAGCGAGGCGGGCTGAGGTCGTACTCCTGCACGTAGGAGGCTCCCGAGGGGCTGTCGTCCAGTTTGGGGCTGTCCGACCATTTCCTGTGAGGGCTCCTGGATTTCCTCTTGGGGCTGTCGATGGTTTTGTAACTTTTGGGAGCGTCCCTTTTGCGATGGCTTTTGCTGCGCTCTTTGTGGCTGGATTTGAGCTCCCGCTCCTTCCTGGATTTCTCCTTGTGCGCCTTGGCCGAGCGCGATTCCTTGTTGCTGCTCTTGGAGGAGGAGAGAGCCTTGGGGTGCTCCTCGCTCTCCAGGAGCCTCTTGGAGGATCCCGATATCCTCTCCTTGGCGGACCTGCTGGAAGCATCCAGGCTCTTTTCCAACTTCCTGTCCTTCTCCGCCTGTTTGCTCTTCATCAGCTCCCGGAGCCGTTTGTGCTGGTGGTGCCGGTGCTTCTGGGCCCTCTCGCTCCTCTCCGCCCTCCTCTCCTCGTTGTCCCTCCTGTCCAGCTTGAGGGCCACATCGTCCGAGAAGGTGTCCGAGTCCGAGCTGATGTCATCGTACTCCACCAGCGGTTTGATCACCGCTCCCAGGGGCGCCGCCGCTTCCTGGGCCGCCAGCGGGGACTCCTTGGAGTGCCTGGACTTGTGCCTCTTGTGCCTGGAGCCCGCCCGGTGCCTCTCCTTGCTGTTGGAGCTCCCGCTGCCCGGCTGCGAGGCCCCCCCGCCGCCGTCCTTCTTGCCCCCATGTCTCTCCGGATTTGGCATTCCTCCCCCGCTGCGCTCGGGAACGGCGAGGGGGGGACTCCGCGAAAGCCCCGAACTTCAAACTCCCTCCGCGCCCGCCCCTCGCACCATCCACGCCGGCCTCGGTGCTCCCTCCTACATGGGGAGCGGGGCCCGAGGCCCCGGAGGAGGCGGGAGGGACGGGGAGGGGAGGGGGGAAGGACCCGGGAGGGGAGGGGGAAGCGCCGCGGCCTCACCGCCTCATCCGAGGGGCCCAGGCCCGGCGGGCAGCGCGGCCGCGGGGGCGCCCCGGGAAGGCGGGGCCCGGGCCCGGAGCGCTGCCCGCGGCCTCAGCGGCGGTGGCGGGGCCTGGGCGCGGAGGATCCCCGGCCGAAGGGGCCCCGGAGCCGCCGCCGCCCCCGGCCCGGCCCCCGCGCTCTGCCCGAACCGGAGCGGCGCCGTCCGGGGACACCGCCAACTCTCGCGAGACTCGCCCGCAACTCTCGCGATAACAACGCCGTCGCCGCCACTCCTCCCTGCGCTCCGGCGCGAGTCCTCCTCCTCCTCCGCGAGACCTCTCGGAGATGGGCGGGGCCGCGCGCTCGTCCTCTCGCGAGAGCCGCGAAATCGCGCGGCCGGCGGCGCCTTCCCGGCCAACTTTATTGGRGCGCGGGGCGGGGACAGCGCCCCCCAGCGCCCGGCCCGCAACAAAGCTCCATGGCGGCGCCGCCGCCGCCCCGGCCTCCCGCCGCTCTCCCGCTCCGCCGCGCTGCGCTCTAAAGCCGCCGGCGGGTCGCTGTGGAGCCCGCCCCGGCGCACCGCCGGCTAACGGGCGGTTATTGCTCCGTTAGGGCTGCTCAGCGGCCGCCGCCGCGCTTCCAGCAGGCTGAGGGGGCGGGGCGTGCTGGCTCCCGAGCCACGCCCTCCCCTGCGGGCGCGGCCAAGTCTCGCGAGAGCGCGGGAGCGCGGCCGCGGGCGCAGCGATGGCGGCGGCCGCCGCCGTGTGAGGGCGAGGGCGGCCCGGCCCGGCCGCCGCCCCCGCTCCCCGCCCGCTCCCGATCCCTCTCCGCTCCCTCTCTCTCTCTCCATCCCGGCCCCGGACCTGCAATATGAAGGCAGCGCCGGGCAGCGCCGAGGGTGAGTGCGGCGCGARGGACGCGGGGGTTCCCGCCGGCCCCGTGAGGGAGCGAGGGGGGCCCTGTGGGGGCTCCGGGGCTGGGGATGAGGTGACGCCCAGGAAAGTGAAGAAAGGTGATTTGAGGTCCGGAGCAACTCTGTGATGAGGAGGGAGAGCGGAGCCGGGCCTGGTTACTGTGGAGAAGAGAAGGTTGGGAGGGGATCCCATAAATCCGTACAGAAATCCCCARGGGGTGTCAGACTTTGGTGCCAGACTCTGTTCAGTCAGCGACAGGACGAGGAGCAATGGCCAGAAACTGAAACACCATAAATTCCACCTCGATCTGAAGAAGAGCTGCTTTCCARGAGGGTGTCGGAGCCCTGGAGCAGCTGCCCAGGGAGGGTGTGGGGTCTCCCTCTCTGGAGAAATTCCACACCCAGCTGGGCACATCCCAGCTGATCCTGCCTGGCCAGGGAGTTGGRCTGGGTGATCTGCAGAGGTCCCTTCCAACTCTCTCCCGGGATTTTGGACAACACACTGTTGATTGAGGAGGGGGCTTGGACCAGATGAGCTCCAGGGGTCCCTTCCCACCTCCTCAGCCTGTGTTGAKGCAGCTGAGAGGTGTAAAGTGCCTGAAAACAAAACCTCAGAGCAGCTGGKGTTGGAAGGGATTTCTGGAGATCATCCAGCCCAACCCCTCTGCCAAGGAGCAGGGGATACAGGTGGGTGTGGAATTTCTCCAGAGCAGGAGACTCCAAAACACCCAGCACACATTCATTGCTTCCTTACATTGGATTTGGAGGACTCATTGTGAGGTCTGTGGGCTGGCAGAGCATCAATAAGGAACCCAAAGTGTGGAAGTTTGACAGGTGGATTCTGTGAGGTGACACCAAAATGTTGTGTTTGCCTTGAACYCTCTGGGGCTGGGGACAGGGTTTATTCTGGAATGATTTCCACTGGGTTTTTTTTTTGACATGAAAGTGTGGAAAGCTCTGTCTCTTGGCAATAAAATACAGSATTTGAGTGTTCCTGAGAGCCATGTTCTCTCTGTCACCTTCCAGTCAYTCATCCACTGCTTTGTCCCCTCCTGGCTCTTGAGCAGCACTGAGGGGACCACCCCCTCAGCTTCGAGCTGATTGTGGGCTCATGGATGTGCTGAGCTGGAAGGGACCCACAGAAACCATCAAAGTCCAGCTCCCAGCCCTGCACAGACCCCCAAAAAATCCACCCTGTCCCGAGAGCCTTGTCCCAACACTCCTGGAGGCTGTGAGCCCTGCCCTGGGGAGTCTTTCAGTGCCTGAGCACCTCTGGGATAAGAACTTTTCCCAAAATCCAAACCTAAACCCCCTCAGCAAGCTCCAGCTGTCCCCAGGTCCTGCCACCCTCTGGGATAAGAACTTTTCCAAATCCAACCTAAACCCCCCATGGACACTTCCAAAGCTGTTTCCCCAGGTCCACCACCCTCTGAGGATAAAACTTTTTCTAAAAAATCCAACCTAAACCCCCCATTGGCACAGCCTCCAGCTGCCCTCCCCCATGTCCTGCTGTCTGTCTGAGCACAGAATTTGTGCCAACTGGCAGCTGGAATGACTTGTGTGAGGTTTTTCATGCTGGAAGGTGTGAGGACCTTTCAAGAAGTTGGGAGAGGGAGCAGAGGGGGAATCCAGGACACAAAAGTCACCTCACTGCTTTAACCCTGTGTTTCCCAAACCCTCAGTTTCCTGCCCCAGGTCTAACCCTGGGGATCCTGTCCTGACAGAACTGAACCTGTTGAGGCCTCATCACTCAGGGATGGTGCAGAACAGGAGCTGGGCATTTTCCAGCCAGGAATTCCATGGGATTTTCATGATCCTTTAGTTTTAACAACTTGGGATATTCTGTAACATTTCCCTCACCTCGAGGTCTGSGGTTAAACCAGCAGGAAAAAAATTCTTTGAAATCATCTTCAGCTTAAAGGTGGAAAGTTTTCTGAATTGTARAACTTCTCAAATTGGCTCATGCTGTTTCCTGAACATTCCTGTGTGCCAGAGGCAGAGAAGCTGAACAAGATGAGCTCCCTSCTGGAGAGGCTCCACGCCAAGTACAGCCAGAACCGGCCCTGGACAGAAACCATGAAGTTGGTCCGGCAGGTCATGGTGAGCATTGCTGGGCTCTGAGCAGGACCTGCCTGCAGCTTCTCTGCTCGTGCCTTTGTGTTGGGTTTTAGATCTCTTCCAGCTGTTTTTGCTTTGGTTTGGTTTGGTTTCCCTCTCTCCTGAGGGGTGCAGGGCAGRGAGGGATGTCCAAACCCTCCCTGCCCGATGTGTTTTCCCCTCCCCTAATTACAGATTAGTGCTCAGTGCCAGGGAGAGGCTCAAACTTGTATTTTYTGCTACTTAACCCTTCCAGGATATTGTTTTGTGGAGCAGTCACTTGTTGTTTTGTGGATATTGTTTTTGTTCAGTGACACTCAACACTGAGCCCTGGCTTAGTCAAAAATGGGTTTAAAATATTGGTGTGGGTGGGGGAAAGAGGARCAGGAGGCWGGGGAGATCTCAGCAAAGCCTTCTGCCCATACTCAGGTGTTAAAAGTTTGCCCAGCTCTTTATTTTTCTGTCACCTCTTCTAAAACTCTCAGCTCAGACCTATTTAGACCAAGTTGCTAAAAAGAAAATAACTCAATTCCAGGCCTGCCTTTGTAATCTGCTTGCAAGCAGATACTGTTCACCTAGAGGAATCAAGATGTTGTAATTTGGGGGTGAAATCTAATCTGCTTTTAATTATCTAAATAAACCTCACTTGGCTGCCCAAAAGTTGCCATAGGAGGAACAAGGAAAAATGATTTTTTTTTTCTTCTGTCTGCCCAAGGAAAAGCGTGTGGTGCTGAACTCAGGGGGACACCAGCACCTGGTGAGCTGCTTGGAGACCCTGCAGAAGGCCCTGAAAGGTTGGTGTGTTCTCTGTGTGCTCTCCAAAGGGTGGAAAATCCTATGGAAATGCTCCATAAAAACCACACAGGGTGTTCCTGCTGCTCAGGGGTTCATCACACACTGAGCTCAGTGCCAGACAGGACAGTCAGGCTGTGCTGCTTTTATTGGGAAAATAAAATTCTCTCACAGAGAAGCTGTGGCTGCCCCATCCCTGAAAATGTTGGACAGGGCTTGGAGCAACCTGGGAGAGTGGGAGGTGTCCTGCTCATAGCAGGGGTGKGACTGGATGGCCTTTAAGGTSCCTCCCAACCCAAACCCTTCTATGATTCTGTGAGTGCCCATACCTGGATTCCACTTGCAGAAATTCCATTTTCTCCTTGGAGTTTGGGAATATTTGGATTTCTCTGTGCACACTCTCATGTCTGTATTTGGGGACAGATCCTGTGTGGTTGCACATGGGCAGTGTGAGCAGACATGGGAGGGAGTAACCAGCTGAGATTTGGTTTATTGCTGGTGGGAATTCCTTAGGGGAKGTTGGATCATTTCCCTAAAGTTTGGTTTTTGTTCCCTCCCTCAGTGTCATCTCTGCCTGCCATGACCGATCGCCTGGAGTCCATCGCCAGGCAGAGCGGGTGGGTCTGCTCCTCTGAATGGCACAGACTGCTCCTGCTGCCCTGCCACCCCAGAGCCTTGTGGTGCTTGGAGTTGTGGGGTTTTGTGTGTTGGAGTTGTGTGGGTTTGTGTGTTGGAGTTGTGGGGTTTGGTGTGTTGGAGTGTGGGTTTTGTGTGTTGGAGTTTGTGGGGTTTTGTGTGTTGGAGTTGTGGGTTTTTTGTGTGTTGGAGTTGTGGGTTTTGTGTGTTGGAAGTTTGTGGGTTTTGTTGTTGGAGTTGTGGGTTTTGGTGTGTTGGAAGTATGTGGGTTTTGTGTGTTTGGAGTTGTGGGTTTTGTTGTTGGAGATTGTGGGGTTTTGATGTGTATGGAGTTGTGGGCGATTTTGTGTGTGGAGTTTGTGTGGGGTTTTGTGTGTTGGATTTGTGGGGTTTTGTGTGCTCTTGGATTGGGGTGATTTTGTGTGCTTAGATTCGAGGGTTTTGTGTGCTTGGACTGGGGATTTTGTGTGTTGGATTGTGGGGTTTTGTGAGCTTGGATTGGGGTGATTTTGTATGCTTAGATTCGAGGGTTTTGTGTGCTTGGATTGGGGATTTTGTGTGTTGGATTGTGGGGTTTTGTGTGCTTGGATTGGGGGGTTTTGGGTACTTGGATTGGGGAATTTTGGGTGCTCTTGGATTGGGGGTTTTATGTTGGGGGTTTGTGTTGGATTGGGGGATTTTGTATGCTTGAATTGAGGTGATTTTGTGTGTTGGATTGTGGGGTTTTGTGTGCTTGGACTTGGGGGGGTTTGTTTTGTGGGGTTTGTGTTGGATTGGGGGATTTTGTGTGCTTGGATTGGGGTGGTTGTGTGATGGATTGGGGAGTTTTGTGTGTTGGATTGTGGGCTCTGTATTGTGGGGTTTTGTGTGCTTGGATTGGGGGGTTTTAGGCGGGTTTTGTGTGCTTGGATTGGGGTGATTTTGTGTGCTTGGATTGTGGGACTTTGTGTGCTTGGATTGGGGGGTTTTGGGTGGGTTTTGTGAGCTTGGATTGGGGTGATTTTGTGTGCTTGGATTGGGGGGTTTTGTGTGCTCTTGGATTGTGGGGTTTGTGTTGGATTGTGGGATTTTGTGTGCTTGGATTGTGGGATTTTGTGTGCTTGGATTGAGGGGTTTGTGTGGGTTTGTATGAGGGATTGGAGTGATTTTGTGTGCTTGGATTGGGGTGATTTTGTGTGCTTGGATTGGGGTGATTTTGTGTGCTTGGATTCAGGGATTTTGTGTGCTTGGATTGGGGGGTTTTGTGGGCTTTTTTGGGGGCTGTGTGGGGTTTTTCTGTGCATCTCACAGCGATTTCTGTTCTGTTTCCTCCGGCAGCCTCGGGTCGCACCTGAGCGCGAACGGCACCGAGTGTTACATCACCTCAGACATGTTCTATGTGGAGGTGCAGCTGGACCCTACAGGGCTGCTCTGTGATGTCAAGGTGGCTCACCATGGAGAAAACCCCGTGGTGTGTATTCCTGGCAAAGAGGAGCCCTTATGTTTTTAGGATTCCTGTTTATCTCCCTTTATTTTGAGCAGAGAAAATGGGTTTTATTTAACATTCCTTTAGACCCAGAGTTACACCCTTGCTGCTCGTTCTGGTGGGAAATAAAATCCTCCATGGAGTAGTTTGCTCCAGTGGGATTTTCTAATCAATGGATTCACAACTTGCAAAATTATTTGGGGGAGTTATCTCAATTTTTCTGGGAATTTTATGGAAGTTCTTGCTGTGTTTCCAAGGGAAGTTATTCTTACAAAGCTCAGATCTGGGAATGGAAAGTTAAAAATTRTGGAATGCTGGGAGAAAATGCCCTTCTGCATGTGGAGGAGAGTTTGAGCTTGGTATTTGATTGGCCTCTCCTCAAAACAGCCCATCTTTAATATCCCTATGTAAGCTSATAGATTTTCAACCTGAATCTTCCTAGCTTGAGAAGTTTATTTCAAATTAATAATTTGATAAGAAATATTGTTACCTGGACTTGTCCCAGCAGGGCTTGAGGAGCAGAAATAGAACCACAGCAAGTGGTTGTRAGCATTGTGTGGCTTCCCAGGAAAAGCTGATGTTTGGGAATTTCCCTGCTCTGATATTTCCCAGCTGCAGAGCTGCACAAAGCCTGGAGTGGCTGCATCCCTCACTGACATCCTTGTGTGTTCCTTCCTTTTCAGAGCTGTCCAGAGCTGGTGCAACATCTGAGGTGAGTGACAGGGAAGGATTGTTGTGTTTTCTCTTTGCTGTAATGTTCTGATGCTATTTGATGTCTGGAAACACAAAATTCTTCACAACTGCTCCTTCCCCACAAAGTGTCTTCACTTCTCCAGGGGATTTTCTGGCTTTGGCTCAGATCTTGTGATTCTGGCTGCTGTGCAAGGTATCTTCAAAGCCCACAGCACATTAAAGCTGGATCATGTGAAGAACACATTTTCATGTAGCAAAAGTATTTTTTTTTTTAAGTGGCTCAGCATCTTTATTAATATCACTTTTTAAAATGAAACCTGTTACTCATTTGAATACTTGGTAACTTCCCCCTTTTTCCTTTCAGAGAGAAAAATTTTGATGAGTTTTCAAAGCATCTGAGGGGACTTGTGAACCTGTATAAGCTGCCAGGGGACAAGTAAGTCCAGGATATATTTATATCCASATATATAAAATTAAATAACAAGTCTAGAATACATTTATTTATACACACACATATAAAGTTTTTAAAAGCCCCCAAGCTTGTAGGTTTGCACTGCACAGTTCTTTCAAGTATTCTTATATTGTTTTATTGTTTTTTTTTTTCTCTAAGCAAACTTAAAACTAAAATGTACTTGGCTCTGCAGTCCTTGGAGTTGGATCTCCAAAAGATGGCTGGGATGTATTGGTAAGTTTTGTGGTGCCTGTTGTGGCTTTCTAAATATCTATAAATGCTTAGAGCTCTGAGAAATTCCTTTTTAACTGCAGGGTTTGATTGGAAGAGAGTCTAAAAGGCAAAATAAAAGTTTGTAACAGGTGGATTCAGTGATGATGTGGTTTAAATTGAGAAAGCTTTGGCCTTGTTTCACTGCTRTAGGTTCAGTGATAAACCAGCCATGCTGTAGAGGGTAAAGCAGCTTTTGTTTGCCTGTACAGTGGGAAGTTTTTGATCAATCCCTCTTTGGGTCCCAGAAATGTGAATTTTGAGTTGAAATCAGTCTCAGCACGTGGATTTTGGCTTCAGGTGTGSCTGTGGCTTGTTTCAGACTGTGATTGCCTCTCTTGCAGGCAAGCCACCAATGCAAACCCCCTGGACAAGATCCTTCATGGCAGTGTTGGCTATCTCACCCCCAGGAGTGGAGGTACCTGTGATTCACTCTTTAAAAAATAAATTAATTTAAATTAATTTAAATAAATTTTAAAAATTTATTTGTTCCTGGCCTCAAGTATGGATCATAGTTCCACATTAACTGCTGACAAATAATAAAGTAAAAGAGGGACAAAGTCTTTGGGTGTTTGTGTGGCTTTGTGGGGTAGGAATGATCAGGATGACTTCTCAGGATGCCTCATGAGGAGTTTCTCTCCCCYAGGTCTCCTGATGAACCTCAAATATTACGTCTCCCCCTATGATTTATTTGAGGATGGCACTGGAGCCCCCGTGGTTTTGCAYGAGAACAATGGTAGGTGAGCTGTGGAGCTGCTGGGGGCTGCTGCTGCTTGAAGGAGGGAAGGGAGGAGAATTCCAGCCCAGCCTCTCCTGTCACCCTGTCCAGCAGGACAATCCCAGGTTTAATGAGCCCAGGTGTGAACACTGACCCCAGGTGACCACTGGACCTTGTGGCTGGGCTCCTGTGGGGTCATGGGGTGACAGTTTGCAGGCAGAGCCTTTTCCCTTGCAGTGAATCTCGTTTTAACATAGGATTTGTTTTATTACGTGTATAAAAACATAGAATCCCAGAATGGTTTGAGTTTAAACCAAGCTGATCCACTTCCAACCCCCTGCCATGGGCAGGGACACCTTCCATTATCCCCCATCCAGCCTCGTGTCTCTCCCATCATACTGAAAGTTTGTTTTTATGCATGGACATCTGGCTCTTGTTACAATGCCAAAACCAAGCTCCAGTTGTCAGGGAAAAGAAGAGGGGGAAGTTATCCAAAATCATAATTTGTTTTGCTTTGCAAAGAGCAAAGTATGAACTCGCAAATGCAGTTGGAAAATATTTTGAGGATGATGCAATTGGTCCACCTGGCAAGARGGAAATGGGGATTTGGGTAGAAGAGTCAGTTTGGCTGTTGTCCATTTGGTCCTGAAGGTGAACAGTGAGCTCTGTGCCTTGTGGGGGARGCCAGAGTAATATTTTATAGAATCACAGAATATTTTGTGTTGGAAGARACCCCAAGGCTCATCCAGTCCCATGGGCAGGGACACCTTCCACTATCCCAGGTTGCTCYAAGCCCCATCCARCTTGGCCTTGAGCACTTCCAGRGATGRAGAGTATATTTAATTCATATTTAATCCACAAAACTTGCCACTGGTGGGGTTTTTTTCCATCTTCTTCTACTTCCCGCTGCAGTTCCTCGCTCGCTGGGTATGAACGTGTCGGTGACAGTGGAGGGAACCATGGCAATGCACAAACTTCCAATTGCTCCTCTGATCATGGGCTCCCATCCTGTGGACAGCAAAGGGTAAGGGCAGGACACCAGGCCAGCACTCTGCTGGAGGAGTGTCACAGCATTACAGGAATTCCACATGTGCTGCCTTTAGGCCAAGAAATGCCTGTTTCAGTGTGGTGTTTTCTGAGACCCCCAACGTTGGAAGGAATGATGAATCTGCCTCCATGTTCTTAGAAGGCTAATTTATTATTTTATGGTATTATAGTATATAAAAGAATGTTATACTAAAAACTATACTAAAAAATAGAGACAGGATACTTACAGAAGGCTTAACAAAATACTAATAAAAAACCAGTGACTCTCTCTTCCAGAGTCTTGATACAGCTGGACTGTGATTGGTCATTAAATTAAAATAATTCATGTGCTGGATGAACAATCTCCAACCACATTCCAAAGCAGCAAAACACAGGAGAAGCAAATGAGATAATATTGTTTTCCTTTTTCTCTGAAGCTTCTCAACTTCCCAGGAGAAAAWCCTKGKCAAAGGGATTKTTTAGAAAATATGACAGTGACATTTCAGGGCTGTCAGGTGCTYCTGAGGAGCACCTTCATTTTTAAGGTGTATTTGAGCAAACATAAATGTTGTGTCAGGTGAAAGCAGAAGCCCTGCAGCTCACAGGACCTTTTGTCCCCCTATTCTTCCAGAACTCCATCTTTCTCCTCAATCACCAGTGCCAACAGTGTGGACTTGCCCGCTTGTTTCTTCCTGAAATTCCCACGTCCTATTCCAGTGTCTCGAGCTTTCATCCAGAAACTGCAGAGCTGCACAGGTGGGTTGCAGACCTGTCAGACACCTCTCTGGGGTTTTATTAATGTTCCCTCGTGTCTATCAGTAAATGCTGCTGATTTTTAACATGTGCTCASGGTTTTGTGCTGTTCTTATTAACACCTGGACAGGTTTTTATTGTATTTTCTGGGTCCCCAGACCAAGGAAGGAATGATGAATCTGGCTCCGTGTTCTCAGAAGGCTAAATTATTATTTTATGATAAAATATTTTATTATTTTATTATTTTTTGGATATTTTATGATACTATATTATATTAAAGAATACTAAACTAAACTATACTAAAGAATACAGAAAGGGTACTTACAGAAGGTTAAAAAAGTAATAATGAAAACTCGTGACTCTGGATTTCCAGAGTCACAGCTTGACCCTGATTGGCCAATAAGTCCTAACAATTCACAGAAACCCAATGAAACAATCACCTGTGGATAAACAATCTCCAGACACATTCCAAAGCAGCAAAGCACAGGAGAAGCAAATCAGATAATTATTGTTTTCCTTTTCCTCTGAAGCTTCTCAGCTTCCCAGCAGCAAAATCTTAGGCGAAGGGATTTTTCCAGAAAATATGACCACCATCTCTCCCTGGATTCAGCTGCCATCATTCCCTGCTGTCTTTTCCTTTCAGGTATCCCCCTGTTTGACACACCACCCACGTTTGTGCCCCTGTATGAGCTGATCACCCAGTTTGAGTTGTCCAAGGAGGCCGATCCGCTGCCCCTGAACCACAACATGCGATTCTACGCCGTAAGTGTGCACTGCCAGCCAGCCTGGGCCATCCACAGCACCATCTCAGGGCCTTCAGCTGCTTCAGCTGCCTTCCAAATGGGATAACAAAATGGGTTCCTTGTGCTCCCAATCACACAGATGAGCTCTGCTCCATCTTGTGTTTATCCAGCAGTTCTGGAGCTGTTCTGTGGTTGTTTGGAGGAGAGAACTCAGAGCCATGCTGAAAATTCAGTGCCAGATGTTGAACTGTAGCTACTTATTTTTGAGTTTGTTGTTTACACAGGGCTTTTATCACGTTCAGAGCAGAGCAGGACATTTATTCACAGACAAAACTTGTTYTTCAAGCATTAGGATTCATGTACAGGATCCTGTGGCTGCCCCATCCCTGGCAGTGTCCAGGGACAGGGCTTGGGGTTATCTGGGATAGTGGGAAGTGTCCCAATCTGTGGCACTGGATGGGATTTAAGGTCCTCCCAACCCAAACCATTCCATGATTCTGTGATCAGCATGGTGCTTTGGAAATTGAGGTATTGAACGATGCTTTGCTGTTGGAGTGCAGCTGCAGGGARGAGAGCAGAGGGGCTGAGCCTGTCCCTTCCTTTTGTCCAGTGATGTGTGGCTGAATGAATTGCAGCATTTTGGGAGAAATCCTTAAATTTGTGGATGAGTGTTAACTCCAGAGGATTCTCTCCCCAGAAGTGATGCCATCCAGTGTGAAACTTTTAGTGGGAACAGTGAATGCTGTTGGGCAGTATTACTTCTGAGGAATTGAGATGTTCAGAGCGGAAGGAAAACATCCTCAGTGTTKGTCCAAAGGTGACACGGTGTCAGTGGCCTCTGAGCACTGCTGGGTGTCCATTATCCCCTTCTGAAGCAAGGATTGTTGGTCAGGCTCTTCCAGGACAGCAGCACTGTTACTTCCTGAACAAGGACGCTCCTCTCCCGGACGGACGGAGYCTCCAGGGGACTCTGCTCAGCAAAATCGCGTTCCAGCACCCCGGCAGGGTGCCCCTCATCCTCAGCCTCATCAGGCACCAGGTGGCCTACAACACCCTCATAGGCAGCTGTGTCAAGAGGACAGTCCTGAAGGAAGGTGGGTGCCACCTCCAGAGCAATATGAAATGAGAATTATGAACTCTGGGGAATTTTCCTCATCAAAAATGAAGCCTCTGCTGCTTCCTTTGTATTTTCCCCCCATCTGTGTGGGGGTTTTGAGGCTCTGGTTTATTGTATTTGTGGCAGGAAGGAATGATGAATCTGACTCCATGTTTTCAGAAGGCTAATTTATTATTTTATGATACTATATTATATTAATAATATATTAATATTATTAATATTATTAATAATAATATATTAATATTATTAATATATATCATATATATTAATATATCAAGAATGCTATACTAAACTATACTACAGAAAGGATACTTACAGAAGGTTAAAAAGACAATAATGAAAACTCATGAGTCTCTCCAGAGTCCCAACACAGCTTGGCCCCAATTGGCCAATGAGTGAAAAAACTCACAGCAGAAACCAATGAAACAATCTCCAAACACATTCTAAAGGAGCAAAACACAGGAGAGGCAAATCAGATAATTCTTGTTTTCCTTTTTCTCTAAGGTTTCTCAGCTTCCCAGGAGAAAAATCCAGAGCAAAAGGATTTTTCTAGAAAATGTGAATGCCACACTGGTTCATCTCTACCGTTCCCTAAGTCAAAAGTTCTTGTGTTTTTCAGATTCTCCTGGGATCCTGCAGTTTGAAGTTTGTCCTCTCTCTGACTCCTGTTTCAGTGTATCCTTCCAGCACCCTGTGAACGACTCCCTGGTGTGTGGTAAGTGGCCTCAGGAGCAGCAGGAGCAGCRTTTTTGGGAGGGCTGGCAGGGTTTCCTCACCCTGTGTGCAGCATTTTGATCTCTCCCTGCTCTCTTGCAGTGGTGATGGATGTGCAGGACTCCAGCCACGTGAACTGTAAGCTGTACAAAGGATTGTCTGATGCCCTCATCTGTACAGATGATTTCATTGCYAAGGTTGTTCAAAGGTAAGCTGGGATTTTGTCCCACCTTGTGCTCTCCCAATCACACAGATGAGCTCTGCTCCWYCTTGTGTTTATCCAGCAGTTCTGGAGCTGTTCTGTGGTTGTTTGSAGRAGAGARGAACTCRGAGCCATGCTGAAAATTCAGTGCCAGATGTTGGGCTGTAGCTACTTATTTTTGAGTTTGTTGTTTACACAGGGCTTTTATCACCTCAGTCACATTCAGAACAAAGCAGGACATTCCCAGGGCACAACACTCCTGCCACCTTTTGGGTGGGAACCACTGGTTTTGCTTCCAGCACATTATAGACTTGTTATCCCTGAGGAGAATGTGGTGTTCTCACTGATTTTTGAGCTCAAAAAGCTGCCCCTRCCCKTGGCARAGGGGTTGAACTGGATGAGCTTTAAGCTCCTGGGATTTTTATAAGGTTATAGGAAATCAGGTTTACCAAGCTTRGATAAAGGTGTTTTCTGCCAGAATTGGAGTAACAACCCAGATTCTTTCATGAAGACAAGGGGAATGGCTTTAAACTGAAGCAGTAGAAATATTGGGTAGAAATCCCTCCCTGTGAGGGTGGCCAGGCCCTGGCACAGGTTGCCCTGAGAAGCTGTGGTTGTCCCTGGATCCCTGGAAGTGCCCAAGGCCAGGCTGGATGGGGCTTGGAGCAGCCTGGGACAGTGGGARGTGTCCCTGTCATGKCAGAGAATGGGACTGGATGGGCTTTAAGGCCCCTTCCAAACCAAAGCATTCCATGATTCTGTGCTCTTTAACTAGCAGATAATGATCTGTCAGCTATCAGTTATTAGAGATAATTGATTAATCCTCCCTCTGGGATTGCAAGTGCAGGTATCTCTCTGAATTCAAGCAGAACAGCAGGACATAAACCTGGACCTGCTGCTCTCCTGTGCAAGCCCCTGAATGCTCATTTTATATCTGCTGGASGTGTAAAACCTCCCCAGTGACCTTTGCTGAGGGCAGCCAGCCCCACCTGACCCTGTGCTGTGTCTTGCAGGTGCATGTCCATCCCTGTCACCATGAGAGCCATCCGTAGGAAAGCAGAAACCATCCAAGCTGACACGCCAGCCCTGTCCCTCATTGCAGAGACAGTTGAAGACATGGTGAAGAAAAACCTGCCCCCAGCCAGCAGCCCAGGGTATGGCATGACCACAGGCAGCAACCCAATGAGTGGGACCACCACCCCAACCAACACTTTTCCTGGGGGGCCCATCACTACTTTGTTTAACATGAGCATAAGCATGAAAGAGAGGCATGACTCGGTGGGCCATGGGGAGGACTTCAGCAAAGTGTCTCAGAACCCTATTCTCACTAGTTTATTGCAGATCACAGGGAATGTGGGGTCTACCATTGGCTCAAGTCCAACCCCTCCCCACCACACACCACCACCAGTATCCTCACCAGCCAGCAACACCAAGAACCACCCCATGCTCATGAACCTTCTTAAGGAGAATCCTCCTCAGGATTTCTCCACTCTTTATGGGAGCAGCCCTCTGGAAAGGCAGAACTCTTCCTCTGGCTCCCCCAGAATGGAAATGGGCCCTGGGGGGAATAAACAAAAGAAAAAAAAATCCCGCGTGCCGGCCGACAAGCCCAAGCACCAGACTGAGGACGATTTCCAGAGGGAGCTCTTTTCCATGGATGTTGACTCCCAGAACCCCATTTTTGATGTCAACATGACTGCAGACACCCTGGACACCCCTCATATTACTCCAGCACCCAGCCAGTGCAGCACTCCTCCTACCACGTACCCCCAGGCCCTGCCCCACGCCCAGCCCAGCATCCAGAGGATGGTTCGCCTGTCCAGCTCGGACAGCATCGGGGCCGATGTCACCGACATCCTCTCGGATATAGCTGAGGAGGCTTCCAAGCTGCCCACCAGTACTGAGGACTGCCCACCCATTGGGACTCCAGTCAGAGATTCTTCTAGTTCAGGACATTCACAAAGTGCCCTCTTTGACCCCGATGTTTTTCAGACCAACAGTAGTGAGAACCCCTACACAGACCCCGCGGACCTGATCGCGGACGCCGCTGTGAGCCCCAACAGCGACTCCTCCAACCATTTTTTTCCAGACGGGGTAGATTTCAACCCTGACTTGCTGAACAGTCAGAGCCAGAGCGGTTTTGGGGAGGAATACTTTGATGAGAGCAGTCAGAGCGGAGACACTGATGATTTCAAGGGCTATGCCCCCCAGGCTCTAACTAATTTGGGGGTGCAAGTCTTGGGGGGTGATGGGGGGGAAAATAAATTTAAGGGGAGCGCTCCGTCCGATACGGTGGATTTTAGTATTATTGCAGCTGCCAGCAAAGCACTGGGGTCCTCTGACATCATGGAGCACCACAGTGGAGGTCAGAGCCCTTTGCTGAACACAGGGGATTTAGGAAAAGAGAAGTCTCAGAAACGGGTAAAGGAAGGCAATGGGTCTGGAAGTGCCATGGCAGGTGCTGGGATGGATGGGAAGCCGGGGAAGCGCAGCCGGACGCCATCCAGTGATGGCAAAAGCAAAGAGAAACTTCCAAAGAGGAAGAAGCAGGAGACAGATGGGAAATCTCCATCCCACAGTTCATCCAACAGGCCCTTCACGCCACCAGCAAGTACAGGTGGGTCCAAATCTCCGGGGAGTTCGGGCAGATCCCAGACTCCTCCCGGGGTAGCTACTCCTCCTATTCCAAAAATAACCATTCAGATCCCAAAAGGAACAGTGACTGTTGGCAAACCATCTTCACACGGCCAGTACACGAGTAGTGGTTCTGTCACCTCCTCCAGCAGCAAAAGCCATCATAGCCATTCTTCCTCCTCCTCCTCTTCTTCCTCCTCTTCAACCTCAGGCAAAATTAAAAGCAAATCAGAAGGGTCTTCTGGCTCAAAGATGAGCAGCAGCCTCTACTCCAGCCAAGGCGGCTCTGGCTCGGGTCAGTCCAAGGGCTCGGCGCAGTCGGTGGGAAAGCCGGGATCCTCCCCCATCACCAAGCACGGCCTCAGCACCGGCTCTGGCAGCACCAAGATGAAACCTCAAGGAAAGCCATCGTCCCTCATGAACCCTTCCATGAGCAAACCAAACATCTCCCCGTCCCACTCGAGGCCCTCAGGGGGGTCTGACAAACTCGCCTCTCCCATGAAACCTGTCCCGGGTACTCCCCCGTCATCTAAAGCGAAGTCACCCATCAGTTCAGGTTCTGGTGGGTCCCACATGTCTGGSACTGGATCAAGCTCGAGCATGAAATCCTCTTCAGGAATGGGATCCTCCGGGTCTATGTCACAGAAACCGCCTCCCTCGTCCAATTCCTCCACGGCATCTTCATCTTCCTTTTCATCCAGTGGGTCTTCCATGTCTTCATCCCAGAACCAGCATGGAAGCTCCAAAGGGAAGTCCCCCAGCAGAAACAAGAAGCCATCTCTGACTGCAGTCATTGACAAGCTGAAGCACGGGGTGGTCACAAGTGGGCCTGGTGGAGAGGACCCCATGGATGGGCAGATGGGGCCGAGTTCCAATTCCTCAAGCCATACAATGTCCTCCAAACACAACATGTCTGGRGGGGAGTTCCAGGGCAAGCGGGAGAAGAGCGACAAGGAGAAATCAAAGGTCTCMGTTTCTGGAGGATCCGTCGACTCTTCCAAGAAGAACTCGGATTCCAAAAACGTCGGAAGCACCGGAGTGGCCAAAATTATCATCAGCAAACACGATGGTGGCTCCCCCAGCATTAAAGCCAAAGTGACTCTGCAGAAACCCGGGGAAGGAGGCGGGGACGGGCTGAGACCTCAGATGGCTTCTTCCAAAAGCTACGGATCGCCCCTGATCAGCGGCTCCACCCCCAAACACGAGCGCTGCTCCCCCAGCCACAGCAAATCCCCGGCCTACACCCCCCAGAACATCGACAGTGAGAGCGAGTCGGGCTCCTCCATCGCTGAGAAATCCTACCAGAACAGCCCCAGCTCCGACGATGGCATCCGGCCCCTGCCCGAGTACAGCGCCGAGAAGCACAAGAAGCACAAAAAGGAGAAGAAAAAAGTGAAGGACAAGGACAGGGACAGAGAGAGGGAGCGGGATAAAGACAGGGATAAGAAGAAATCCCACGGGATGAAGCCTGAGAGCTGGTCCAAGTCTCCCATCTCAGCAGATCAGTCTCTGGCCATGGCCAGCAACGCCATTCTCTCGGCCGAGCGGCCGTCCCGGGCCAGCCCCGAGTTCCTCATCGGGGAGGAGGATGATGATCTCATGGATGTTGCTCTTATTGGCAATTAATTCTCTCAGATGAGCTGTCTGCAAGTCCTGGAGGGAAAGAAGGAAGGATTCATCTCAAACCTGCCACACGGATCTGTTTAGAGAGGGGAAAAATAAGTATTTCCAAGGTATTTCCAMGATTTTCAGACCACCAAGGTCTGTGCAGAAGGATGTGAGTGCCAGCAGCCAAGTCCCTGCCTGTGGCCTTCATCCTGTGGGCACTTCCATTCTTCCTGAATTTATGAGTATTATCATCCCTGTGGGAGTTCACGGGGATGGAGCCGAGTGTGGGAATGTGGGAGCAGCTCCCAGATGGAGCAGACAGACATAGGCTGGTCTGGGAGATCCCAGTCCCTCTGCCCTCTTCCCATTCAGGATAAGCTCCTTTTGGATGTAGGAAGTTTTAAAGTAATTATTTTAGGAAAATGTTTTAGGGCTGGGTTTTAATTCTTTGGAAGAAGGAAAACCACGAGGTTTTTAATTTATTTTATTCCCACGGCATTCCTTGGCATTCAATGCCCAGCTCAAGCTGGGCACTGTTTCCTCATGGAAATCAGGATTTTATCCCAGGTCACGGCTCTGAGGGATTGCTGCTGCCTTGGGTTTGCCTTCCCATTTATTTTAACTATTTATTCACSTCCATGTGGGAACACCTCGTGCTCCTCGTTTTCCCCCAGTGGGAATTTGGGTAGAGCCTGTGGCTTTGGGTGGCTCTGCAGCTTTGGTGACATTCCAGCAAATCTCAATGGAAAAGGGACAAGCTTCCCTGGAATCATCTCGTGCTGCTGAGCTGGGAATTGTGGTCACAATCCTGGGAAGGATTCTCCAGCTAAAGGAGCCATGTCCTGCTTGGAAAACAATCCCAGAGTGGCTCAGCTGGGATCAGAGCTGCAGCAGAAGTGTTGATTTTCCTTAAAAGATGGATTTTCCCCTTTTGGCTGGAATTAGGAGCATGACTCAGGCATCCTCTCTGGGCTGATCTTGTGGTCCCTGAAAGGAAAAGAGACTCAGGAGAGTGTTTTATTTTTAAAAGCAGTTTCATCTGATTCACTCAAGTGGAATGTGGGAAATCAGGAGTTCTGCAAACACATCTCCTGTGGAATTATGGACTGAGCAGGATCCTGCTCCCACTGGATTTTGCTGGTGGTGTTGGAGGCCAGGATTTCTCCGTGGGAATTGAGGTTGTGCTTCACCTTTGGGGATGCAGCGTGAAAAGTTGGCAAGGATTTGAGTTTTTCTTTTAAACCACTGAAATTTCCCATCCTGGGCTGACCCCAGGGGTACCCCAGGAAAGCTGTTTGGTTTCCAGCTTTTTTGGAAAGTGTTTTTAGTAGGTTAATTGTAGGGATTTTTCACTCCTGCCTCCAGTTTAATTCCAGGGCTCCTGCMCAGCGTGGGAGCCTGAATGTCTCCCAAACTTCCCCCAACTCTGGAGAACTTTTCCCTCCTTACATTTTCCAGTATTTATCCTTTGCTCCTGGTGTCCTGCACACCACAACYAGAGCTTGAAATGATAGGAAAATGGGAATTAAATCCAAACCTGGAGCAAATGCTGATACCTGGCACAGTGTTGGAATCATGGGGTGCTGCAAAGAGGATGTCAGGAACAAAATCCCAGAGGAATTCAGCTGGACACCCTGCTCCATTGGGAATGCTGCCAGTTCAGCCTCTGGAGCCCCATCTCCTGCTTTTTTTTAATCCATTTTTTGGACAAAATCACTTTGATCCAAGTTGTGTGAGGGGGCACAAGCAACCTTCCAAAAAAAGCACTTTGAAGTGGAATCCAGGCTGGGAATCCCCCAGGATGGCTCCCTGGACTCATCCTCAGCCAGAGCTGTGTTTTCCTGCTGTGCTGCACACTGAAAGTTGGAAGGGAAAGCAGCAAAATTGACACAAAAACCTGTTTGAAAAGGAACAAGCTGCACTCGTTTCCTCTCCCCTCACCCAGACCAAAGCTCAGTATCCAAAATTCCCCCTGTGGAAGGTGGGAACAGAGGGAACAACGTCTCCTCCAGCCCAAATTTAAAGCTTTTCACCCCATTTTGGTGCCCTGTCCCCTTCCAATGACGTCAGTCCTGGGAGAGCTGAGGTGCATGACCACGCTGAGGCTTTGGGGTGTCAGTGCTCGGGCTCTGAGAAATGGTTTATTTTTGGAATATTTTTGCTTATATTCTCAATTATTTTACATCTTTCAGTATTCAGAAAGATAAAAAGAAAGTGAAAATTAAATATAAGCCAAACCTTTTAATCTCAGGTGGTGAAGTGAACACGGAGATTAAAAGAAACTGGTCCTTTTCCTCGATTATCATGATGTACATAAATCCCTGGCTGGAAAATCGCTGGAATTGTAAATATCCCGGCTCCCGCGGCAGTTTTTTTGGGCGGAAAGTGGAATTTCAACTTTTTTGGAAATATCGCAGAGAACATCTTTATTTACATGCAAATAAACCCCTTTGGTACAAATCGGTGTCGTTTGTTGCTTGGAAGGGGGGGGGGGGGGTCACAAGCCATCCCGCCATGCTTGATTTTCCCGCGAGATGACATCACCATGACGTCACCGCGCCGCCAGCGCGCTGATTTGGTTGAACTCGCTGCTCCCGGAAGGACCGGAGGGGCGGGGGACGCCCCCCTCCCGGCGACCCCCGATCCCGCAAGCCCCCGGACACCGGGGGGAGCCATCCTGCGGCGGGGGGGTCCGCGGCGCACCGGGGCAGGGGGCGGAGAGCCCGCGCGGGCGCGATGGGGCGGCGGCCTGGGGGTGGTGTGGGAGCCTCGATCCGTGCGTGTGCCCCCCGCCATGTGTGTGTGCCCCCGGTCGTGGTGTGTGTTGCCCCCGGTCATGTGTGTCCCCGGGTGGGTGTGTGTGTCCCCAGTCGTGTGTGTGTGCCCCCCGCGTCATGTGTGTCCCCCGGTGGTGTGTGTGTCCCCGGTCGTGTGTGTGTGTCCCCAGTCGTGTGTGTTGTGCCCCCCTCCCCATCCTTTTCACCCCCCCCGGCGTAATCCGGAGCCGCATCCTCAGGGCAGCCCACTCCCGTCCCCCCGGCTCCGGGACCCCCCCTCGCTCCTTCTCTTTTGCGCACCCCTCCTTTTTCTCCCCAGGTTCCCCCCTCCTCTCCCAAAGCCCTCATTCCCCGCTGTGCGCTCTTCTCCCCTCCCTTTCCCCGCTCCGGTCCCCTCTTTTCCTCACCCCCCTTGTCTCCGCTTCCCCCCTCCTCTCCCAAACCCTTACTCCCCACTGTGCGCCCTCTCCCTCCCTCTCCCGTCCCTCTTTTCCGCACCCCCCTTTCTCCCGCTTCCCCCTCCTCTCCCAAATCCCCCCATTCCCCACCCCGCTGTTCGTCCTCTCCCCTCTCTCCCTCCCCCTTCCCTCTCCCCTCCCTCCCCCCTCTCCCCGTTCCCGTCCTCCCCCCTCGCCGCGCGCCGGCCAATCCGCGCTCCGTTGCTGGCAGTGCGCAGTGTTTTTGTTTTGGGTCGAAGTTGAGGCCGGAGCGGACGCGGCGCGGGCGCGCGGCGGAGGCGCGCTGCCGGCAGCCCGAACCCCCGGGCCCCGCGCCCCCCGCCGCCCCCGCGCCAGGCCCGCATGCGCAGGGAGATGAACGGGTCACGAGAGCCGCTTTGAGGTGAGGCCCCGGCCGGTCCCGCGGGGGGAGGCCCGGCCTGGCCCGGCGGAGGAGGAGCGGGGGGGGCCGGGCCGCGCTGTGAGCGACCCCCCCTGAGGGCCCTGGGGACCCTGCCGGGCCCCGGCCCGGGCAGCGCGGGCCTGGGGGGGCTGTGTGAACGGGGCTGGGATGGGGGGTGGTCGAGAGCTGTGCCCCCCGGGTTTGGGGGGAGGTTGGTGTGACATTTCTCCCCTCCACACCCCCATTTTTGGGGGGGATGTTCTGTTGACGGATGTGAACTCCCACGGGGGGGGAGTCTGTGAACGGGGTTGGAATGGGGGGGTCGAGATGAAGGGCTGGGAGCTGTGCCCCCCGGGTTTGGGGGGAGGTTGGTGTGACATTTCTCCCCTCCACCCCCCCATTTTTGGGGGGATGTTCTGTTGACGGATGTGAACTCCCGCGGGGGGGGGGTGGTCTGTGAACGGGGTTGGAATGGGGGGGGGTCGAGATGAAGGGCTGGGAGCTGTGCCCCCCGTGTTTGGGGGGAGGTTGTTGTGGCATTTCTCCCCTCTACCCCTCCATTTTCGGGGTGATGCTCTGTTGACGGATGTGAACTCCCACGGGGGGGTCTGTGAAAGGGGCTGGGGGTCGGTGGGGTCGAGATGAGGGGCTCAGGGCTGTGTCCCCCGGGTTTGGAGGTTGGTTGGTGACATTTCTTTTCTCCACTCCCCATTTTAGGGGGGATGTTCTATTGACGGATATAAACTCCCTGTGAATGGGGCTGGGATGGAGGGCTCAGGATGAGGGGCTCAGAGCTGTGSCCCCCAGGTTTGGATGGAGGTTGCTGTGATATTTCTCCCCTGCACCCCCAGTTTTCGGGGGAATGTTCTGTTGATGGATGTGAACCCCCCCCGGGGTTCTGTAAATGAGGCTGGGATGGGGGGCTGAGGATGAGGGGCTCAGAGCTGTGCCCCCYGTGTTTGGGGGGGCTGSTGTTAAACTCCTCCCCGCCCCGTTTTTTGGGGGGTCCCGTAGGGGGCTCAGTGTATGAATGAGTCTGGGGAGGGTCTGTGGGTGTAAAGAGGGGGAGTCAGGCCTGGACTCCCGGATTTGGGGGGGCTCAGTGTGAATGAAACCTCTTCCCCCTCCATCCGTTTTGGGGAGGGGGTTCCCCCATCTGATTCCCTGCACTGAATGGGGCTGGGGAGAATCGAGGGGGTGCGAGTTTGGGGGGGGAGTTGCCGATGTGAAACTTCTCCTCCACCCCATTTTGGGGGTCCCCCCGTCTGTTAGACCCTCCCGGGGGGATTTGGGGGGGTCAGAGCTGCTGCCAACGTGTTGCTGCGGCTGCGAGAGCTGCCAGCCGAGCTGACGATGGAGCAGGAGATGTGGGGAAAACGCGCCTGGAAAACACCACAGAGCCTTTGGGGAGGGGGCGTTCAGGGGGGRAAAGGAGCCCCCAGCGCCGCTTTTTTTTTATTTTTAGCTGGGGGGAAAAAAAAAAGAAATTTGCTTACGGGGAGGTGGGGGATGGAGAGGACGGAAGGAGAGGAGGGTAAACAATGAGATCTATTCAAAGGCCGTGGCACAAAGCGGAGTGTGGAGCCAGGGCGATTCCAGCCGCATTGTTGTCCCAGCTGTCTTCCCGTGGGAGGAGGAGGAGGGAGGAAGGGCAGCGGCGGGATTTACTTCCCATCGCTGCCAGAGGCTGTGCAGGATGGAAATCCCTGCTCGCTGCTTCTCCGGACCGCCCGGCCCCTCTAGGGGACAAAAAAGAGCCTGGAATGGTAAAAAACGTGGATGTAGGAGAGGGGTGGGATGGYGGGGCAGGGAAAATGCTGGTTAGGGGTGAACTGGAGAGGCTCTGGGAGGGATTCCTCAGCCCTGGAGGTGAGAAAGGAGCAGGAGATGCTGGTGGTCCCACACTGCACGTGGGGTTGTTTTCTTCCTCCGTCAGATCCGTGTGAAAGCTGTGAGTTTGGGGTGGGCTCAGGTGTTTTAAATGTTGTAATATTGGTGTTTCTGTGGCACTAAAAGCGCTCTGGGAGCTCCAGAGAGGAGCCTGCACGTGAGCCCTGCATTATCCAGRGTTATTGTATTTACTGTTCTGGGCTCTTCTTGCCTGCACTGATTTTTTTATTTATTTCTTTTTACCCCCTGAGAGCTTTTTTTTAAATTTTATTTTACACTGCTGCAGAGTGGCTGAATACAGAGCAAAAGCAGGTTGGTGACAGATTTTGGGGGGAATGTCTCATAGGGAATCAACATCCTTTGCTTCCTCAGCCTTGCAGTGCTGGAGTTCATTCCAGTTGTGGGAGGGTTTTCATCAGGGTTGCACCAGGACACGATGAACCCAATTCATTGGGGAAAAAGAGTGGGGAAAGGCTTTGTTTGGCCTCTTTTGGGTGGGGTTTTTTTTTCTTTGCTGGAATGTTATTTTCTTCTCATAGTAAAAAAACAGACAAGTTGGAAAAGAAGCAAAATGCTCGAGGAGCCTTTGAGGCCTAAAATTAATTTTTTAAAACCTRTATTTATACAGGAAGAGTTGGTGTGTTATAGAAAGGATTATTTTGGGCTACAAGAAGTGCCTTTAAACATCATCCTGTTTTGGTTGGTRTGTTCTGTGGCTGCCCCATCCCTGGAAGTGTCCAAGRCCAGGTTGGAGRGGGATAATCTGGGRCAGTGGGARATGTCCCTGCCATGGCAGGGGTGGCACTGGATGRGTTTGAAGGTTCCTTCCATCCCAAACCACTCCATGATTATAAATCCAATTCATTTCCCCAGCATGGATTACCTCTGACCCACTCACCTGGATAACCTGGAAAGTTTTAGAGCTGTTTTCCTTTAAATYTGTCATTTTCCACTGAGGTTATRCTGGTCAGAAGAGTTTCCAAAATRTGTRTTCACACTTAGATTTATTTTCCAGAGGGGCAGAATGGGTGGAAATTGCTCTGTGYTTCCTAGAAACCAGTTTGTGATGGTTGTGGAGAGTTCACATTTCATGGGACAGGGGSAAAATTGGGCAGAAATGTCTGCAGACTGGGAGCTGTGGAATATTGKCAGGTCATGAAGGCAGTGGGTGTTTAATTCTCCTCTTCCTCCTCCTCTTCCTCCTCACCTGTGGGTGCTGCCAGGGCAGTTCCCCTGGCTGAGCAAGGGGAAGCAGGGCCTTGGAGTCTGGAATGKTATTTTGGGGTAAAAATAGCCAGATCTGGGGCTGTGACTAATATATTGTGTCTGCTTCAGGCTTGAAATAACGTGTGAGTTGCAGAGGGGGAGGCTGGGTTGGGTTTGCACTCATTTATTGTCTTTTGTGGAGCCACGTAAACAGATTCCTGAGCCATTGTTGGTGGGTAATTCACAAATCCACTCGTGAGGGGGGTTCATAATAATAATTCCTTACTGTAGGAATTAAATATGGGCAGAGCTCCTTAAATTGGGCTTGCATGTGGGTTTCTGATTCCAGGAAGAGTGGAATTCTCTTTTTCCTGGGAATGGAGCATATTGGGATTATTCCCTTTACAGGAGGTGTGGCCACCACAGAGAAAATCACCATTTACTGCAGCAAAGCAAACAAAAAGGGAAAACATTACCCAGGTTGACTCCTAACTCTCTGTGGTGTTGGTTTCATGTGGCACATGCCCCAGCAGATCCCAATCCATGKTTTATTTGGGATTTCTCAGCTTCCTGCCTGATGAAGAGCAGCCAAATAACAGCAGAGAGGAGAGGAGGCATCTCCTGGTGCTTTGAGTGACTCCTGATGCTCTGGGAGGACTCATCCACCAAGGCCCAGCTTCTCTTCTCCATCTTCCYRTGCCCTGGGATGTCACCTGGAGCTGTCCTGGGTTTCCTTGTCAGGATTCAATAATTCCAGATTATTTTTTTTTTCTTCCTCTGACTGTGAACCATCCGTGTAGTCTCCTCTACATCCTCAAAACACAAAAAGCTCCATCCTCTCCAGCTTCCTCTGGGACTCTCCAAAGCCTGCAGCGAGCAGGAGCTGCTCCTGGGCTGTCCATGGGGCAGTTTGTCCTGGTAAAAAATGAAATTTTGGCAACTCCAGGGATGTCTCTGAGGAATAAGAGTCTGTGGTGAGCCCGGGGAGCACCCTCAGCCTGAGAAATGGCATTTCTGTGCTGGGTTCAATCCTCAGTGTGAGGGAATCCCGACCTTTCTGAACCTCTGTGGTTCCCAGGCCTTGTTCAGCTGTAGAAATGTGAAATGAGCTGAGCTGGATGCAAAATGGGGAACTTCAAATGCTCCAAAATCGAGCTGCCTTCTAATAATTAATCCTGTCTGTGTTCAGAAATTGAATAATCTCTCTGACCCTAATCCCATTTTGGAATCTGCTGYGTTCCTGCCTCTGAAATGCTGTTGCTGTRTTTTCAGGGGGTTTTGGCTCTTTTAGGGCTGATCCTTTTGGGRTTTTCCCTGCTCCCTTTCCTGGGCTGCTCCTTGTGCTCCTGGCTGGGGCTTTGCTGTTCCAAGGAATGGAGRTTGTGCAAACAGAGGGACACAAACAGGGCAGGGAGCAGGGCAAACTTTGCTCTGACTCTCCTTGCAAAAAACTGATGTAACACCATGGAATCTGATTTTATATGGGAAGAGAAACTCTTGGTGACATAACCCAGGGAACACCTGAGGTTGCACAGCTGAAACAGCTTTATTTTTTGATAGTGTCTAACAATTTGGCTCATAGAYAATGAGAAAAACTGTAAAAAATAAAAATTTGGGAAAGGGATGTCCAAGCTGATGGATTTTCCATACTCCTGTTCACTCCTCCACCCTCTTTTATTTTTAATTTCAGTGTCGTGCCACATCACACGTAACACTTTTAAACCAGGGCTTCATTTGGGCAGGTGAATAATAAATAACAGACTGCTAATTTATTTGGTTCAAAGTGGTGGTTGAAACGATGAGCTGGGAAGAGATGTAAACCACAAGTTGTGTTTCACACCCTCATGTGCTGCTGCTGTTCCTTGAGTAGAGGGAAGAGGGATTTGGGGAGATTTGGAGCAAAAATGGGTTGTGCAAAAGAGAGGGAGRCTGGGGAGGGTCCAGCAGGAAAATGACTTTTGGCCTCAGCCTGTGTGACCTGAGAGACAGCCCTGATGTCCCAATATTGTTTTTATTTTTATTGCTGTTTTTGCCCCACATAGGATTCACTTCCTTCTCCCTCTGGCAGGGGTTGGGTGACAATGGGAGTGTGTTGGCCCTGGCAAAGTGATTTTACAGAATCCCAGCACATTTTGGGTTGGAAGGGCCTTAAAGCTCATCCAGTTCCACCCCCACCAGGGGTACAGGACTTTTTTCGTGGTAAGGAAAAAAGAGAGGGTTTTAAACTAAAAGARGAGAGATTTGGATACTGGGAAGAAATTCYTCCCTGTGGGGGTRGTGAGACCCTGGCACAGATTGCCAGAGCAGCTGTRGCTGCCCCTGGAGCCCTGGCAGTGCCCAGGGCTGGACAGGGCCCTGGGACAGTGGSAGGTGTCCCTGCCATGCCAGGGGTGGCACTGGGGGATCTTTAAGGTCCCCCCAACCCAAACCATCCCATGATTTCATGTCTGACCCCAATGAGGGATTTCCTGGCTGGTTCTGGGGATGAACAGCCCAGGGTGACTTCACAGCAGCTCCTCCAAGGGACATTTTGGGGATCCCAGGTGGCCCTGGGGACAGGGGCTGTGCAGGAAAGGGACTCAGGGCTGGCACCACGGGCACATCCCATTTCTTTGGGACACCATCATTAATTGGGGCCTGGGACACTGCAGTAATTACTGTTTTCGCTGGCTGGGAGCTTCCTTTGAGTCACAGCATTGGGAAAGGCAGCCCTGGGAGGGTTTTATCCTCCCTGATCCGGGGTGAAACCTGGATCTGCACGGCCCTGAGGAGGARCCAGCACCCCCTGCTTGGGGTTTGGGCATCCCTGCCTGATCCCAAAGTTCTCCTTTGGGACAAATCCCCCCATGCCCTTCACACCTCTGCTCTGGTGGATTTTTTTATTTAAGTCACCATCATTTGCCTTTATTTCCCAATATTTATGCCAATGATCCCAGCATCTTCTTACATAATAGCTGGATACAAAGCYAGCAGTGAAAAAAACACCTTATTACYAATAATAAGCATAGTAATAATGACAATATTACCAGTAATAATAACAGAATTGCAGGTGTTGGGGAGGGGCAGAACTATAATTTATCAAAGCAGSTTATTTGAATTGTGATGAGCCTCAGAGAGCTGCATGAGTCTTGGGTTTAGGCTGAAAATACTGAATCATGTCTCAGTTTATGGGTTTGATTTTTTTTTTAATCCATTCTAAGTGTATTTGTAGTAAATTGTTGCCCTGCTAAAATGAGCTTCTAAAAAGATAAAAATAAATGCTGCTAGTGGGTGTTTTATGGCCAGGGACTGTGCCACAGGCTGTCCTGAGAAAGTCAGGAAATCTTTTGTCTTATTTATACTCTTCCTTTTTGAGTCTGGATGCTGTTCTTATGGGCAGGGCTGTGTATTTAAAACCTTGGCAGGTGTTTGTGAGAAACCAGCACCGTTTTCCATCAGAAATCTGTTCTGGGCCACCTCAGGTGTGACCTGTGGGGAGCTGGGCTTGGAGCAGCCCTGGCAGCAGGGATGGGCTTGGTGCTGCCCAGCCTCTCCCTGGCTGTGTCTGATMTTGGGGAGGGGTTTTCTCATTCAGCTGGTGGGGAATTAAAGGTGAATTAAAGCTGATTAATTGAGAGCTGCTGCTCCCTGAGCTGTGCCCAGGCTGCTCCAGAGCCGCTCGGATGCCGCCGGTGACCCTCGGGTAACTCTGGGCTGGAATTGGGATTTCAGCTGAGCACACTGAGGGGTTTGGCCTGGTTYGGGGTGCTTGGTGTGGGGAGAATCRTCTGGCAGCCAGTAGTCGGGGAGGAGAACAAAACAGGTGAACAAAAAGAGGCTGAATGTACCTGGCAGCAGATTCTGGAGGGGAAGGAACCCTTTCAGTGGGATATGGACACATGGGAGTTGTGTTTCACACCCCCACTGTGCTGCTGCTGTTCCTTGAATAGAGGGAAGAGGGATTTGGGGAGATTTGGAGCAAAAATCAGTTGGGGTTTGGCCCAGGCCACCAGGGAGACTGGGGARGGTCCAGCAGGAAAATGGCTTTTGRCCTCAGCCTGTGTGACCCCAGAGACAGCGCTGGTYTTCCAAATTTTTATTGCTGTTTTTGCCCCAAATAGGTTTCACTTCCTTCTCCCTCTGCCAGGAGTTGTGTGACAGTGTTGGCCCTGGCTGGGTGCTTTTACAGAATCCCAGCAGATTTTGGGTTGGGGTTTTGGTGTCTCCCCTGTTCCTTTCTGGAGGCAGCAGCACAACCTCGTCCCTTTGCCCATCCAGCACTGAAGGATTTCCCTGAGGGGTGTGCAGCAGGAAAAGCTTCATCCTGGGCCCCATTCCTGTAGGGTTTGACTGATCTGGATCATTGCTGGTTCAAAAAACCTCAAAAAATGCTCTTTATTTAATGTATCCCAAATGCAGGCAGGGCTCAGGTAGCTCCTCCATCCCAGCAGGAATTTAAACTTTCCCAACCAAGCAGCAATGTGACAGTGCCCATCCAGCCCCCTGCCTCTCCAGCTATTTTTAGGAATATTAAGCCTGTAATAAGCCTTTTGGGCTGGGCTCTATTTCTGTTTGTCCTGCTTAGTCAGGATTTTGCCTGAGCAGAGCTCTGGTTGGGAGCCAGAGGGGTGAGCGTGGCCAGGGCAGGAGGGCAGCACCCACATTCCCATCCTGATCCTGCCAGAGCATCCCAACAGCCACTCTGACAGCCTGGCCTCATCCAGCAGCCAGCCATTTCCTTGGAGACTTCATGCAGATTAAACTGGATGGGTTTTTAAATAAAATTCCCTGTGTAAGTAYAGGCTGCAGGGAAGATTCCCTGGGTCGGAGCTGCTTGTGGATGTAAACAACTTCATTCTTTGGATGGCGTCCTCTGAGGAGCCCTTGGATTTCTCTGTCACTTCACTGTGACTTATCTCTGCAGTGGAATATTTTCTTTGCCTCCAGGAAGGCAGCTCAGCCCTGCTCCAGCTGCTGCTTCCCAAAATCTTGTCCTGGGAAGGGAACTGATGTCTCTCATGTCTCTGTTGTTTGAGTTTTGTCACAGCGGTTGGAATTTTTTCCCCAAATGAGCAGAACTCGAGGCAAGGTGTCAGTACATATTGAGCATGTTTGTAAGAAGTTGTCTCAAAGCTTCACTGAGCTTTTCTAAAGTGAATTCCACATTTTTCCTGTTGTTTTGTGGTTCGTGCTCAGCTGTTTTTACTGGATGGGAGTTGTGGGTGAGGTTTGCTGTGACTCTTGTCTTGTGTCAGTGACTGTACTGGGATTGTTCATCTCCGTGTGGACCATGACAGATAAAATTGGTACAAATTCTACCAGAAATCCTGGAATTTGGGCTGGGAGCCAGCAGCCTTACAGCTGGAGAAACCTCCCAGTGCATCTCAGAGTCAGAGTTTAAACTCTGAGCAAATTCACACAGAACTTTCAGAACAGAAAAGACTTTTGGAGCTCAGAAGGTTCATCTCCAAAGTGTCTTGATACAGACTGGGTGGGCTGTAAACTCCAAAATATTCAAGCTATGGATGTAATCCTTAATTTCTGCCATCAGTGGTCGATCCCCTGCCTTTCCCAACCTAAAACCCATTTCCAGAGCACRTTATTTGCTCTCTAATAATTAATAATTGCAGCCTGTTTTCTGGCTTGGTTTGAATTGCTTAATTTCCTGTGGTTATGTGCAGTTRTGGAGGGTCTGGCCAGCATTTCCTGGTGGATCAGGGCTCACAGAACCCTGGAATATCCTGAGTTAGAGGGGGCCCATGAGGGCAGGGAGCTCCAGGCCTCACAGCAGCTGCAGTTTCATCCTCACCATTACCCACAAGTTTGTCATCTCACACAGTTTCTGTCCCAAAAATAAACAAATTGGAGCCGTTTAAAATCAAAATATTTACTAATATTTAATAGATCATGGTTTTAAATTCTGCATTGATTCTTTGGCATTARCTTTGCTTAACATAGAGACATGCAGCGTTTTATTGCTTGTGTTTCTGGGAATGCTTTTTGCTTTTATTTCCTGCCCACCTCTCTGGGTGTCTCTTGGTTGGTTTTGTACAGAAATGGGTGTCACCTTGTCCCTTCCCTCTGTGTGTCTCCCTTCCCCTCTCCGTGGTGCCCTTGGTGCTGTGTTGGTGCTTCCCAGGCAGCCCCAGGCTCTCCAGAGGTGCCAGATCCAGGTTCTTTTTCCCTGGATTTAACATCAAGGTGGATAATTCTGTCTCTTGCTGACCCAGGTGCCTCCTGTAACCCTGCAGCCACTAATTCCCTAAAGCTCTGAATTATCTTCATCCCTTTTTCCCCCAYTGAGCTTTGAATTTTGTGCTTTCAAGTGTTTGGGTTCAGAGTGGGCATCAGGAGGAGTTTTGAAGGGAAATGAACAATTGCAAGTTGTGCTGAGTGTGAGGCTGTGGGAGCTCTGCTTTTTGGTCACTTTTGCCCATCTGTTTCATAAACTTCCTCAGTTCCATGGAGTTTCATGTCCTTGCTTGCTGTACCATTGTAACTTTTTCTACTTTCAGGCTTGGCAGCTGCTGCTAGCTCTGAGTTTTCTGTTCTTTCTTTTGCAGCTTTCTGGAATTCTTCTTACCTTTACCATTTCCCACAACTTTTGCCCATCTGTTTTCATAAACTCCCTTAATTCTGTMGAATTTCAGTCTGGTTTGGGTTGGACCTTAAATCCCACCCAGCTCCACCCCAGCCATGGCAGGGACACCTCCCACTGTCCCAGGCTGCTCCAAACCCCATCCAGCCTGGCCTTGGACACTTCCAGRGATCCAGGGRCAMCCACAGCTGCTCTGGGAATTCCATCCCAGCCTCTCCCCACCCTCACAGGGAGGAATYTCTTCCCAAAATCCCCTGTGGCTTCACACAGCAGCACAGTTGGAGGAGAATTCTGTGTTTGGTACAGAATTGAAAATTTACACACAAGAAAAAAATGTGATTTTCTGTGTCCTGTCCAGGATCATTTCTTCTTTTGGACAACACCAAAGAGATGTTAAGAGAAGCAAACTTGGAGCATTTAGTTTTTATYCCTTGAAGCATTTTGAAAGCTTGGAAGTCTAGAATAGCCACTGACATTTTTTCAGAGCTTATTTATTTTTGTATGGACTTGCCAGAAGGTCCCCATGTCCGTGGTATATTTAGCTGTACATACTGCCATGACTTAGCAAAATCCCAATTCCAGCCTGTTTTCTGTTTTTTCACCCAGCCTCTGCCATCTGAGCCTCAGGCTTTGAAGGAAGGCTGGATTAAATAGGTCTGGAGATGCATCCTGAGTTCCAGGGAGGGGGAATTCCAGAGCTGAGGTTCTCCCCTGGAGCCCATCTTGCCTGGGCCCCCTCAGGGTTTAAGTCCAAGGACTATTTTTAGTAAGACAAAAAACAAACATTCCTTTAGATTAGTGCTGGTCAAAGGGAAACTCCTGCAGAAAGCACTCTGGGGATGGGATTTGTGCTGGGACTGAGGTGAGATTTTCCTGCTGAGGGGTTTGATAGGCAGAGGAGGCTCCTGGCTGCTTCT
Organism: Sporophila hypoxantha; assembly: GCA_002167245.1. NCBI lineage: Eukaryota > Metazoa > Chordata > Aves > Passeriformes > Thraupidae > Sporophila > Sporophila hypoxantha. The sequence goes on along the minus strand of NDFG01000064.1, from coordinate 429,850 downwards.
GGAATCTCTGTTTTAACCCTCCCTGCCCTTGTGCTGTTCTGGTTCCTTTTTGGAGGTCTGTTCCTGCTCTCTGACTGCTACTTTAATTTCTCTGATCCTTTTTTTTTTTGGAGGAGAGTCCTGATTCAAGGTCTGGGCAGTGCTGGGAAAGGGTTTGGACCTGTAACTTGGGGGGGGGGAAGGAATCACATCTCTTTTTCCCATGAATAATTCCTCTGCATTCCTCYTCCATGATTTCCTCCATCTCCTAATCAATCAACTAATCAATTTAATTAGCTGGTCCTGTCCCAGATGTGCAGGTGCTGCTCTCCCAGCCTTGGGAATGTCTGTCCCCACCCACTGTGGCTCCAGAGTCACCTGGAGATGGGAGGGGAGAGCCCTGGGAGAGCTGGGAATGGCAAAAGCTGACTTTAATTAGCAGCAAATTGGGCTGAGAGCTGCCAGGCTGGCTTCTGCTCAGGACTTGTGATATTCCTGGTGGGAAGTGATAAAAGGGTCTGTGGGGAGAGCAACACTTCTGCTGGCTGGCATTTTGGGATGGGAGTTTGACAGTTCCCACTTCAGCACCGTGCTCTGGTGTCTTGGGATAATTCAGAAGGAAACTGGGATTTGGGAGCACAGCCTGTGACTCTGAAATCCTGGGGTTTGGTGTTCCTCAATTCCCAGTTTTCCATCACCAAATGGAGCATTTAAAGGGCCACTTAGTGGCAGCACATTGGATTTTCACAGTGGGATTTCATGTTAAGTTGTGGTTGGGATTGGATTCATGGCTCTAGGACAGAAGGACATGTGATGGGATTGGGATCCAATGCTCATGGTTCAAGATATTTGGGAAGTGATGATTCCATGCTCAGGGACAGGTGGATGGAGGATTGGATCCCATGCTCAGGGACAGGATAGGGATGTGATGGATTGGATTCCCATGCTCAGGATATTTTGGATGTTGTGATGGATTGGAATTCCATGCTCGAGGGACAGGATATTTAGGAAAATGATGGAATCATCGCAGTGAGCAGTGAAAGGGATGTGATGGATCCATGCTCAGGGGCAGGGATATTTTGGGAATGTGATGGGATTGCATCCATGCCTCAGGACAGGATATTCTTGGCGGATGTGCATGGCGAGTGGATTCCATGGCTCCAGCGCGACAGGATATTTTGGGGTGTGATGGGATTGGATCCCATGCTCAGGGATCAGCGGATATTTGGCGATGTGTGGACACTCGAGGACAGGCATGAGTTTGGGATTGATGGGATTTGATCCATGCTCCAGGCGACAGGATATTTGCGGAAGTGATGGGATTGGGGATTCCAGCTCAGGATTATTTGGCGATGTGATGGTGGGATTGAAATCCATGCTCAGGGACATGATATTGTTGGGTTGATGGATCCATGCTCAGGGACAGGATATTTGGGAGTTAGTGTGATTCCATGCTCAGGGTACAAGGATATTTGGGGATGTGTTGGGCATTTGGATCCATGCTCAGGATATTTGGGATGTGATGGGATTGGAATGCGATGCTCAGGATATGTTGGGTGTGGTGGGATGGATCAATGCTCAGGACAGGATATTTGGATGTGATGGATCCATTATCAGGACAGCCGATATTTGGGAAGTGATGGGATTGGATCCATGCTCGCTAGGGACAGGATTATTTGGGATGTGATGGACCCATGCTCAGGTACAGGATATTTGCGGATGTGATGGGATCCATGCTCAGGCGACAGATATTTGGGAGTGATGGATTGTCCATCTCGAGACGAGGGATATTTTGGATGTTGATGATCCATGCTTCAGGGACAGGATTAGTTTGCGTGGTGTGATGGGTGGATCCATGCTCAGGATATTGGGAGTGATGGATCCTATGCTAGACAGGATTATTTGGGCAGGTGGAGTGAAGGTTGCATCCATGCTCAGGATATTTGGGATGGTTGCTGCATTTTCCCCATGGCAGACAATACTAAATCTTAGAATTGTTTTTATTTCTATTTTTCTCGTGAGGCTTTGCTCTCTGTTTTCCTTGGGACTCCTTGGTGCACCAGGTGTTGTCCCTGGATTTGGAGGGATCCCAGAACCAGCTCTGGCCTCATTGCCTTGGCAGAGCACAGAGCTTTCCCAGCATTATCCCTCCTCCTTTGGTGCAGCACCAAAGAACTCAACTCCCTTTAAACCATTCTTGGTGGTTTAAAAATCAGTCCTGTTTGTCCCAGAGCTCCTGAGGGCTGGGAGAACATTCTGGGGCACCTTTTCCATCACAGAAACCAACCCTACTGCACCTTCCACCTCTSTTTGGTGGATATTTGGGCTGCTGGACCTTTCTTTCTCTCCCTTGGCCAGATGTTTGGTCTGTGAAACCTCCCAGTTTTGATGTGTGCATCCCCCAAAGTGCTGAGGGAGCCTCTCCAGTCAGTGCCAGCTCACAAGCACATCCTGATTATCATTTACTTCACTGGAACAGCTGCAAATCTCAGTTTATATTTCATCTCTCAATTTACAGAGCATCCTTGCACCGTGTTCTAAAATATTTTGATGTAATCCATCCAGCTGTGGTGCAGAAACTGGAAAGCTGCAGCACAAAGTTTATSTGCTAGGAATTTCCTGGAATATCTGGAAACAGCCTCATTAACCAACCACTTTTTCCCTGAGGTAAATCAGGGTTTGTTGCCTTGACTTGTGGCTAAATTGTGCCATTTTTTTGTGTTTGCAGATGTTCTCAAACAACGATGAAGCTGCAATCAACAAAAAACTGCCCAAAGAGCTGCTGCTTCGGTGAGTCCTCCCTGGACACCKGTGGGTTGTTATTTACATCCAGGATTTTGCTGCTCTGCTCCCAAATCATGAGCTTGGATCAGGTCACTCACAAAGCCAGAGCCAAACAGAGGCAGGTCAAAGGTCTGTGTCAGCAGTTTGTGCTAAATCTGGGAATTCTGTGTCCTTCTCTTGTCCAACTGGGAGGGAAAATTCCCAAATAAAACCCCTGGGGAATGGTGGGGGGAAAGGGTGAAAAGATCCAGGGAAGGTGGGAAAGGAATGGATGGAAAAATCTGGAGGGTGGAGGGAAAGTGGGAAAGGATTTTGGGAAAAGGTGGGAAAAGATGCAGGGTAAATCCTGGAGGATGATAGTGGAGGAAATTTAAGGATAGTTGGGAGAGGATGTGGGAAAAGTGGGAAAGGATTTAGGAAAGTGGGAAAAGTCCAGGTATGTGGGAAAGGATTAGGGAAGTGGGAGAGGATGGAAAGGTGGGAATGGTGGAGGGAAAGGGTTGGGAGAGCAGGAAAATTGAGAAAGGGTGTTGGTGAAAGTGAGAAAAGATCAGGCAAATTCCAGAGTTTTCCCCCATATCCTGAGAAAAATTCTAGTTTTTGGGGTTTTTAATGCTGGGTTGATTTGCTTTGGTTAGTCTGTTTTGGTGAATGAGAAGAGTGAGTGATCCTCTCATTAATTTCTCCTGTGAGGGTAGGGGGCTGATGTGGAGAACAGGAATTTCTTGCTTCTCTGAGGTTCAGTTGAAAGCAGAAGTGAATCCCTCTGCTTCCAGTTCCACTCGGAGTGCACTTTGCCCTGCTCCCTTGTCATATAGGAGGGTCCCAGATGTTCAGGCTCCTGACAGGATGTCCTGCTGGCAAACACCAAACAGATTCAGACTTGGTGAGGTTTTAGGTTTGAATCCTCTAAGGTCTGCTGGTGATGATTCTGTCCTGTTGAGCAAACACCAAACAGATCAGACTTTGGGCGCGTTTTAGGGTTTGAAAGTCCTCTAAGGTCTCTGTGGGATAATTCTGCCCCGTTGGCAAACAACAAAACAGATCAGACTTGAGTGGATTCTTAGGTCGTTTGATAAGTCCTCTAAGGTCTCTGGAGATAATTCTGCCTCTGTTGGCAAACACCAAACAGTATAGACTTGGTGGAGGGTTTTTAGGGTTTGAAAGTCCTCTAAGGTCTCTGTGGATAAGTTCTGTCCTGTGGTGAAGCAGGAGGGGAGTAGTGGGGGTGATTGTCCCTCATTTGGCGCTCTGAGTAGAGCTGATGTTTCCAGTGGCTTCAAGGCTTCAGGTGTTGGGCTGGGAAATGGGAAAAGCAGAGGCAGGGAGAAGTTTTTGAATTAATTAACAGCACAACTCTGTCCCTCATCTACAGCTGCCATAAAACTCTGGCTTCTGTCAACACGCAGTGGACAGTGAAGTGTCTGGGAGGGTGAAGTGTGACCCAGGGGAACTGCTGCCTGCCTTCACTTCTTGGAATGAAGGAGCAGGTAAAGGGATGAACTGTGGTTAATTTTCAAGTGCATGGCTTCCCCTGGAATGGGCAATTTTTCCACCTGATCCACTGGCAATTTTTCCAAACCTATCCCACTTGGCATTTCCCACCTGATCCCACTGGCATTTCCCACCTGATCCCATTTCTTTTATTCCAGTATTCCTCACCCCAGAGCTCAGTGTGTGGCTGTTAGAGCCCTCCCTGCTGCCAGGGTGGATATTTGGGATTGGGGCCTGGGAAATGATTGTCCAGAGGTGTGGAGATCCCTGTGTGAAACCAGAACCTGGGAATGAGGGGCACCTGATGGAGTCCCAACCTCCACAGGAGGAGTTTGCACAGGGATTTGCAGGTGGCAGCTGCTGTGCTTGTCCTGAACCATGACTGGGATGTGGAGCAGCAAAAGAGTGGTAAAAAATTGTCTTTCTGGATTTTCTGAGATGATTTTCTGATGGGAGCAGATACAACAAACCTGGGGKTTTTTTTCCYTGTGCTGAGGTGACAAGACAGGGGTAGGTTTGGGACAGGTTGTGAAGAGCCCTGGTGGGTGAGGCAGGGAGTCTGGGGAATAGGGTAGGGAGAAGAAGGTTGTGAATGGAATGTAAATGGGATTTTGCATGGATTTCAGGAGAAGGAGAAGTGTGAGGGCATGGGGCTCCCAGGAGCAGAACTTCYCTTGGAGCTGGGTGAGGTTTCTGACAGATGGAAGTGGAATGATCCTGAGTGGAGCCAGGAGCTGAGATTTGGCTCAYTGCTGTGTGTGAAGGTCCAGCCACCTCCAGAGGTGTCCCCTGCTGGCTCTCAGCTGGCAGGGGACAGAGCTGGAGCAGGTGCAGCWGTGCCAGGACATGGATTGGTCACCMTGCWGGGGCTGGGGCTGCCCTGTTAGGAAAACTGAACAGGGCTGAATAGGAACAAACCATTACAACATTTTCAACAATTTCTTAAACAAATAAACTTCAAAACCCCACTGCCACACTGCCCCATCCCTGGAAGAGTCCAAGGCCAGGCTGGACAGGGTTTGGAGCAACCTGGGACAGTGGGAAGTGTCCCTGCCATGGCAGGGGTGGCACTGGATGAGTTTTAAGGTCCCTCCCAAACCATTCCCTAAATTCCATGAACACTGCTGGACAGTTGGAGAAGGATTTGTGGCAGGAAGGAGGGAATGTCCTGGAGCAGGGAATTGCAGCAGGACAAGCCCCAGTGTGGCTGAATTCCCACACTCCTGCCCTGTGGAAATGTTCTGTGCCTGTTGTGTCCTGCTGTCCCTGGTCATCCCAACCTGCTGGAGAGCAGGGAATTGTTCAGGATCTGGTGGAACCGAGGGGAAATCAGGAGTTGATAAATGTTTAAAGCTCATAAGTAATGGTTTGGAGAGCTGGAATTCACTGTTAGCATACTGTGAAAATTAATTACTGTGCATTGACAGTGCAGCCTTTGAAAGAGAAGCTTGGATGGGTTTTCTGCAGGAATCTCCTGTAAATGGGTGTCACTGTGTGCAGGACAAAGGCTGGTGTGTTTGGGCACTGCTCTGTGAAGTCCTGTCCCTGCTCTGGCCACTCTCAGACAGCCTGGGGGTCCCCTGTGTGGGGAGTGAAAGCTGCACTTAGGCAAAATAAAGAGGAGGAGGATGTGAAAGAGGAGAACAGCAGCTTTTGTTATCCCTAAAAATCCAGGGATGGACCAAGAGGGTGGTGCTCCTGATGGCCCTGTCCTGTGTCTGGGGTCAGCAGTGACATCCTGTTCTGCCCCACCTGCAATGGGGACATTGTCCTGTGTGTCCAGAGAGCCAGACAGGATGAGGAGGTCACAGAATCCCAGGATGGTTTGGATGGGAAGGGACCTTAGGGATTGTCTGGTTCCACCTGCCATGGGCAGGGACACCTCCCACTGTCCCAGGCTGCTCCAAGCCCTGTCCAGCCTGGCCTTGGGCACTGCCAGCCATGGGGCAGCCCCAGCAGGGTGACCAATCCATGTCCTGGCACTGCTGCACCTGCTCCAGCTCTGTCCCCTGYCAGGAGGTGACACCTCTGGAGGTGTCACACACAGCAATGAGCCAAAGCAGCAAAAAGCAGAATTCCCAGGGCAGTGCCTCCCAGAGATGAATCCATGCTCCCTGTTGGCTCCAGCTGTGGTYGTGTCCCCAGAGTGACATCCTGTCCCTTTGTCCCTGCATTCCCACTGCTGTTGGAGAGGTGCTTTCCCTCCCTGAGCCTGGCAGCCACCCCCAGCCTGGATTTCCCTGGCAGAGGTGTCTGTGCTGCCCTCCTGGAGGAGCTGGCACTGCCAGTGCTGCCCAGCTCCTGCTTGGCCCCAGCAGGATCAGCCTGCAGGAATTCAGCTCTTCCTGCTGGGTCACAGGCAGGGCAGGCAGTTTGCAGCTCTCTCCTGGCCTAAGCAGCTTTGACTCCCTGCCCAGCCCATGGCCAGGCCTGGCTCTGCCATGCCCACATTCTGATTTATCCCTGGGGAGCTGCACTTGTGCCCATGGGSAGCTCGGAGTTGGCAGCAGAGCCGTGGTGTCCGTGCCCCTGCCCAGCCCGTGGCAGCAGGGCTGAACTGGGAATGAACTGGGATTGAACTGGGATGGTGGGGASGGTTTGCTGGCACAAATTGGTGTTGATAATTTTAGAAGGCTGAAGGTYTAAGCTGGCTCACCTCAGAGCCTGCAGCATGCAGGGATTTCAGGGGAGTCTTGACCCTAATCTAATTAGAGCAGCAGTGGGAAAGTGAGGAGTCCTAGAAACCTCTGAGTAGATTAAGAGGTTGAAACCTGCAAATTGCTCAAAGTGAGTGTGTTTTACCCAAATTGTGCAGAGCTGAGCTGTTCAGACAAAATCAAACACACAGGGAGTCCCTTTGCAGTGAGACAATTTAATCTGCTGCAATTCCAGATTTAACTCCTGCTCGGGAAGCTCAGTCTGCCTTCATCTGTGATCAGTGTTTGGTGATAAAGTTAATTTTATGGATTATTTTCTCCACTGTGGACTCTGAAGAATAAAAAGACCCATGTGAAAGGGCTCACCAGGCAGCTGTKAGCAGGACAGGAATCCTGTTTGGGTGGAAAAATAAATGTTCCAGCACGGTGCCTATGGGCCTGTTAATGCAGCATTGGGAAAAATAATTCAATTAATGCTGATCAACCTTCTGCTGCAGCTCAGTCACTGCTTATTTGTGGGGTTTGGGGTATTTTAGTGTTCCTTGGAGAGGGAGAATCCCATCCTCAGGGCTGCAGGGGAATTCTCAACTGGGGTCRTGGTGCCTGCTGCTCTTCCTGGTCCGTGGGGAGCAGCTGGATCCTGTTCTGAAATGGTGGAAATCCACAAGCAAGGAAAAAGCTGCTGTGAAAAAGTCCATTTTGCAGCCTGATTGTGCTGAATCATCCACTCAGGGCTTTGGACAAGTGCAGGAGGAGCTGGGGGAACACTGGGAAAGTCTCTGGAGCTGCTCAGGGCTGGGGAAGGGACAGGGSTGAGGATSTGGCCAGGRGGAATCCCTGCTGGTGTGGGGGCAGGCTGGAAAGGAGGAGCAGAAGTGGAGGAGAATTTATCTCAAATCTCCCAGCCCTGATAGAGGGATGAGGTGATCACTAACAGTCTGGGATTTCCATGGAGTAGGGAATTTTAATGAAAATAGAGAAAACTTCCATAGTGAGTGACCCACAGAATTTGAAGTTTTATTTTCTCCTACGACAGGAATTTGAAAGTAAGAATTTTCCCCAGCTTCTCTCATTTTCCAACCTTTCCTGGTGTTGTTGTACATGGACATGGTGCTGAATAAACCCTTGGACACCAGTAAATGACTTTGGGCTCAGGGGGAGCCTTGTCTGTASGCAGGGAGGATGGAACTGCTCTGAAATCCAGAATTTGGGATTCCTGACAGTGTTAAAGTGCACTGGGCTCTTCTGCAGAGCTTTTCCCCAGCACAKCACTGTCAGATTTGTCTCATGGGAAGATCAGAAGTGCCTTGAACCCCTTGGATCTTAACCCTTTAAYTCCTTGGATCCATGAGTATCCCTGGGAGGTGCATGAACACAGGAGGGAATGTTCATCCTCATTTAGCTGAGTGCTGCTGTCAACATTCTGATAAATAATCTGCATTTACCCTCCACCAGGAACACCCTTTCCCCCAATATTGGTGTTTCTGAAGGGCTTTTTCCATCCCTGCTTCTCAGGATTCTCAGCATTTGCCTTCTCTTTTGGGTGGCCTTCAAGTTGAAAATATTAAATTCAAATATTAAAGCCCAGTGTTCATTGTCCCCTCCTGCCCGGTGTATTGTCCCTCCTGGCTGAGCACAGCTTGGCTCTGGCCACTTGTAGGAGTGAAAAATACCTTTTAGCATCAATGTTCTCAATAAATAATCTGCATTTAACCTCCACCAGGAACCACCGCTTTCCCCCCAGTATTGGTGTTTCTGAAGGGGCTTTTTTCCATCCCTGCTTCTCAGGATTCTCAGCATTTGCCTTCTCCTTTGGCGGTGGCCTTCAAGTTTGAAAAATATTAAATTAAAATATTAAAGCCGCAGTGTCATTTGTCCCTTCTGGATAAGCACATCTGGCTCTGCCACTTGTAGGAGTGCAAAATCCCATGTTATAGCATCAATGTTCTGATAAATAATCTGCATTTACCCTCCTACCCAGGAAACACCCTTTCCCCCCAATATTGGTGTTTCTGAAGGGCTTTTTTCCATCCCTGCTTCTCAGCATGCTTGTGGCTGGACAACATTTGCCTTCTCTTTCAGGTGGCCTTCAAGTTGAAAATGTTAAATTAAAATTTTAAAGCACAGTGTCATTGTCCCTCCTGCCTGGTTGTCATTGTCCTCCTGGATAAGCACATCTGGCTCTGCCACTTGTAGGAGTGCAAAATACCTTTAGCATCAATGTTCTGATAAATAATCTGCATTTTTATCCTCCACCAGGAACACACCCTTTCCCCCAATATTGGTGTTTCTGAAGGCTTTTTTCCATCCCTGCTTCTCAGGATTCTCAGCATTTGCCTCTCTTTTGCGTGGCCTCAAGTTGAAAATATTAAATTAAAATATTAAAGCCCAGTGTCCATTGTCCCTCCTGGATAAGCAGATCTGGCTCTGCCACTTGTGGGAGTGCAGGAATCCTGGCATGGTTTGGGCTGGAAGGGGACATTAAAGCCCATCCACTCCCAGCACTGGCCACTGTCGCCAGGTGGCTCCAGCCCTGGGACATTCAGGAATCCACGGGACAGCCACAGCTTCTCTGGGAAACCCATCGCCAGCCCTCCTCCCACCCTCTCAGGGAGGAATTTTTTTGCTCAATATCCCATCCGCCTTGCCCTGTGGCAGTTGAACCCCATTTCCCCCTGTCCTGGCACTGCAGGCCCTTGGAAATGTGCCCTGTTCCATCTGTTCCTGTCCCCCTTCAGGCCACACTTTGGGTCACCCTCAGTTCCCGAGGCTGGCAATCACAGGCAGGGCTGGATCACTGTGGGAACCAGGAATGATCCAGGCACCAAAACCAGGCTGGGAGTGGGTAGTGAGGGATGGCATCTGCCAATTTCTGGGAGCTGGTCATGAGGGGTGACAGTGCCCTGATCCCAGAGCTGGTCTTGAGGGGTGGCACTGCCCTGATCCCAGAGCTGGGAATGAGGGATGGTACTGCCTAATTCTGGGAGCTGGTAGTGAGGGATGGCACTGCCCTGATCCCAGAGCTGGTCATGAGGGGTGGCACTGCCCTGATCCCAGAGCTGGTAGTGAGAATGGCACTGCCCAGTTCTGGGAACTGGTAGTGAGGGATGGCACTGCCCATTTCTGGGAGCTGGTCATGAGGGATGACAGTGCCCACCGTGAGGGATTTTGCTGCCCACTTTTAKGAGCTGGTAATGAGGGATGGCACTGCCCTGATCCCAGAGCTGGTAGTGAGAATGGCACTGCCCAATTCTGGGAGCTGGTAGTAAGGGATGGCACTGCCCACACTTAGGGATAGCACTGTCCTGATCCAGAACTGGTCATGAGGGATGGCACTGCCCTGATCCCTGAGCAGGTAATGAGGGATGGCACTGCCCATTTCTGGCAGCTGGTAGTGAGGGATTGCACTGCCCTGATCTGGAGCTGGTAGTGAGGGATGGCACTGCCCACTTTTGGAAGCTGGTAGTGAGGGATGGCACTACCCACACTGAGGGATGGCACTGCCCATTTCAGGGAGCTGTTGCTGAAGGTGGTGGAGTGTTCAGTTCCCTCCTGGGCAGAGTCAGAGCCAGCCCAGGTCCCTGGTGCTCCATGTCCTGGGGGCTCCTGCCAGGCTCACTGGGGTGAGCAGTCAGTGCTCTGGGGCAGGACCCACTCCAGGCTGGGAGGTTTCTGTTTCCCAGTGCCTCCATGGCCSTGTTTTGTTTCCATTTGGGAACTGCTGCCTCTGCACTTCCTTTCACAGTTCAGCTTTCAGCCAAATCACAAAGAAGTTTTGCTGTCCCAGTCCTTTTTATTTTTCCTCCCCCCCCTTTGTTTTCCRTGTCCTCTTTTTGTTTTAAATATCAATTATCTATAAAGTATCTCTTATTTCTGTTCCAGAATTTTCTCTTTCCTGGAYGTGGTCACTCTGTGTCGCTGTGCTCAAGTTTCCAGGGTAAGAACCTTCCTCYTTCCTGGTGGGTTTTAGCAGGGGGTTGCATTTGGGTGACAATCCTCCCTCCCCAGGGAGCTTTGTGCCACTCAGCTGGGGTTMTTTAGTGTCCCCTGGAAGTCCTGGAAAATTCCCACAGCACCAGTGAGGGGGAATTCCAAGCTGGAGTAGCATTTTCCAGTGTCCCAGGTMCAAAGGGCAGGGGGCTGATGTTTTGCCCAGAACTCTCCCCTCATTCTGGGYTTTACAGAAAGCTCACCCTGCTGAAATCCCCAGCATAGGATGAGCCCAAAATGGCATCCTGTGGGTTTTGGTGGAAATTTTAATTCACAGAGATGCTGCACAAGTCAATGAAAATTCATTTTCTCCTTGGATGTAGTTGGAGTAAACATGGAAATAAAGTGAGGGGTTGTTTTTGGATTAATCCAGCTTGGATTATTTGCTTGGACTGGAAGGTTCAGTTTTCTGRAGCTGCCAGATTTATTCAGATTTATTTATTTTTCCTGCCAGTGTCTGGTAACTCCCAGGGGAAGCAGCACAGCAGAGGCAGGGGGGTGATCCAGGGAAGGTGTTCACCATCCTGCCTGGGTGACACCTGCACAAACCCATCAGTCCTGGCTCCAAACCTCAACCACCACTGATTTAATTACTCTAAGCACGTTGGAATTGAAAAAAAAAAAAAAGCTTAAACATTGTATTTAAAAATTGCTGTGTGTAGTGTCTGGGCATTGCAGGCAAGGAGCTCCCAGCTGAAATCCAGCAGAGCAGTGTTGGCACAATGGGCTCTCAGGGATCCTTTGCCAATGTCAGGGTGTTCTCCTGGCCTGTCCCAGCTCCTGTTCCATGGCACAGCACAGGGAGTTCCTGCAGGGATGTGCAGGAAGGTTCTGGAACGTTCCCTGCACTGCCCATGGAATTATGCAGCCACTGGGGCGTTTCCCACTGCTTTTCTCCTGGCCATACCCAGACCTTCAAACAAACATCAGCAGTGAGGTTTAAACCCCAAAAAACTCAATTAATGCTCAGTTTTGYCATCTGTTGTAACTCTGCACTAACTCCTGCCCAAGAACTGCTGCTCTGTGCTGGGGAGGGGCTCAGTGCAGGTGGGATTTGGATGGAAAATCCCCCTGTGTTTACCCCTGGCTCTTGCACAGTGCTGCCTCCTGGTTCTTACAAGCTCCCTTTGTTTACCTTGATGATTTAACTGAAACTTTAAATTCACCCGAGGACACAGCAACCAACTCTGAATTCCTGCTTCTCCTTTAGAGCAGGAACCACGGGAGATTTTGGTGATTTCAACAAAACCCAAACCCTTTGGTGCTGCAGCTGTGGGGACTCACCTGTGCTCAGGTGTCCTCTGAGGTGCTGGGGAGGAAATTCCAGCCAGGAATGTGAAATTCCTGCACCTCCCAAGGGAGTGGAAGCAGCCAGGGCACCTCTTCCCTGGCTGGGGGACTCAAAATTCTGAGTTTTGAGGGCACCAAGCACCTGTTGCTTCCCCACCTGGGACAGAATGTTATTTCTCAAAGGAACAAACTTGTGACTAGGTCCCCACTGACTTTTTTTTTTTTTCATATTAACCACACATTTACATTTTTTCCCCTGATAAAGGCATGGAATGTTCTGGCCCTGGATGGCAGTAACTGGCAGCGAATTGACCTGTTTGATTTCCAGAGGGATATTGAGGTATAATTAAGTGACATACAAACCCATTTTTTTCTTGTTCAAATGTAATTACACTCTAGACTGGATTAATACTCCCAGTGTAACCCTTTCTACCTTCCCTGGAGATAGAAATCATTAATTTCAGTTCTTCAGCTTGAGGGAGTTTTTAAAGCAATCCATTCAGCTTTTGAAAATGGACAGAATTCTGTATGCCTAGCGAGACTTAAGGGTTGTAATTGAAGGAAAGTAGTTTTTGTCTGTTCTGAAAACAGAAATTAGTAGAAAAGGTACTTTTTTGGAGGAAAACTGCTGCTTGTGTGGAARAGAATTTAAGCTACTGTTCCTTGCACTCAGATCAGACCATGAGGGCTGAATGTCTGTTGAATTATGGCCTGAAGTATTTGTATCTTTAATATCAAAAATKGAAATTGAAGTGAAGATGATTTGGGAAGGACAAGGTCCAAATTGTCCTTAAAAGATGAAGCTTTGGARCTGCTCTGTTGTAGCTGAACCTATGGGATGTGGATTCTGCAGCAGCAGTGAGGATGGAGGCTGAAAATTCAAATTGCCTTAAGCAGGAAAATGGGTGAGGAAACCCCCAATGCTTAAATCTCTTATCAGGATTTTTTACCCTGTTTAAAACACGTTGGAAGAGGGAGATTGGGAACATTTCACGTTGGAGGGAAATGTGTGGCTTTAATTTGTGGTAGACARAGGCATCAAACAGCTGCTGAGTAAAGGTTCCAACCTTGTGGGAAATCCACCCCTGATTTTTGTAGGAAAGTGTTAAAATAATCCCTTGGTGCAGCTGAGAGTCAGGGATGAGGAGCAGGAGGTGGCACTGTCACCTCAGCAGCGTCTGAGTGGCCTGGGGGAAGGAAATGGGGGATTTTGGGTCTTCMTAATGAATCCTTCACCTCATAACGTGCCCTAAAAATCCCAGAGCAATGGAATTATTTTATTTAGAGTGGAGTTCCTGATGTGTGGAGTGGCAGGAGGTGGGACTGAGCAGCTCAGCTGGGAATACAAACCAGGCTTTCCCATTCCTCAGTGCTTTTGGGGTGGTTTTCATGTCCCTACACATCAAACCCGTGTTGTTGCCTAAGCCCAGGCTTCCCTTCTGAAAACAAAATTTGTTGTAGCTCACCTCAGAGTTCCTGCTGGGCATCCTCAGGCTCTGCTGTAACAAAGTCAAATCCATCAAACCATGTAAATTTTTCATAGAAACACATTTGGCTCCTCTAATTCAAGCAGAATTTATAGGCTTGCTGTAATAGAATATAGAATTGAATATAGACTACAGAATTGAAAATTGAAAAAAGAGATAAAATAAAATGAATAAAAGAGATTCTGGAAGGAAATCCTCATCTCACAGATGCCAGTTAGTCCTGGAAGGACCAAGGGGTGCTCCTGCTCTGTGAGGAGCAGCCAAAGTGCAGGGGAAGGTTCTGAGTTTCTGGTGCAAATATTCTCCAGTGGTTTTGCCCTTTGGTTCCAGGGGAAAGGGAAATCCTGGCTGTAATGGGGTCTTTGGGTCCAGATTTGAAATTAAAAACCATTTTYTGGATCTCTGGAGCACAAATGGTTGAATCCCTTTTCCTGCAGGGGCAGAACTCATGGGCTGGTTCTGCTCAGAAACTGGAGTTTATCCATTGGCTGTGCTTGGAAATCTGGGATRTGGCTCCTCTCACCTCCCTTGGGGAGTCTGTGCTCATGTCCAGGAGCTCCAAAACAGAGGAAATTCCTCAAAATGCTTTAGCTGGTTTGCTTTAGGTGATTGCTCCTTGTCTCTCCATCTTCAGAAGCTGAATAATTCTCCCTCCCCTCCCTTAGGCCATCCCCATTTTTCTCCCCTTAGCACTTTTTTCCCTTCAATAACAAGTTGTTATCAATCTGCACAATGTTCTGAGGCTCTGAGGGGTTCTCACGTGGCTGCTGTGTCTCCCCCAGGGCCGAGTGGTGGAGAACATCTCCAAGAGATGTGGGGGATTCCTGCGGAAGCTGAGCCTGCGGGGCTGCCAGGGAGTGGGGGACAACGCCTTAAGGTACCTCTGCAAGGGGCTGGAAAATCTGAATTTCCACATTTATCTYGGAATAAATGGGGAGAATTTATCCCCACTTTGGGTCTGAGACACTCAGGATGTCAAAACCTGGAGACCTGGTGACAAAAATTATTCATTTCTCATTTAATAATTTTTTATTATTTTATTAATAATTTTTATCATTTAATTTGTCATTTTTAGCATTTAATTTATTGGAGTTTTATCTAAAAATTAAATTGTAAATAAATAAAAATTAAAGTAAGTTAAATTTATAAAGATATCAYGACATTTCTATATAAATATATAAACATATAACCATTAATATAAATAAAACTAGAATGAAATAATATATTGATATATAAATACATAAACATTAATATAATGAACTAGAATAAAATAACATATTGAATAATAAATAAAATGAATTAATATAAATACTATAGATACATCAAGAAATATAAATATATTAATTACTATAATATAAGTAAATAATTATATATAAGCATATATAAATATATAAGTATATATCTTTATATATATAAAATATATAAACTTATATATAAGTATATATTTATATTAGTATATGTAAATATATAAGTATATTTATATATGTATCCATAACTATAAATATATTAACTACTACAAGTAAATTAAAATAGACTACATTAATAAACTAATAAATAGAATTAATAGAATACTATAAATATATCACTAAAATTAAATATATAAATATATACCTATAAATATTTATTAATAAAAATAAGCACTATTAGCATAAATTACTAAATTAAATAATAAATATTATTAATTTATAGAGATATTATAATATGTCACTAAATTTGGTTTTAACATTTTCTTCCAGATTTTCTTCTTTCTTGATTCTTTTCTTGATCTTAATCCTTTTTTTCATCCTTATTTTCATCCTGATTTTCTTCTTGATTTTCTTGATTCCTTTCTTTCTTAATTAGTTTGATTTTCTTGGTTTTCTTCTTGATTTCCTTCTTGATTTTCAGTTTTCTCCTTCAATCAGGTTTGTAAAACTTTATTCTGTTATAAACCACCTGGAATTCCCAATGTTTTCCCTTTCCTTCACCCCAGGACCTTTGCCCAGAACTGCAGGAACATCGAAGTGTTGAACCTCAATGGTTGTACCAAGATCACGGACGCGTGAGTCCAACTCTTCCCTCTTCCCTGGCTGCCACAAAAGCCAGGCCTGGGAATGGGGGAGGTTTTCCATGGGATCATGGAATGGTTTGGGTTGGGAGGACCTTCAATCCCATCCATTCCCACCCCTGCCATGGCAGGGACACCTCCCACCATCCCAGGTTGCTCCAAACCCTGTCCAACCTGGCCTTGGGCACTGCCAGGGATCCAGGGGCAGCCACAGCTGCTCTGGGCACCTGTGCCAGGTTCCATCCTCACCCCACCCTGCCCATCCCATGGATTCCTGTGGCCTGGCATGAATCCATTRCAGGAGTTGTCCCCCTGTGTCTCTTCCAGCACCTGCACCAGCCTCAGCAAGTTCTGCTCCAAACTCAGGCACCTGGATTTGGCTTCTTGCACCTCCATAACCAACCTGTCCCTGAAAGCACTCAGGTAGGAGCTGGCAGCAGGGATTTTCCATGGAATTTTAGAACCATTAAGGCTGGAAAAGACYTCTGAGATCCTCCAGCCATCCCAGCATTCCCTCTAGAGCTGGGCTTTGCCCGGTGTCTCCTGCTGGCTGTGGGGCTGCTCTGTGGCTCCCAGAAATGGGAACAGCAGAGCTTCTGGCTTGGAGCAGGATTTCTCCTGAGGCTTTCCATGTGTGTCCCTGTGTCCCYAGCGAGGGATGCCCGCTGCTGGAACAGCTCATCATCTCCTGGTGTGACCAAGTGACCAAGGACGGGATCCAGGCACTGGTGCGGGGCTGCGGGGGGCTCCGGGCCCTGTCCCTCAAGGGCTGCACCCAGGTACAGCTGGAAAAGTGGCAGTGGGCACAGCTGGGTGTCCTGCTGCTCCTCGGGGTGTGGGCATGGAAATTCAGGAGTTTRGGTTATTCCCATCTCCAAAATCCCCACAGTGTTGGAGATCAGGTGCTGGCGTGGAAGTTCTTCAACAGCCCCGAGGAGTGGGACAGGGAATAAATCACTTGTGGAGCTGCAGAATCTTTTTATCCCGATTTTCCTTTTCCCACTGATCCTTTGGAGGAGGTCACTGTGATCCATGGCCAGATCTGGGCTGGGGGGGTTTCATGGCAGTCCTTTCCTCTGGCTGCTCTGCTCCTGGTGGGTAAAAAGCAGGAACACTCCTGGTGCTGCTGCTCCTGTGCTGCATTTCCCTCYTCCCCAGAGGAAATCCCCATTCCCTGCTGTCCCAGCTTTAATTCCTGGATCCCAGTGCTCCCAGTTCCCATCCCTGTGGTTTCTTTTCCAGCTGGAGGATGAGGCCCTCAAGTTCATTGGTGCCCACTGTCCTGAGCTGGTGACCCTGAACCTGCAGACCTGCCTGGTGAGTGGCACTGCCAGGATTCCCTCCTGGAATGTGCTCCATCCCCCTGCCCACGGGGCACTTGGCACCAGCAGCTCCTTGGTGGCACCTCAGGGGCACTGWGCCCCACACCTTTGCTGTGTCAGGGGTGTTTCTCTCTTCCCTCTGAGCTTGTCTGTGGGATGAGCTGGAAAAATCCTTCCCATCAGGCTGGGTTGGTTCTGCCAGGCCTCTCCTCTGGTCCCCCTGCAGAACTGAGCCTACAAAGACACTTCTYCTGTGCACAGACAGGCCCTCAAACAGCTCTGCAGTGCCAAAAATGTGTTTATGCCAAAAAATAGATTTTTTTTGGCATAAACACACATTTGTGGCATGGGCTCTCTGTCTGTGCCATTACAGTCCAACATAGGAGCAGGGATGGATGGACCCCCTGTGTCCAGGGGTGGGATTGGATGGACTCCCCAGGGACAGGGACAGGGATGGACAGACCCCCTGTGCCCAGGGACAGGGATGGACAGACCCCCTGTGCCCAGGAACACAGATGGACAGACTCCCTGTGTCTTTCCAAGCAGGAATTACAAAGCCCTACAACACTCCCAGCACCTTCCCCCATCCCTCACTGGGTCCAGCTCCAAAACATTTCCCTCCAAATCCCTTCCCTGAAATTCCCAAAACCAGCGAGGTTTATCCTCTTTCTGYTGCTCCTCCATAACAATTTTGGGRTCRAAACATTTCCATAACAATTTTGGGGTCAAAACATTTCCATAACAATTTTGGGGTCAAAACATTTCCRTAACACTTTTTGGGCCAAAAYGAGCTGGAATTTGGAATTGGGAGAGGCAAATCCTACCTGGATTGAGGCAGCTGTGCTTTCCCTGGCAGCAAATCACAGATGATGGGCTCATCACCATCTGCAGGGGCTGCCACAAGCTGCAGTCCCTGTGTGCTTCTGGCTGCTCCAACATCACCGACGCCATCCTCAACGCCCTGGGACAGAACTGCCCACGCCTCCGGTGAGTTCTGCCTGCACTTCCCCCATGGAACACTCAGCAGAGGCTCCAGGTGGTCCCTGAGGCATGTCACCCCCAAAGGTTTTCCCATTCTGAGCTTTTTTCCAGGTGTTTGTGATTTTTGGGTTGTCCCCAAATTCTTGGGGTTTCAAAGAGGTCCCAGYGTGGTGCCCACAGGTTCCGTGTGTGTCCATGAAGAAAGTTTGGGATTRGGTGAACCTTTCCAGAGGTGCAGAAACTCAACCAGGACAAATCCCACCCCAAATTCCAGAGGAGGAATTCCAGTTTTCAGCTTCTTTTTTATACCTCTGTCAGGATCAGGATTGAAGGCACTTGGGATGATAGTTCACATYCAGACTCAGATGTTTATTATTTATTATCAATGTTACAGTCTCACAGCASTGAGTTCTGCAGTCTTTCATTAACAAGGCACAAAATGGCCAACWRTCTCTTGTTACAAGGTCTTTTAAGACTAAACTATCCAATTAAGAAGTGACTCCTAAATTATTTTCYCTTTTAACCCRAAAACTGATCAATCAAAGTCTGCACTCTGGACTTTCCTGTCCAGTTACAAAGTACCACCCAAACCCATGGAGAAGAAGGAAGAACAACAACCAGCCTCCACCCTAAAACCTCCATCTTGCTTATATTTATTACTGTATTCTAAAACCCCAAACTCTAATTTTCCACCCTGTCATGTTACACACTTCTAACCAACTCCACACCACAATCCCACTGCTGTCAATCAATTTTGGCAGTTTTCAATCAATTTTGGCAGTTTTCAATCAATTTTGGCAGTTTTCAATCAATTTTGGCAGTTTTCTCCACAGCCTCAGGTCAAATGCAGTGTTCTCCTGGCAGTCAGAATCTGTCAGCACAGAAAATCTAAAATTCTCAGCATCCAGAACTCCATAGCAGAGCTTCTGACTTGGAGCAGGATTTCTCCTGAGGSAAATGAGCTTTCCATGTGTGTCCAACATGGAAAGAACTCCAGCATCAGAATTCCTTCTCGTTAAGGTGTCAAATCCCAGAGCAGCTCCATGAGGACGTGGGGTGACCCTGGCTGGAGATATCCCTGTGTCCCCTGGGCAGGGGGTGGGACTGGGGGGGTCTCCTGAGGTCATTCCCAGCCCTCCCCTGGGCTCTGGGGGCTCCCCCAAGGTTCTTTCCTTGTGTCCTGCAGAATATTGGAGGTGGCGAGGTGTTCGCAGCTGACCGACGTGGGCTTCACCACCCTGGCCAGGGTAAGAGCCCTGCTCCTCCTCCTTCCCCTCCTGCTTTTCCTTCCTTTTCATGGCAAAAAAACACCCCAGGAGGTTTGGGAAAACTTTGAATTTGGGTGGAAGCTTAAGGTGCAAAAATTCAATTTTATGGGATCTTTGGCATCATCCTGGCTTGCACACCTGGGAGGATTTGCATCCAAACCACAGGAAATGTTAAATATTTTAGTTATAAACTTTACTGGTTTGTCTAAATTTAACTCCCTTTACTCTCCATGATTAAAAAATCYCTTAAATGAGTGAAATTTCCTTTATTATCCTTCAGAAACTTTGTAAGCTTTCCTTCCAGTTGTGCTATTTCATGGAGAAACCCCTTAATTTTTAAAGCGAACTATCTTTGTGGTGCTTAATTTATATTTATATTTATATTTATATTTATATTTATATTTATATTTATATTTATATTTATATTTATTTTTAGTTTTTAGTTTTTAGTTTTTAGTTTTATTTTATTGTGTATTTGATTGTGTGCTTATATTTATTGTTTCTATATTTGTGTTTATAATATTTATATTTAATATATTATTTATATCTACAACATAATGTATTTATATTTATTCTATTTATAATTTTTATATATTTCTACTTGCTGTCTGGGCTTCACACTCACCACGGATGTTTGGAATTCTCTTTATTCCTAGAATTGCCATGAGCTTGAAAAAATGGATCTGGAAGAGTGTGTCCAGGTAGGAATGCCACCTCAGGCTGTTTCTCTTGCAGCAGTGTGGAAAATTGGTGRAAAATTARGAGATTTTCTCCAAATCAGAATTTATTGTGGAATCCTGAGTAGGAAGAGGGGCTGGATTTGGAGAGGAAAATGTTGGGAATGAGGTTTTATCCTTGGTTTGGATTCCATGGGAACRCTGCTGTAAATAAGAAATATTTAATAGTGAGAGATCCTGGGTCAAATAATGGATTTGTGAGAGAAAAACCCAGATTTTTGTGGGAAAATCCCAGAGAAAAATCTTATCTTACTAAAAATAATGGGAGTTCCCCCTGATTTGGAAAAGCATGGGGAAAATTCTGAAACAGCARTGATTTTGGGGGATTGAAATTAAACTGGGCTGAAGCATTTCCAGGGAAAAGGGWSGAATTGACTCAAAATTCCATTAAAAAACCTCCAAGCCTGAGGATAGAGACAAAGGGAATGGGATTGGGATTCCTGGGAACAGCTGGACCCCATGTCCTGGGCAGAAATTTGGGATATAAAGAGGGAATGACACCAGCCCAGGCAGGAAGGGATTGGGAATGAACCCTAAGAAGGGAGAAGCAAAGCTGAGCCAGGGCACAAATCCATCCCAGGCAGCTCCTGTGGGGTTTGGGATTGGGAACCTTTGTAGGGAATTCCTTCTTCCTGAAGAAAAACAGGAATTGGGCAGGGCACAAATCCATCCCAGGCAGCTCCTGTGGGGTTTGGGATTGGGAACCTTTGTAGGGAATTCCTTCTTCCTGAAGAAAACCAGGAACTGGGCAGTCTGTAGGGTGTTCAGAGGGAATCTGAGCCTTCCTTGTCCTTCCAGAGGCACATTTGGGACACATTTGGGAGCTGATTTCAGCTCCTTAAGACAGTTAAAAACAATCCAGTGATGCCTCTGCACCCCAGTTCTCCAAGGGCAGGAGGGGATTTCCATGAGGATTCCTGAGGGGCTGTGGGGAAATCTCATGGATTAGGGAAAATCTTGCAGTTTTGCTTTGGTAGAAGAGGAAAAAACCCCAAATCCTTGTGCCCAGCACCAACATGAAAGGGTTTTTCCTTCTTTTCCAGATTACAGACAGCACACTAATCCAGCTTTCCATACACTGTCCACGGCTGCAGGTCCTGGTGAGTATCCCAAGGGACAMTTCCAGCATTTCCTTTCTCCAAACAAAGGGATTTTAAACACTCCCTGACTTCACAGTTGGAAGAATTCTGCTGCAAACCTGACCCTGAGGAACCTCTTATCCCATCCCTGCTGCTTGCAGGAATCCCAGCCCAGGCCCCCCCAGGGAAAGGGTTGTGGGGATTCTCCCAGGAGCAGAATTCCAGGTGGGATCTGCCTGCACAGGAGCTGTCAGTCTGTCTGTGGGAGAGGAACCTGCAGGAGTGCTCAGTGCCTCTGGGAAGCCTTTGGGGCTGGATCTCTGGGAATTTGGTCTCTGTCACCCCTGGGGTTGTGCCATGAGGGATCCTGTCCTGGGAGGGGTGGGGATGTGGGTTCTGCAGTGCAGTCATCCCTCAGGAAAGGCAGCTCCAGCTCCTGCCTCAGGCCCTCGAGGACTTCCCAGGTGAATCCCCCTGAAAATCCACACCAAGAGGGGACCATTGTGTTCCTGCTGCTTCTTGGAGCTGGGCCAGGGCCCTTCCCGTGGTGGGTGAGGCCTCAGGTGTCCCAAAGGTGGGTTCTTGCATAGCTCAGCTGTGCTGGAATTTCTGTGCCACCCTGGGGGTCTGCATTGCCCTGCAACCATGGAAGGGACCCTAAAGATCATCCTGTTCCCATGGGCASGGACACCTTGCACTRTSCCAGGTGCTCCAAGCTCTGCCCAGCCTGGCCTTGAACCCTTCAGGGATCCAGGGGCAGGCACAGCTCCTCTGGGCACCCTGTGCCAGGKCCTGCCCACCCTCCCAGGCAGGAACTTTCCCCCTCCAGCTGGAATTTTTCCCTTTCCAGCACATCCCTGCTCAGAAACCCACAGAGCCCAGGAGTGAGCACAGCTCAAACCACCGACCATCCTCCCACCCCCAGC
>NDFG01000064.1:386317-404810 GCA_002167245.1 Sporophila hypoxantha | reverse complement strand
TCCAGGATTTCCCTGTGCTTCCCTGCTCCCACCTGAGCACGCTCACATGAAGGCTCATCTTCCCTGTGTGAATTTGGCTTCCCAAATTCTTCCCAGATTGTTGTGATAGAGCTTGGAATTTCTAATTCCACATATTTTACCCTCCCCAAATCCTGCCTTTTTTTCCTTTTTTATTTTAAGTTTTTTTCCCAAATTTTTCTTCCAAATTCAGTCATTTCTTGAGATTTCCCAGCCCAAAGCCACAAATCCATAAGGAATTTTTTTTCCCCAGGAGAAGCCTGAGCCTATGCTGAGCTGTCAGGAACATTTGAAAGGAGCAGGGGGAGCTGCACCCCAGGCTGGGCTCTGCTGGGCTGTGTGATCAGGGATTGGGTGTCCAAATTTATCCCAAATCCAGGTTTTATCCCGATGACAAGGATAGAATTCTCCACACAGGGAATAATAGATATATACAAATACAGAATTCTCCACACAGGGAATAATTTATATACAAATATAGAATTCTCAGCACAGGGAATAATTTATATACAAATATAGAATTCTCAGCACAGGGAGGAAGTCCCAGGACTGTGAGTTCCCTCCTCCTGTCCCATCCCTCCATCCTTCCCCCCCCAAGGAAAAGAAAGCCAAGTAGAGCTTTTTGCTTGTTGCCCTGATGAAGAATTAAGGATTCCCTGATGGAGCAGGGCTGGGATCCTCCCTCACTCCCTGTGGGGGCCCTTCCTGCCCTCCCCACCTGCCCAGGTAAGTGTGGAGCCCTGCAGGGAGCCCTGGATGGGCTTTGGATGTGCCAGGCCCAGCTCTGGGTGGGTGGGGGGGTGGCTGGCTGCTTTTTTGGGGTGTTCCAGGCTCCAGGGGAGCCCAGAGTGATGAAATTCCAGGGTGGAACTGCTGGGCAGATCCCAAGGGTTGAAGGGGCAGGGCAGGTCCGTGTGGGGAGCTCGGGGCTGGAGCTCCCCTGGCCGAGGGGTTTGGCTTCCCCTGGGTGCTGAGGAATCTCCTGGTGGGGAAGGAGCAGCTGCAGCAGCAGGAGGGGCTGGGAGAGGGGGGATTTTCCCACCAGGAATTCCAAAAGGACAATGAGCTGTTCCCAGCAGGAGGGTCCCAGGAGCTGCACCCCTTCATCCCCCCCAGCCTGGGAGCAACTCCAGGCTGCTGTGGTTAAAAGGATACTGTCAATGCCCTCCTGTAGATGGCTTTTAATCCCTTATATTTATTCAAATCCTCTTTAGCGCTGTGGATTCTCCCCCCTCTCCTCGGGCGCCTTCATTTCCAGAACTTTCTCCAGGTTTCGGGGTGGCAGAAGATGGTGGTGACAGACTGGACGGGCAGAGGGGTCACCCAGCCATCACAGGATTTGCACAACTCTGGGAAAATAAAAACAAAAACACTTTTGTTTAGTTCCTACTGTGGCAGGGGAGAGCGAAGAGCAGGATTTTGGCTGACTGATCCCTTTGGAACAGAGCAGAGTTTTCCAGGGAAAACTGCAGAACACAGAACCCAAAGCAATTTTATTTTCTGTTTGCAGACCAGGGTGACAGCATTAAGGTAGCTCAAACTTCTTGACAGTGTCCTTTTAAGTCAATTATCCGTCTTCAAATGGACTCTTCCTGATGTTTATATTTATAAATACCAATAAACACCATTTTCCAAGCTGTGTCTCGCTGGGGGAATCACTTGGTGGGGGAAAATTCACCTCCTGCGTGGGGCAGCTCCTGAGGGGGAGCTCTGAGTGTTTGCATGGAGTCAGGGATGGTTTTYTGGGGTGGAAGGACCTCAGAGCTCATCCAGGAACTCCTTCCATAGCTTGGGATGCTCCTGGGTGGGATCTGGTGGCTGTGGAGGGCTCAGTGCCCAGAATTTGGAGGAATTTCTCCATCCTGGGGTTTCTGAGGGGGCTCTGGGACAGCTCCAGCCTGGAGCCAGCCTTGGGTGAGGATCCCATCCCATTTCCAAGCCAAATCCAGCCCTGGGTGAGGATCCCATCCCATTTCCAAGCCAAATCCAGCCCTGGGTGAGGATCCCATCCCATTTCCAAGCCAAATCCACCCTGGGTGAGGATCCTATCCCATTTCCAAGCCAAATCCACCCTGGGTGAGGATCCCATCCCATTTCCAAGCCAAATCCCCTTTTCCAGCCTCAGCTGGGGCAGCTCCTTCAGTTTCACCCCCTGAGCTGTTCCCTGTCCTTGGAACCCTCCCTGGTTGTGTCCCCCAGCCGTGGAGCAGTGGCTGGGCTGTCCCCACCTCCCAGCAGAGATTCCTGGAGCCTGGATCTGCCTCCCAGCACCTTCCAGAACCTTCCAGCACCTTCCAGCACCTTCCAGCTGCCCCTGGACTCCCAGCAGGAGCAGGCACCTCTCCAGGAAACAGCCTGGGACCTTCTGGGGTAGAAAATCCTCCAGCAGGGCTGAGCAGATCCAGTGGAACCAAAAAAAGAGAATTGTCTGGGCCTTGGAGATGCTGCAGCAACTTTTATCCCAGTTTTTGTGACAGGGTGAGGATGGGGCAGGTGGGAACAACAAATTCCTATTTTTTGCACATCTCTGTAATTCCCTTGGTGTTTCTGTTTGATTTTCTCTCTGTTGTTCATGGCTGGCTGCTGCTGTGGTGGTTTTGGGGTAATTTGGGTGTTTTTTGGCAGGATAGAGGTGGATTGGGATCAGTGTGACAATATATTGTCCTGGAAAATGTCCTAAAACATTTTGGCTTTTTCTGGTGAAGGGCTGTGTGCTTGATGGGCCTGGGGATGTTTTGGGGGGAATTATTCCTTTTTGCTTCCTTTCCTGGCATCCAGGTCAAGGTTTCTGCCCTCCCAAAGCCTGGCAGAGGCTCCTGTGCTGCAGCTTGGGGAATGTGGGGCCAAAATTGTGGAGAAAATCAAGGACAAGTGTGCCTCTGGAAGGACAAGGAGGGCTCAGATTCCCTCTGAACACCCTACAGACTGCCCAGTTCCTGGTTCTCTTCAGGAAGAAGGAATTCCCTACAAAGGTTCCCAATCCCAAACCCCACAGGAGCTGCCTGGGATGGATCTGTGCCCTGGCTCAGCTTTGCTTCTCCCTTTTTAGGGTTCATTCCCAATCCCTTCCTGCCTGGGCTGGTGTCATTCCCTCTTTATATCCCAAATTTCTGCCCAGGACATGGGGTCCAGCTGTTCCCAGGAATCCCAATYCCATTCCCTTTGTCTCYATCCTCRGGCTTGGAGGTTTTTTAATGGAATTTTGAGTCAATTCCACCCTTTTCCCTGGAAATGCTTCAGCCCAGTTTRATTTCAATCCCCCAAAATCATTGCTGTTTCAGAATTTTCCCCGTGCTTTTCCAAATCAGGGGGAACTSCCATTATTTTTTTGCTTTTCCTCCTCAATTCCCRGCTCAGTCCGTGCCCTCCCWGCCCTTTGCTCTTTCCTGGCCCTCGGGGTGTCCCCAGGGTCCCATCAGCTCCTTGTCCCTGTCCCTGCCCCGTGGCTCTGACTGACCTCCCGTGGAAATCTGGAGTTGATTTTTTAAGGGATGAGGGAAATCCCAGGCTGGGAATGCCACCCTGTGCCCGCAGTGCCACACTCGGGGCTCTTTGTGCTTCATCTCTGTCCCCAAAGGTGCAGCTGAGCCCACCCGGGGGTCCCCAGGGGCTGTGACCCCCCCGTTCCCAGCCCTGTCCCCTTCCCTGGGGGCTTTGACATTGCTGGAGCCCCTCCCTGGGCTGGGGGACAGAGAGAGCTGGAAAATGTCCTTTAAATGCCGTGGTCTGTGCTTGTCTTGGCCCTGCGGGTGTGGCAGTGCCGTGAAGTGGCAGGAAATGATAAACACGCGTGGTGAAGGTGGCCCCGGTGTCTGTGACACGGCGGGGACAGTCGGGACAGGGCTGGTGGCACTCTGGATGCCCGTGGAGGTGGTTTTGGGAGGGTCGGGGACGCTCCCTTGTCCCCCAGCGATGGGTCAGGGCCCCGTGTTCCTCCCGTGTCTCCCGTGTCCCGTGTCCCCGTGTCTCTCCGTGTCCTCCGTGTCCCCCCACGTGTCCCCCCGTGACCCCGTTCCTCCGTGTCTCCCGTGTCCCGTGTCCTCGCCCGTGTCCCGCCGTGTCCTCCCGTGCTCCGTGTCTCTGCGTGTCTCCGTGTACTCCGTGTCTCCCCCGTGTCCCTCCGTGTCCCCCGTGTTCCCCCTGTGTCCCCCCTGTGTCCGTCGCCCGTGTCCTCCACCCCCTGTGTCCACCGTGTCCTCCAGGCACTCCCGTTCCCTCCGTGGTCCCCCCTGTATCCACCTGTGTCGCTGCCCTGTGTCCGTTCCACTACACGTGTCCCCCCGTGTCCTCCGTTTCCCTCCGTGTCCATCCGCGTGTCTCCCCGTTCCCCATGTCCCCCGTTCTCCCCCGTGTCCACGCACTGTTCCCCCGTGTCTCCGTGTGCCGTGTTCCCTCCCGTGTCTCTCCGTGTAATCCTGTCCTCCCATGTCCCCCGGTCCCCCCGTGTCCTCCGTGGTTCGCGTGTCCTCCCGTGTCTCACCGTGTCCTCCCGTGTCTCCGTGTCTCCGTGTCCTCCCGTATCCCCACCGTGTCTCCGTTTCCACGTGTCTGGATGCAACGTCCGCTTCACGGCCGGTCCCGCTCCTCCCCTGCTCCCGCTTTGTTTATCCCAATCCCGTCCTTGGCCCCGGGAATTCGCTCCCGAGCACGTCCCGGTCCCGCTGCGCCGGCTCCGGGAAGGATCCGCTGTTTGGGACAGCCCCGTCCGGRCCGGCCTGAGCCGGGTGTCCCCTGCTGGGGACAAGGGACCGTCCCCGCTCCCCAAATCCACCCCGGGCACCCCAAAGCCCAGCGGGCTCCGCAAGGACGAGGCCGCTCCTGCCGCCCTTTAATGCACAGCGGGGACACGGAGAAGGACACGGGGGGGACAGGACGGGTCCCGTCCCCTCGGGCGGGCTGTGCCGTGCCAGCCCCGGGCTCCTCTCTCGAGATGTCCCTACCGCAGCAGCAGCTGGAAACCCTCGGGGGCTGCGGGGAGGGGACGCGGCTCAGCCGGGGCCACCGATGTCCCCTTTGTCACCGCCCGCGGCCCCCGCGGTACCTTTGCCGATGGCCACCACGAAACTCGTCCCGTCCTGGAGGTTCCTGATCATCTGCAGATGGAGGGGGGAGCTCAGGGGGGCTCAGGGGGGGCTGGACCCCCATCGTGCGACAGCGCTGGGGACCCCGAGGGGCTGCGGGGTCTGTCCGTCCCCTCCGGGCTGTCCCCGTGTCTGTCCTCACCGCGTCGCTGACGAGGACGTGGATGCCGGAGGGTCCCTGCCGGGAGAGCCGCAGGATCTGCCCCGGGGGCAGCCGCAGCAGCTCCGCCAGCCCCGCGGTGAGCTCGGGCACGGTCAGCTGCTGCAGGGGCAGCTCCTGGTACAGCCCTGGGGAGGAGAGGGATGGGATGGGATGGGATGGGATGGGATGGGATGGGATGGGATGGGATGGGATGGGAATGGGAATGGGAATGGGGACGGGGCTGAGTGCCCACCCTTCCATCCCCGCGTTGCCGGGGACCTGAGGCCCTCCCCTCACACCTGAGCCCCTCCTCGCACACCTGAGCCCCCTCCTCACACACCTGAGCCCCTCCCCGCACACCTGAGCCCTTTCTCACACACCTGAGCCCCCTCCTCGCACACCTGAGCCCCTCCTCACACACCTGAGCCCTTTCTCACACACCTGAGCCCCTCCCTCACACCTGAGCCCCTCCTCACACACCTGAGCCCCTCCTCGCACACCTGAGCCCCTCCTCACACACCTGAGCCCCCTCCTCACACACCTGAGCCCCCTCCTCACACACCTGAGCCCTTTCTCACACACCTGAGCCCCTCCTCACACACCTGAGCCCTTTCTCACACACCTGAGCCCCTCCTCACACACCTGAGCCCGTCCTCACCTGATCCCGCACCCTCCGCACTCTCAGCCCCGCCGGGCTCCCGTGCCACGTACAGGGTCAGCCGGGGCCGCGGGCACCTGAGSGGGCACAGGAGGCTCTGGCGGGGGGCCAGGATGGGGCCGGACCCCACGGAGCCCCYCGGGGGTCCCCAAAAAGCGGCCCYGGSGCCGCCGGAGCCTCACCTGCCCGCCAGGGCGTGGCAGAGGCGGATCCCGTCGGGGGCTCCGCAGATCTGGATCAGGTCCCGGCGGGAGAGCTTCAGCAGATCCGCGCCTGCGGACGGCGGGGCGCTCAGGGGGCGGTGGGAGGGGGTCCCGGCTCTGCCCCGGTCCCGGCCCCGGCTCTCACCGGTGAAGTTGGCGAAGACGCGGGCGCAGGCGGAGAAGCGGCGGCGGAGCAGCCACTGCTGCGTCTCCAGGGGGGATGCGCAGGGGCTCAGCGCCTGTGGGGGCTCAGCGGGGGCTCAGCGGGGCACGACCCGAGCGGGCACAACCCCAGCCCCTCATGGGGGCCGGGGGAGGCTCCGGGGGCTCCCTCACCTCGCCGGGATTCTCCGCGGGGCCCTCGGCAGCGCAGGCGGGGGACGCGCACACCCTGCGGGCGGGGCGGGCTAAGAGGGGGACGCCAGCAGTGGGGAAAGGGGGGTCTGGGGGTCCCCGCTCACCTCTCGGGGCTCAGCAGCTTGAAGGGCTGCGGGGGCGGCAGCCCCCCGGGGCTGTGGGGGGCACCCAGCGTGTCCGGCCAGGGGGGGCACTGAGGAAGAATGGGGGGTGATGGGTGCGGGGTCCCGGCCGTGCCCTCGGCCCACGGGGGGGATGCCAGGGCCGGGCCCCACCTCGGCCAGCACGGTGCTCTCGTAGGACGGCTGGAACTTCTCCCGCTCGGCCGCCGGCTGCTTCTCCACCTTCTCCCGGTCCGTCTTCTGCTTCCTATCGGCTCCCTTGGGCTGTGCCGGGGGGTGAGGGCGGCCCCGGGACGCCCCCCGGACCCCTCCATGCACCCACCCCCCAGCCCACAGCGGGATCTCCCAGTACTGGGGGAGCACTGGGAGCACTGGGAGCACTGGGAGCACTGGTTTTCCCCCCTCCCCGGTACCTTGAACACCTTGACCAGGCAGCTGGCAGAGTGCAGGTGCTCGGGGGGGTCCCCCTTGCCCCCCGCCCCGAAGGTGTCGATCTGGATGCGGAACGGGACCCCCTTCTCCCCCCCGTTCTTCCGCAGCGTGAACTCGGTGCTGATGCAGTGAACCTGGGATGGGATGGGAGGGGAGGGACAGCGGGGTCGGGACTGGGCGCTGAGACCCCCCCAGAACCCCGCAGAGCCCCCCAAAGGCCCGGCCCCCACCTGCACGAACACGGATGTGCGTCGGGAGGGGTCCCAGAGGAATTCCACCGTGTTGAGCAGCGCGGGGTGGATTTGGGGCTCCAGGATGCCCACGGAGAGCGGGATGTCTGCGGGAGCGGGGTCAGCGCGGCCCCTGCAGCCCCCCCGRGCCCCCCCAGCCCCGGCACCCACCGATGTCCAGGATCCGATCGCCCGGGCGGCTCCAGCGCCAGCCCTCGAGCTGCTGCTGCTCCGAGTACTGGAGGCGGCGGTCGTGGAAAACCACCCGGACCAGGCTCTGGGCAGGGGCACGGCTGAGCCACGGCCCCGCGCTGGGGCTGGACTGGGGCTGAGCTGGGCTTGGACTGGGCAGAACTGGGGGGGCCTAGAACCTGGGGACCTGGAGCCCTGGGACCTGGGGAACTGGGCGCAAGAAACTGGGGGAAGGCTAGACTGGCTTGGACTGGGCAAGAACTGGGGGGCTGGACTGGGGACGGACTGGGCTCAGCTGGGCTTAGACAACTGGGACTGACGTGGGGCTGAGCTGGGCTTGGACTGGGGCAGAACGTGGGCCTAGACTGGACCTGAACGGGGGCAGAGTTGGACTGGACTGGGGATAGACTGGGGCTGAGCTGGGGCTGAACTGGGGCAAAACTGAGGCTGAGATGGGGCTGGAGCTGAACAGAACTGGGGCTAGACTGGACCTGAGCTGGGGCAGAGCTAGGATTGGACTGGGGTTGAAAGGAGGCTGAACTGGGCCTGCACTGGGGCAAAACAGGCTGAGATGGGGCTGGACTGGAGCAAAACTGGGGCTGGGGTGGGGTAGAACTGGGGCTGGACTGGTGTAGGACTGGGGCCGAACTGGCGCTCAGATGAGGCTGCACTGGAGCAAAACTGGGTCTGGACCGGGACAGAACCGGGACTTGAGCCCAGAGCTTTGCCCCGAGGCCCCCCCAGATCCCCACCCCGCTCACCTTGACCATCCTGCGGCCCTCGGCCGGGTCCCCCCGGGCCGTTCCCGTTCCCATCATGCGGATCTCGTAGGGCTGTCCTGCGGGAGGGGGCGGCCGCGGGGGCTGAGCCCTCAGCGTGGGCGGGGGGGGGTCCCTCCTGCCCGGCGCCCCCAGACTCACCCTGGTTCAGGTAGGTGAGGGTCTCCTCGTGGTGCCGCACGGCCGGGGAGGTCGGGGCACACAGGATGTACTGGAAGGGCGGCTGCSATGTGGAGATGCCGCCGCTGGGCTCCTCCTGCTTCAGGTAGGGCAGGACCGGGGGGTCCCTGCGGGAAAACGCCCCCCGGAAAGGGTGGGAGCTCGGCCGTGCCTCAGTTTCCCCGAGCCCAGCGGATTTGGGGGTACCTGAGCACCCCCGAAGCGGGCAGCGGGTACATGTCCCCAGGGCTGGACCAGTAGTGGTCGGGCTGGCCGTGCCAGAAGAGCATGGTGGTGGCTGGGGGGACAGGGGGGACACCCCGCGAGCAGACGGTGACAGCACAGAGGGACAGGTGGGCGGCCCCACCCCCACCTTTATAAGCACGGGSAGGGGCGATGGGAGCGGGGCTGGGCCCAGTTCGGCCCAGTCGGGACCAGTTCGGGGTGTTGACAGTAAACACCGGGGAGGGAGGGGCAGCGTTTGCTGTCAATACAATGGGGGGGGGGGACACCAGAGGGCCCCCCCAGT
The DNA here is from genome assembly GCA_002167245.1 of Sporophila hypoxantha. NCBI lineage: Eukaryota > Metazoa > Chordata > Aves > Passeriformes > Thraupidae > Sporophila > Sporophila hypoxantha. The sequence goes on along the minus strand of NDFG01000064.1, from coordinate 395,908 downwards.
CCCTCTGTCCCAGCCAACAACCCCCCCTGCATGTGTCCTGTCACCGCCCCCCTTTTAACCCCTTTAATCCCTGCCAGATTTGGCTTTTTGGGTGAAAAAAGGCGTTTGCAGAGCCCTGAGTGTGGGGGGATCAGTGGGTGCTGTGTCCCCCGCTTGGTGTTGGGGTTGTCAGATTTGGGGAGGGGGTCTATGGGTGCTGTCCCCCCTCATGGTGACACTGGGACAGGACACAGGGGTGTCACACATGGACCCATCACTGTGATGAGCTGGGGGGGGGGTCTCAGCTCCATTTCAGGGGTGGGGGAGACCCTCCCCAGCTCACTGAACCCCCCCAGCTGGGCCCAGGGGAGGGGCAGACCCCATCCAGGCCGTGTCTGTCTGTCTGTCTGTCTGTCCAGCCATTCCCAGTGTGGGATGGGGCTGGCAATGAGCTCCTGGGGGAGTTTTGGGGGGTTTGTACCCAGCTCTGGGGGGTCCTTAGAGTGAGCTCCAGTCCCCCCAGCTCCTCCTTGAGCCTTTGGGGGGTTCAGGGGGGTCCCCAGTGCCCGGGGCTGAGGGGAAAGGCCCCACTCAGGGATCCCCAGCACTTCCCCGTTCCCTCCCCACTGCAGACACGGAGCTGGGGCTGGAGAGTCCGGGATGTTTTATTGGGGGCCTGGGGACGGGACAGGCTCGGAGCAGGGGACAGCCCCAGGTCACTTCTTGGCCTCCTCCTCCTTGGACAGGGTTTTGATGATCTCCTCCTTCTTGGCCTGCAGCCGCTCCTCGCGGCGCTTCCGCGCCTCCTTGGTCTTGGAGCGCCGCGCCTCCGCCTGGTCCCTGCAGGGTTGGGGACGTGAGGAACCCACAGCAAACCCACAACAGCCCCAGAACGGCCCCACGACACCCAGAACGGTCCCACAACAGTCCCACAACACCCAGAATGGCCCCACAACAACCCCACACCGCCCTGACCCCTGTCCCCATCTCCCTGGGCCCTGCTGTCTCACACCACCCAGAACAGCCCCACAACACTCCCACAACACCCAGAACCACCTTGACCCTGCCCCACAACACCTGGAACAGCCCCACACCACCCAAAACAACCCCTCAACACCCAAAACAACCCCTCAACACTCTGCCCCATAGCCCCACCCCATCTGCCCCCTGTCCCCATCCCCCTGCTGTCCCACAGCATCCCGTGGGATCCCGGGGATTTCCATTCACTCCATGCAAGGAGCAGCTGTTCAGGGTCACGTGCCTCTGCTGAATCCCAGAGTGATGAGGTTCAGCTTTTCCCCCACAAGGACACCTCAGGATTTTGCAATCCCTCCCCTGGCCTGGTCAATCATTCACCCACTCCAGCAGCTGATCAGGAATCTCCCAGTCCTCACCTCGGTGAAACCCCAAACCCCACCAGACCCCACATTTCCCTGCTGCCAGCCAGYCCTGCCCCGTTTGGGATGGATTCCCCCCAGGAATGCCCCACAGAGGGGGAATTATCCCTGACAATCCCTCCTGCCTGGGGCAGCACTTACGCCAGGAGCTTCTTGCGGGCTTTGTCAGCCTTCAGCTTGTGGATGTGCTCCATGAGGATCCGCTTGTTCTTGAACACGTTGCCCTTGACCTTCAGGTACAGGCTGTGGTACCTGGGGGCACAGGGGGGTGGGGACATCAACACCTGGCTGGGAAACACTGGGTGCTGGATGGACTGAATGGAGCACTGGGATGGACGTGGCGATGGAGCACTGAGGGACTGCGGTGGCAACACTACTGGATGGACGGAGTGTTGGGAGCCAGGATGGACTGGACTATTTGTGGGAGCACTGGGAGGCGAATGGGTGGGATGGACTGCGGGAGCCACTCTCGGCATGGAAGTGGCTGACCACTTGGACTTGTGATGGGGGATGGACTGAGAGCACTGAGATGGGGAACACTGGGTGGAAAGCACTGGATGCGGCTGGGATGGGAGGGGACTGGGGAAGCAGCTGGGTGGACTGGATGGGATTAGGGATGTCCCCACCCCACTGGTGGCTGTGGGAAGGAAAGCGAACCCAAGGAATTCAGGGCTTCCCAAGCCCTCCCGGGCAGACTGGACTTTCTGTCCAGGGAGTGGCTGGCCCTACGCTGGGAACTGCCCTGTGCCTGTATGCCTTTAGCCCTGCACCCACCTTCCCGAGCTGGAATGACCAGCTGAGCGCTGAATGGCTGGGGCTGCCCAGGCCAGTGGTGGAAACTCCAGGCTCTGGGGGCACAGCACCAGCACTCACATGTGGCCCAGCGGTCGATCTTCTTGGACTCGCGGTATAGCGCCGCAGCCAGCCGCCCGCAGGAAGGATCCGCAGCGCCACTATCCAGGACCTTCTCGGGCATGCGGCGTTTGGCCGTGCCCTTCCTTCTTGCTGGAGGCGGGAAAGGGGTCAGGAGGAGCCCAAACTCCTGCCAGCTAACCCCAACCCATCCCCAACGCTTCCCATCCTCCTTCTCCCCTCAAGAAACCAATCATGACAACAAGCCGGTGGGGTTACTGTGTGCCAAAACCCACGAGGGGATCCCCAAACCCAGGAGGGGATTCCCCAATTCCAAGGAGGAGGAGCAGCCACTGGTGGGACCGGTGGGGAATTTCCCCAGTCCCAGGGGGATTGGCACTCAATTCCCTGTTCCCAGGGGAACACAGCTACTCCAGACTGGGATTCCCCCATTCCAGGGGGATTGGACACCTCTATGTCCCCCATATCCTCAGACTAGCGGCTTATCGGGGCAACTCCCTGATGTGCGATTCTCCCATTCCCCAGGGGCAACGGGTCCACACTGCCCAGCTGTGCCATCCCCCTGGCTCACCGATGGCCCACTGTGCCGGCCGTCCTGCGGCGCCAGCGTGTTCTTTCCTGCAAGCCGGTGCTGCGCCGCGATTGCTTGGCACGGCTCACGGGCTTGCGGGATGAGTGCAAGTGAGAGCCCATCCTCTTGATCAGCTTGCCGGAATTTGCTGCCTGGCAAAATGCACCCACGCAATCCTCGCTGGAGGAGGCCTGCCACAGGCCCAAAGCAGCGACGCCACGAGGCCCAGCCCGGGGATGGAGAGGCACCCAACACAGGGGACAAGCCCAGTGAGCCCCGCCTCACAGGCCCTGGGTTCACCCTCCCTCACAGCCCTGCTACTATACCTCACCAGCCCTGTTCTCCGCTCTCAGCGCTAGCCCTGTTCTTCCCTTCCTCCATGGTGCCCTGGTCTCTTCCTCTCGCAGAATCTCCTTCCCCCTCCTCACTTGAGCGCCCCTGGTTCTCCCTCCTCTTCATGAGTTCTTGTGTTTCAACCTCCTCACAGGAGTCTGTTTTCCCTTCTTCTTAGATCCCTGTTTCTTCCCCCTGCTTATCGCCTCCTCAAGACGCTCTGTGTGTCCTCGCCTCTCAGAGCTCTGTTCTCCCCTCCTCACAGGAACCCATCTCCCCCTCCTCAAATCCTTGTATGATGTTTCGCCCCCTCACCCTCACAACCCTGTCTTCATCCCCTCTGCAGCCCAGTTCCCCCGTCCTTCTCAGAGCCCCTGTGTTTTCCCGCTCTCCTCTCAGCAGCCCTGCTGTTTTCCCCGTCTCAGAGCGGTGTTCCCTCCCTCACAAGCCCTGTTCTCCCCCCTGCTGCACACTTCCTGTCACAGCTGACTTGATGTTCTCTCCCCTGCGTGCACCGCTCTTCGTTCTCACCCCTCTCCAGAACTCAGGACCCCATTTTTCCCCCGTCCTCAAGCCCTGTCGCTCCCCTTCCACCAGAGCTCTGTTCTCCCACCTCCTCAGGCCCTGTGTTCCCTCCCTCACCAGCTCTGATCCCCCCCCACACCCACTACAAGCCCCGTTCTTCCCCTCAAATCCCTGGTTCTCCTCGCCTCAGGACCCCATTCTCCCCCCCTCCTCAACAGCCCTGTTTCCCCCCTAGAGCTCTGTGTTCCCCCGTCTCCTCACAGGCCCTTGTGCATCATCCCCCTCACAGCCCTGCTTGCTTTCCCTCCCGTTTCTCCCACGGAAACCCCAACAACCCACAATTCCCTCACTCATTATCTCCAGAACCACCAGGCACCTCACCACTCAAATCCTGAAAATCCACCACTTTAACCAGCAAAGAATCTTACTGAATTCTCACCTAAACCAAAATCTTGAAACCAAATGCTTTTGCAAATCTTTCCCACACTCACTCGACTTTACCAATCTTATCTAAATAACTCCACCACTTAGGAGCCCCCAAAAAACCTCTGTTCCCACCCTTCCTTGCTCCCACCAGACCCCCTTCACTCACGTGAGTTGGCATGGCGTCTCGTTGGTCTCGTTGGGATCAACCCACGACCTTTCTTCTGTCCGTCAGCGCAGCACGCTGTGGATTGTGCCCCAGCCTCTTCTAGCGAGCCGGGAGATACTGCGAGGCCCAAAATGAAATAATTGTGGCAACGGGATCAGGGGGTGGGCGCTTCACCCTTAAGGACCCCTAACCCCTCCGCACGCAGTATCTACCGTGTGGCATACACTCTCGTCCCGTGACTCTCAGTATCGGCTACAACTCGTGTGTTTCCTCTCTCCAAGTGCCTCTGCAGCATGAGCAACCCCTGGCCCCCCCTTTAGGGGACCCTAACCCTCCCCAGTTGAAAGCGGACCCTCACCCTCACCTCAGGGGAGCCCCGTACCCTCTGGGAGGATCCATCTCGCGCAGCACAAATCCTCCACAAGAACCTTGTGCTGCTCCTTAGGACCCTCATTCACCCTCAGGGCCCGCAAATCGGCCCCCTCACGGGATCTCCGTTCTACCCCTCTTCTGGGGACCCCCCAACGTCGCGCTCCCTAGGGACCTCTTCCCCCCCCCGCCCCTCAGACCCCTCCTCACCGCCCTCAGTTCCTCAAACGATCCCCCGCCCTGCTCCAAGGGTTGCGCATCCACGCCATCCTGTGTGTGTTACAGTTTGGTTGTTCCCAATACAACGCGCCCCCAACCCGCTCAGCGCCCCCCAAGACCCCATCACGTGCCCGCCAAGCCACGACCGGCCTGGCCGGTCGGCACCACCCCCTATATCAGCGCGCCCACGGCGTCCGCTCCGCCATGGGACCTTTCCCGCCTAGGCCTCAGAGGCCGCGGCCCCCTCACAGCGCTGCCGACGGCCGGGCTCACAACTACAAGACAGCCTGCTCCGGACGCCGCCTCGGGTTCTTGACAATCGAGGACCACTCCCCTGCCGCTTGCCCCTCCAGGCCCTCCCCTCGGTGGCACCCTCACGCCGTTCGGGCCGTTATCCCCCCCGAGAGCAAAGCCCGGTCCGCACGGCCCCTCGGCTCCTCCCACCTTCCTATCTGGCGGGGTGAGCTCCGGCGGGCCGCCGGGCCGGAGAGACCAATGTCAGGCAAGGGGCAGCCTTGACCCCACCCACCTACGGTGTCCTGTGTTGCGGAGCGTACCACGTCCAACCCTCCCCCCCCGCGCCCTTTCCACAGGGCTCGCCGCAAACCGGAATCACGATAAGAGAGACATCCTAGGAGCCGATTAAAAGCACGCGTCTCTCGGTCGCTATATATATAAGAAAGATCGAGGAGGCGGGAAGACCCGACGCGGATAACCGCCTTGATTTATTCACTGGCAGAAGTCACTGGGCTAGGAGATGCGTGGGTCCTTGGCCCAGCTCCCCCCTCAGCTGCTGTAAGGGATGGTACAAGCCCGCGCTCTCGTGAGGTGAAAGAGCCGTTTTTGCCAGTGGAATCAATCCCTAAGCTATCTTTATTCTCCCTTTTGGCAGGGGACTAAAAGGGCTGGGGGGGGGCTCGCTGGCGCAGGTCAGGCTGGCAAGCTCCTACTAGATAAAATAAGAAAACCCTCCCCGTCTCTGGCTGCTGGGAGTGATTTTGTTATCCCAAGCACGTCCTGGTGGGAGGAGCAATGGACTGGGGAGATTCTGGTGCTGGTTCTTGCTCACTCAGGAGGGATTTCTCACGTCCCCACCCACGCTAACGTGGCTTGCTGGCACCCACCACGGAGCTGATTAAATGCTAAGGAGAGCTCTGAGATTTCCCACTGCAGCTGTGCAGGATGTGGCACAGATTGCGCCCAAAACTTCCAGCCAGGCTAAGCACATCGTTATATATATATTGAGAGAGTTATTTCGCTGGGACGGCACGACCGGTGAGGTAGCGCTTGGGATGGGAAACGGGGGTGTTTCTCAGCACTTCGGAACTCGAGGAGGATAAAACTGTGGGGATGGGATTCAAGAAATGGAGCGGGAAAAAATTACAAAGGGAAATTTCCCTGCATATATTAACACTCACACCTAAAAAGCTAAAGAGTTAGGCTGGATAATGAAGAAAAACTCCAAACAACAAAAGAGCCCCTGCAGCAGTGTGTCATCTGGTGGATGGAGTTACATTAACGTGAAATGGAAATTATAAGGCTTTTTCATAGAGATCTTTCAGGTATAATTTGATTGGGGAAGACTTTAATTATTTCAAAGTGCCCTAAGAAAAGGAGCTTACAATGATTTTCGGGAGATGATGGTGGGCGTAGATGCGGGGAGGCGCTAGCTTTCATAGAAAAATATTCTGCGCAGGGCGTTCAGTGTCAGCTTCGAGCCATTTTGTACCCAGGCTGCTTGTTTTGGGCTGGAAAGCGTTGGCCTGTCAAGAATCCGAACGGGAGAGATTATGACGCAAGGAGTTCTGGTGCCGCCCCCATGCCATCCTCATGGAGCGCTGCCCTGGGGAGAGCAATTCCTGCCTGGCTGAGTGGCACGGAACCCTGATGACTTCGCCTAACTGGTCTCGATGTACTGGGAGGCCTGGAAGAGTACTGCAAGTGGATGTCTGGGATCATGGAGCTGGGACCCAAAATCACTGGTGAACCTGAGAAAAGGTCACAGGAGCACGATGAGGCTGTGCGCAGGGAGCTCACCTCGCCAGGGCTCGAAATGCATTCTGCCTTTCATCACGCGCGTTTCCCAAGGCAGCCGTTGAATCCCGCAGGAAAAGCACGCTGGGTTGAACTGCCCAAAAAACCACGAGCTAGGGCTCCGTATGCTCCTCCAAGAAAGTCACGCGCTTTGGGGATCGTGTTGAGAGCCCGCAGCAAATCTAAATCTCCAAGCGGACGCTATCGGTAGGCAGGAGCCGAGCATCCTTCTTATCCATATAAAGGCCCTCTGAACATCATGCCGGGTGGGTGTGTGCCCTTGGTTCACGTCGAAAATTCCAAATTCTTGCTTGGACAGACTCACGCCATTAATGGGTCCCTCAGAAATCAATGACTCTCCCAGCCTGACATATAGAGTTTTCCGTCCCAGCATCTGAAACATCACGTAGAACCACCTGAAGTTTCTCATGTGAGCCCCAAAAGTCACCCTGAGTTATCCCACCTCTCGCAAATCCATATCTCATTCCCTGCCGGGGTTTGACGGAGCCCTCAAACTCACCTGGATTGTAACATGCTCTGCTCCCAAACCATAGCCTACATCACACGCTTATTATCGCCTCGCCTCCTAAGAGTATATCACCTTTGATTGTAGCCCAAAATCACGGCTGTGGCGTTGAAATACATCCTGCCTCTGGAGATTCGGGGGCCCCTCTCCTACGTGCTTTTATTCCTCGCCCAAAATTACCTCATCTCTAGTGCTCCCCCTACTAAAAACTTCACCTCCTTCCTCGGGTCTACCCCAGGCCAAAAATCACTTGAGATTTCCTGTCCTCAATCCTCCTCCTTGTGGTGAGTTTCTCGCAGGTCACTCTGGTTCATTCCTCTTGAAAATCCCTTGCTTTCCCCCCCCAAAAAGTCACTCTTCTCAACTCATCCTCTTTCCCCAGCACCTCTGAAATTTGTTAGTCCACCTCCTGTGCCCTTGTCAGGATTTTCCCGTCCCATGGCAAAATCGACCATCATAGTGAAACCCTGTGGAAATCATCGTGAGCCCCCAAAACTCACCTCATTATCCCCCAAATCACATCCTGCGGATAGAGTATCCCGGCAGAGGAGTGCAGCGGGGGGCTCGGTTACCCCAAAATCACCTAGTTGCAACTCCGCCCAAATCACCTGATTACTCCCCCACAATCACCCTCATTATTACCCCAAAATCAACCCGATTAAACCCCCCACAAATCACCTGTTTCATTCCCCCAAAAATCACGTTAACTGCCCTTCTCATGTGAACCTGAAATCGGTGGTTGACGTACCCCAAAAATCACCTGATTATTTTCCCCCCATGAAAGAGGCACCCAAAAGTTCAACACTGGAACTGAAGCACTGGGCGGCAGATGGGACAGAGTCAGGTTTCAGAAACTCCCAGGAGTCAGTTTAAACTTACCGCCAAAAAATCAACCGCCTCTGATGATGCCCTCAAAGAAAATACTGACCCCTGTCAAAAACAAGATACGCATACCCCAAAACGCAAAGAATCACCTCGAGTTGCTCATATTACCACCTCGTAACCACAAATCACCTGGTTACTCCCCCGAACATCTCATGGCCCTCGGTTCCTTTCCCAGACTTGAAAACCGCCATCTTGTAGTTTAACGTGGTTCCCCCCCCTTGCCCGAAAACACCAATTCCCATCCAGGGACTCCAAATCCTCGTTCTCCTGCCCAAAAAATCAGGCACCTACTCGTGAAACCCTTGAAATTGCCCTGTCATGTTTAACAGCGTCTTTCATGTTCGGGTGAGTCCCCAGCGAGAAAAAATCATACTCACTTTCTCAGTCCCCTCGCCCAAAACACGCCGATTGAGCCCTCAAAATCACCTGATTGTAACCCCAAAAATCAACTGATTTACCCCAAAATCACGGGTTTATCCCCCTGAATTTGACCCACGTTACCTCCCCAGAATACCTCGATTATCCCCCAAAATCACTCCCTCGCAGTGCCCGCAAACATGCACCAGCTGAATAAATTCCCAAACAATCACTCCTGCCGGCCCTTCCCCCGATTGTTGCCCCACAATCACCGTTTCACCTCTTACCTCCTGAATTCGCCTGGGTTCCCGCAAAGATCACACTCATTACCCCCTGAAAGTCAACCCGGTAAACCCCCCACAATCCCTCTAATTTCCCCAAATAATATCCCCCCTTATATCCTCAAACACCCTCCTCTCCCGAATTTCCCCCAAACCTCCCATCCGGTCGGGGCCGCTCGTCTCCCACCTATGCGGCGGAGCCCCACTCATATGAGAGCTGCGCTGCCGCCTCGCAGGCTACCTTTTTATGGGTCGTCTTTTCCCTGAAAAAAACTCGACGTCCCTGATAATAACCATCAGCTTCGTCCTCTCGCTCTTGCGTTTTTGCCACTACCTTTGCATGCCTCATCATTCGCTTTTTTCCTTCCTACCTAATAACAGCCCTCAAAACCCCGGTGCTTTCTCCCGAGGCTCTCATGAGGGGTGCATTGTTTGGCACAAGAATGGAATGGGACCAATTTGCCGGGACTCCTCTCTGGTGCCTAACAACAATACCCCTCTGGAAAATGTCACCGAACCACCTGAAGTGCCACCAAACCCTAACTGACAGTGCACCCCTGAGCTTCCCTATCTCTTCTCTTCTTTACTGATGACCTACCACCTCGCCGGTGAATATATAATACAATATATAATTATATATACACAATAAA
>NDFG01000064.1:330425-386292 GCA_002167245.1 Sporophila hypoxantha | reverse complement strand
TCTCCCCCTCCTCACAGCCCTGTGTTCCCCCCCCAGAGCTCTGTTCCCTCTCTCCTCACAGCCCTGTCATCATCCCCCTCACAGCCCTGTTTGTTTTCCCTCCCGTTTCTCCCACTGAACCTCCAACAACCCAAATTCCCTCACTCATTATCTCAGAACCACCAGGCACCTCACCAGTTCAAATCCTGAAAATCCCCACTTTAACCAGCAAAGAATTTGCTGAATTTCACCTAAACCAAATCTTGAACCAAACGCTTTTGGGAGATCTTTCGCACACTCACTGACTTTACCAATCTAAACCAACTCCACCATTAGGGAGCTCCCCAAAACCTCCGTTCCCACCCTCCTGCATCCCACAGACCCCTCACGTACGGGAGTTGGCATTGGCGATCTCGTTGGTCTCGTTGGGATCAAGCCACACCTTCTTCTTCCCGCAGCGCAGCACGCTGGAGGCCAGCCTCTTCTGGAGCCGGAGCATACTGCGAGGGAGTGGGCACGGATCAGGGGGGGCTGCACCCTTTAGGGACCCCTAACCCCTCCTTTAGGGACCCTACAGTCCCCTCAGAAACCCCTGACCCCCCTTTAGGGACCCCTAACCCCCCCTTGAGGGACCCTCACCCTCCCTCAGGGGAGCCCGCACCCCTCTGGGAGGATCCTCACCTCCACCAAGGAACCTTGTGCTCTCCTTAGGGACCCTCATTCACCCTCAGGGTCCCGCATCGCCCCTCACGGGACCCTCACCCCGCTCTGGGACCCCCACCCCCCTCAGGGACTCTTCCCCCCCCGCCCCTCAGACCCCTCCTCACCGCCCTCAGTTCCTCAAACGCCCCGCCCTGCTCCAAGGGGCGCATCCACGCACCTCAGTGTCCCAAAGCAGCGCCCCCAACCCGCTCAGCGCCCCCAGACCCCCATCACGCCCCCCCGGCCCCTCAGCGCGACCACGGCGCCCCTCCGCCATCTTCCCGCCAGGCCTCAGGAGGCCGCGGCCGCCTCACAGCGCCCGGGGGCCGCCATCCAGCACTGCCCGGACGCCGCCTCGGTTCTGAGGACACTCCCCCGCTCCCCTCCAGCCCTCCCCGGTGCCTCCCGACCGCCGTTATCCCCCGAGCAGCGGCCACGGCCCCGCTCCCACCTCATGGCGGCGGCGGCGCCGGGGCCGGAGAGACGCAGCGGCAGCACTGACCCCACCCCCTGCCTGCGGAGCGTACCACTCCACCCTCCCCCCCGCTCCCTTTCCACAGGGCTCGCCGCAACCCGAATCACGATAAAGGAACAAGCGCGATAAAATCACGCGTGGTCGCTTATATAAAAGATCGAGACCCACGCGGAACGCGTGGGAGATGCGTGGGTCCTGCCCAGCTCCCCCCTCAGCTGTAGAGGGATGGTACAGCCCGCGCGTGCGTGGCGGGAAGGGCTGGGCGGGGGCTGCGCATGCGCGGTGGGGATGTGGGAGGCACGTGGAGGGAGCGCTGGGATGAACTGGGAGCACTGGGATAAACTGGGATGGGATCAAAATGGGATTCGGGATGTCCCTGCTCCGCTGGCGGCATGGGGAGCGCAGGGCAGGGGGTTCAGGGCTCATCCCAGCCCTTCCTGGCAGAACTGAACATGTCCAGGCGGGTCTGGGCATGTTCATGGGAGCGCTGGCCCTGTGCTGTGCCTGAACTGGTCTGTACTGGGAGGCCTGGATCTGCTTTGGGATCATGCTGGGAGCCCAAAATCACCTGGTGAACCCTGAAATCACCTGGATACCCCCTGAATTTGCCTGGTGAACCCCCAAAAATCACCTGGTGAACCCCAAAAAACCACCTGGTTATCCCCCAAAATCACCTGGTGAACCCCAAAATCACCTGGTTATACCTGAAATCATGTGGTGAATCCCCCCAAAATCACCTGTTTGTCCCCAAAATCACGTAGTGAACCCTGAAATCTCATGGTGAGGCCCCAAAATCACCTGATTATCCCCCAAAATCACCGGACGAGCCCTCAAAATCACCTGGTTGTACCCCAAAATCACCTGATTATCCCCAAAATCACCTGATTGTACCCCAAAATCACCTGGTTATCCCCTGAATTGGCCCAGTTATTCCCCAAAATTACCTCATTATCCCCCAAAATCACCTGGTTACCCCCAAAATCACCTGGTTATTCCTGAAAATCCCTTGCTTCCCCCCCAAAATCACCTGTTCGTCCCCAAAATCACATAGTGAACCCTGAAATCACTCGTGAGCCCCCAAAATCACCTCATTATCCCCCAAAATCACCCGATAAACCCCCAAAATCACCTGGTTACCCCCAAAATCACCTAGTGAACTCTGAAATCACCTGATTACTCCCCAAAATCACCTCATTATACCCCAAAATCACCCGATAAACCCCCAAAATCACCTGTTCATCCCCAAAATCACCTAGTGAACCCTGAAATCGTGTGGTGAGCCCCCAAAATCACCTGATTATCCCCCAAAATCACCTGGTAACCCCCAAAATCACCCGATGAGCCCTCAAAATCACCTGAATGTACCCCAAAATCACCTGATTATCCCCAAAATCACCTGGTTACCTCCCGAAATCAGCTGGTTATTCCTGAAAATCCCTTGCTTACCCCCCCAAAATCACCTGTTCGTCCCCAAAATCACCTAGTGAACCCTGAAATTGCGTGGTGAGCCCCCAAAATCACCTCATTGTCCCCCAAAATCACCCGATGAGCCCTCAAAATCACCTGATTGTACCCCAAAAATCAACTGATTGTACCCCAAAATCACCGGGTTATCCCCTGAATTGACCCAGTTACTCCCCAGAATCACCTCATTATCCCCCAAAATCACCCCTTCATCCCCAAAATCACCTGATAAACCCCCAAAATCACCCGATTGTGCCCCAAAATCACCCGGTTATCACCTCGTTACCTCCTGAATTCGCCTGGTTACCCGCAAAAATCACCTCGTTACCCCCTGAAATCACCCGGTAAACCCCCCAAATCCCCTTATTATCCCCAAAACCCCCTGATTATCCCCAAAACCCCCCGAATTTCCCCCAAACCCCCCCGGGTCGGGGCCGCTGCCGCCTCCCCGCGATGTGGCGGAGCCACCATATGGAGCTGCTGCCGCCGCCAGATTTTTGGGTCGTTTTCCCAGAAAAAACAGGGATAAACACAGGCTCTCGCTGTTTCCCAACTGTGCCTCATCCTTTTCCTTCAACAAACAGCCCCAAAACCCGGAGCTTTCCCGGGGAGGGGATTGCTGGGACGGGGATGGGACAATGCCGGGGACTGCGGTGCCACCAAACCCCCTGGAAATGTCACCGAACCCACTGGAAGTGCCACCAAACCCTCTGGAAGTGCCACCCAGCCCTCTGGAAGTGCCACCAAACCCTCTGGAAGTGCCACTGAACCCCCTGGAAATGCCACCAAGTCCTCTGGAAGTGCCACCGAACCCCTGGAAGTGCCACCGAACCCCTGGAAATGTCACCCAGCCCTCTGGAAATGCCACCAGCCTTCTGGAAGTGCCACCAAACCCTCTGGAAGTGCCACTGAACCCTCTGGAAGTGCACTGAACCTCCTGGAAGTGCCACCAAACCATCTGGAAGTGCCACCCAGCCCTCTGGAAATGCCACCAAAACCCCTAGAAGTGCCATCCAGCCCTCTGGAAATGCCACCAAACCCTCTGGAAGTGCCACCAAAACCCCTGGAATGCCACCAAACCCTCTGGAAGTGCCACTAAACCCTCTGCAAGTGCCACTGAACCTTCTGGAAGTGCCATTGAACCCTCTGGAAGTGCCACCAAAACCCCTGGAAATGCCACCAAGTCCTCTGGAAGTGCCACCAAACCCTCTGGAAGTGCCACCCAGCCCTCTGGAAGTGCCACCAAACCATCTGGAAGTGCCACCAAACTCTCTGGAAGTGCCACCCAGCCCTCTGGAAGTGCCACTGAACCCTCTGGAAGTGCCACCCAGCCCTCTGGAAATGCCACCAAACCGCCTGGAAGTGTCACCAAACCATCTGGAAGTGCCACCCAGCCCTCTGGAAGTGCCACCAAACCCTCTGGAAGTGCCACCAAACCATCTGGAAGTGCCACTGAACCATCTGGAAGTGTCACCCAGCCTTTTCTAAGTGCCACCAAACCCTCTGGAAGTGCCACCAAGCCCTCTGGAAATGCCACCAAACCCTCTGGAAGTGCCACCAAACCCTCTGGAAGTGCCACCCAACCCTCTGGAAGTGCCATTGAACCCTCTGGAAGTGCCACCCAACCCTCTGGAAGTGCCATTGAACCCTCTGGAAGTGCCACCCAGCCCTCTGGAAGTGCCACCAAACCCTCTGGAATTGCCACTGAACCCCCTGGAAGTGCCACCAAACCCTCTGGAGGTGCCACCCAGCCCTCTGGAAATGCCACTGAACCCTCTGGAAATGCCACCCAGCCCTCTGGAAGTGCCACCAAACCCCCTGGAAATGCCACCAAACCCTCTGGAAGTGCCACCAAACCCTCTGGAAGTGCCACTGAACCCTCTGGAAATGCCACCGAGTCCTCTGGAAGTGCCACCCCACCCTCTGGAAGTGCCACCCAGCCTTTTGGAAGTGCCACCAAACCCTCTGGAAGTGCCATTGAACCCTCTGGAAGTGCCACCCAGCCCTCTGGAAGTGCCACCCAGCCCTCTGGAAGTGCCACCGAACTCTCTGGAATTGCCACCAAACCCTCTGGAAATGCCACTGAACCCCCTGGAAATGCCACCAAGCCCTCTGGAAGTGCCACCCAGCCCTCTGGAAGTGCCACCAAACCCTCTGGAAGTGCCATTGAACCCTGTGGAAGTGCCACCCAACCCTCTGGAAATGCCACTGAACCCTCTGGAAGTGCCACCCAGCCCTCTGGAAGTGCCACCAAAACCCCTGGAAATGCCACCAAACCCTCTGGAAGTGCCACTGAGCCCTCTGGAAGTGCCACCCAGCCCTCTGGAAATGCCACCAAACCCTCTGGAAGTGCCACCAAACCCTCTGGAAATGCCACCGAACCCCCTGGAAGTGCCACCAAACCCTGTGGAAATGCCACCAAGCCCTCTGGAAGTGCCACCAAACCTTCTGGAATTGCCACCAAACCCTCTAGAAGTGTCACCCAGCCCTCTGGAAGTGCCATTGAACCCTGTGGAAGTGCCATTGAGCCCTCTGGAAGTGCCATTGAACCCTCTGGAAGTGCCATTGAGCCCTCTGGAAGTGCCATTGAGCCCTCTGGAAGTGCCACCAAACCCTCTGGAAGTGCCACTTTGTGCTTCCCNAGGATTCCAGGCGGAGGAAAAGCAGCTGAGCCCAAATTGGAGGAGTTGCAGGGGAAGATGCTGCTGCTGCTGCTGCTGCTGCTGCTGCGTTCTCAGGGGGTTTTCCCGTCCTTTTTTTTTTTTTGGATTCCTGGGAATTTCCGCGGTTCGAGCTTCGTGCAGCTCCTCCCGGGAGCAGAGGGGGTGCCCGGGGAGCCGGCAGTGAGGAGGAGGAGATGCCGTGATTGTGCCAATCTCCCCACGCAGTGCCAGGCGATGGTGCCCGCCTCCASCCCCGGGCACCATCCCGGCTGGAAGGGACCCCCAAAAACACCCCCAGAGACCCTCCAGGGGTTTTATTTTTATCCAGGAAAGCAGGGTTGGCTTTTCCAGGCATGGGGGGTCCGGGTTGGGGTCCCTGGGGTGACCCAGAGCCCCCCAAAAACACCCCCAGGGATTTCATCTCCATCCAGGGGAGCAGGGCATGGGTTGGGGTCCCTGGGGTGACCCCAAAAACACCCCCAGAGATCCTCCAGGGGTTTTATTTTCATCCAGGAGAGCAGGGTTGGCTTTTGCAGGCATGGGGGGTCCGGGTTGGGGTCTCTGGGGTGACCCGGAGCCCCCCAAAAACACCCCCAGAGATTTCATCTCCATCCAGGGTAGCAGGGCATGGGCAAGATCTGGGTTGGGGTCTCTGGGGTGACCCCAAAAACACCCCCAGAGATCCTCCAGGAGTTTTATTTCTATCCAGGAGAGCAGGACTGGCTTTTCCAGGCATGGGGGGTCTGGGTTGGGGTCCCTGGGGTGACCCGGAGCCCCCCCAGCTGCTGCTGGAGGGTGGAAAATTCTGTGCCAGCTGTCCCGGGATGGGGACAGGAAAATCCCCTCCTGGGGGGGGTGGGCGAGAAGGAATCGGGAACTTTCCGACAGCCGGAGGGAGGTGACAACAGGGGAGGGACCGGGGAGGGGGGATTGTCCTCAGGGTGGGGGGATTGTCCCCAGGGTGCTGCCCTGGGGCACAGGGGACACTGCCAGGACAACCAGCAGACTGTGGGGGCCCTCCCTGTGCTCACCCTGAGGAGGTTTTGGGGGGAAAAATCGTATTTTTGGGGCAGCTTTGTCCCAGCAGGGTATGGGGGCCCTCTCTGTGCTCCCCTTGGGGTGGTTTTGGGGGGAAAAATCGGATTTTTGGGGCAGCTTTGTCCCAGCAGGGTATGGGGGCTCTCCCTGGGCTCACCCTGCGGAGGGTTTGGGGGGAAAAATCGGATTTTTGGGGCAGCTTTGTCCCGAGGAGCGCGTGGATTTGGGATGGGGATGGGGGCTGCTGCTTGTCCTGGGCGTCTCTATACCCTCACCCCCGGTTATTTTTAGGTCTCCCCCCCAGCCCTAAGACCGCGCTGGGACCAATTTGAGGAGGGGGCACCCTCTTGCACCTGGAGAGGGGAGCGCTGGAGCCCCCCCAAAAACTCCCCCCAAAATTCAAAGGGATGCTCCGACCCCCCTCCACCCCCGCTCGGGAAGGGGGCGGGGATTGGGGGCACCCCAGCACCCCCTCTGTGGGGTGGCGGGCGCATTCCCGCCATCCCCCATCCCCCCCCCCCCGGGAAGGCGGTGGGGGAGCGGCCGCCATCCCTCTCCTCCTTCCTCCTCTCCTCCTCCTCCTCCGTCACCGCGCGGGGGCCAGGCCTGAGCTTCATCGTCATCATTCTTCCTCTGGTGCTTGTGTGCGCGCTCTTCCCACCCATCCACCCAAACCCACCCAACCGGCCAATCCCCAAAAAAAAAATCTCCCCCCCCAAAAAAAATCCCGCCGAGCCCCCGCGGCTTCCATGGTGCGGGAAGGCGGCATGGCCCGGAACCCCCCTCCAGCTCCAGCAGGACATCCAGATGACGTCTTGGGACAACGCCGCCCTCCAGGTGACACCCCCGAGGCTTTTTTTGGGACCGCGTGACAGCATCGCCCACCACCCCCCCTGAGGGAGGGGGCATTCCCATGGAATTTCGCCCTCCTGGAATTTGGGGGGTGGGAGATTGGGGTTTCAAGCCCTTCCCCTTCAAATCGTTGACGTTTGGTTATGCGCGTCCCGGCAACCCAAAAAATACAAAGGGCAGACTCAAATCTTTCGCCTCCCTCTTTTGACAGGTCCTTGGGTTTTTTTTTTAGGGGGGGGGTGTGTGGTCAAAGCGGAAGTTTTGGGAACTTGGGAAAACTCTGGGGTGCTCACCCCCATCCCAAACTCCCCTCGTTTGTCCCCTCTGGTTTTCGGGGCAGGGACAGGGACAGTGCTCAGAGGCGTGGGGGCGCTGGGGACAGGACCCCCCCTCTCTCTTGTGCTGTATTGGGGACTTCCAATTGAGGAGGGGGCGGTGACAGATTTTGGGCGTGAGGTGACAGATTTTGGGGTGAGGTGAAGTTTTTGGGGTGAGGTGACGGTTTTTGGGGTGCTGGGGGGGGGTCCTGCACCTACAAATACCCACCATTGGGGGACCCCCCCCACCCCCATGGGTGCAGCTGCCAAAAGCTGTCCCTTGGGGACATTTTTTTAGGGGGGGATGGGTGGTGACAGCCCCCTCCCCACAGCATTTTACCCCCCCCAAAAAAAGGCGGGGGGGGGGCATGCGGACACCCCCAGATCCCAGGCAGACCGCAGGGGGGGGTTCCCGTGGGGTGGATGCCCACGCTGGGGGGGTTTGGGGGCGCTGTTCACCCCCCCTTTTCCCGGGGGTGCTGTTGGTTCTGGTTTAACTGGGGGAGCTTGGGAATTGGGGGGGGCTGCGACCCCAACCCCGACACGCTGGGGTCTGAGCGGGTTTGGGGTCGGCAAGCCCCCCCTCAATACGGGGGAAGGGGCGCCCCCATTCCCCCTTTCCCGGACCCCCCCGACCCCGTTCGCTTCAGGGGGGTGGGAAGGGGTTGGTGGGGCATGGGGTGCAGAGCTGCAGCCCCCCCAGTTTTTGGGGGGACTTTTTTTGGGGGGGGGGGGCTCCAGCGTTCCAGTGTCGCCCCCTCCCCTGTCCCCAGGGCAAGTACAGCAGGCGCAAGAGCCGCTCAAGCCGCTCGGACGCAGCACCTCTCGGACACCAACCTCCAACAGGCTTCGTTCCAGGCAGGTGCGGGGGGTCCCGGCGCTTTTTGGGGGTCCCGGTGCTTTTTTGGGTCCGGTGCTTTTTGGGGGTCTCGGTGCTTTTTTAGGGGTCCCGGCGCTTTTTTTGTACCCGAGAACTGAGGGGGAGGCGTCGCACCAGCCAGGCCTAGCCGTGCCTCCGCCCCTCCCTCAATTATTTTGTGAGGGATTCCCCCCCTCAAATTCGCAGCCCCCCTGCCACTTATTTTGTGTGGGGGGTGTGGGCACAACCCTGGCACCAAAATTGGGGTTGGCAGGGCCCCCCCCCACACTGCTTTGAGCCCCCACCCTCTGGCCCGGGGCTAAATTTACTCCGGGTGAAACCTGAACCCCCCCCCGGCCCCCTCCCCGCCCATGGCCAGCCCCTTTGCCCGCCCCGCCACCATTGGAGGTGCCCGGCAAAGACACCCCCTAGCTGCCCCGGTGAGCGACCCCCAGGACCCCCGGAGCCCCCCCTGCCAACCCTCCCCCCTCCTGCCGCGAGTTTTGGGGGGTCTGTGGGGCGGTGGGGACCCCCCGGTGTCCCCTCTGTGGGGGGTGTCCCCACTGTGGGTTTTGGGAGGGGTCCCAACCCGGGCTTGTGCAAAGGGTGAGCCCCAAATTTGGGGTGATAAATCAGGGCTGGGGGGGGGGTCCCGGGTGGGGGCTGTGTCACCACTGGCGTCCCTGGGGTGTCCCCGCGTCCCTGTGGGGCTGGGGCAGCGGAGGGTCCCCGATGCCACCCCGGGCGCCCCTGGTGTCCCACACCTGGGACATTAGGGAGGGACATTGGGGGGGACATCGGAGGGAACTCTTGGGGGGGGGTTGTCCCAGAGTCCCCTTCCCGGCTCTGCAGAGGCCCCGGGCAGCGGCGACGGGAGCAGGGCCGGTGGCCGGTTTTGTTCACGTTTCCCGGCCGGAGCTGGTGGCGACAGCTGCCGTGTTGTGTGTGTCCCTCTCCTCCGTTGACCTGCCGCGGTGGCACCGGGGTGCACCAAAGCAGCACCAGCGGTGACACCGAGCAGCACAGCGGTGTCACTGAGCGGCATCGGGGTGGTGGCACCGCAGCAGACCAGGGTGGCACTGGGGTGGCTCAGGGTGGCACTGGGGTGGCCTCCGGGCAGGACCGGGATGCACAGAACGGCACCAGGGGCTCTGGGGTGGCTCCAGGGTGGCATACAGGGTGGCATCGATTGGCACTGACAGCGAACCAGGGTGGCACTTGAGTGGCCACCGGGGTGACCGGGGTGGCACTGAGTGGCACTGGGTGGCACCAGGGGGCTCTGGCAGGATTTGGTGGCACCCGGGCAGCCCTGGTGGCACCAGCGGTGCGCTTAGACAGGACCCAGGGCAGCACCAGTGGGCTTCAGGCAGGACCAGGGGTGGTCTCTTTGGGTGCGCTCTGGGCAGCACCGGCAGTACCAGCTGTTACTGGGCAGCACCGGGGTGGGCTCCCAGGTGGCACCAGGGTGGGCACTGGGCAGCACTGGGTGGCACCAAGCAGGACCAGGGTGCGTTCCAAGGTGGCACCAGGCAGCACCAAGTGGCACTGGGCGGTGGGCATCTGGCAGCACCGGCAGCCTGGGGTGGCACCGCGGCGGACCAAGGTAGTTCCGAGGTGCTCCAGGCAGGAACCAGGGGGCTCCAGTGGCCGCAGTGCTGGGCACCGGTGCAGAGGGATCCCAGAGGCCGGGACTGCGGCTGGGCTCACTGCCCTGGGGGGCACAGGCTGGGCTGAGGCCCCCTCCCCACCGCGCAGGGGCTCGGCTGAGTCCTACACCAGCCGCCCCTCGGACCGGACTGTGTTCGCTGAGAGGAGGACAGGGAGGCGCTGCGCAGGTGCAGGCGAGCGCCAGGCCATGGCCCAGCTGGTGAGCAAAGCCAAGGTGGGGATGGACCCCCCCCCGGCCCCAGCCCTTGGCACAGTGGACCCCTGGGCACTTGGGAAGCACTGGGGTTACTGGGTTGGTAACTGGGAGCTGCACCTGCCTGGCCAGGAGGGGGTTTGGAGGGGTGAATTCTCACTCGTTCTGGGGTGGGATTTTCCCTGTTCTGGGGTGGAATTCTCCGCCGATTGTTTGGATGGCAGAGATGGGATTTTTGTTGTTTTGGGTGGCAGAGGTGGAATCACTTCTGTTTTTGGGGGTGGCAGAGGGTGAGATGTTCCCCATGTTGGGGTTGGGGAGAGGGTGGATCTCCCTTCGTTGGGGTGGGGATTGCTCCGTTTTGGGTAGAATCTCCCCATTTTGGGTGGGCAGAGGATGCGGAATGCTCCCGCATTTTTGGGCTTGGAATCTCCCCATTTTGGGTGGCATTCTCCCCATTTTGGGTTGGAGATCTCCCCGTTTGGGTTGGAATGCTCCCCATTTTGGGCTGGCATGTCTCCCATTTGGGTTGGAATCTCCCCATTTTGGGATGGCATTCTCACCCATTTTGGTTGCCGAATTCGTCCCCATTTTTGGGATGGGGATCTCCCCATTTTGGGATGGATGCTCCCCGTTTTGGGGGTAATCTTCCCCGTCTTGGGGTGGCATCTCCCCTGTTTTTGTGCCCGGGGGAGGTGCCCGTCATCCTCCCGTTGCAGACGCAAGCCGGGTGGCGTTTCGCGTCCGGCACCAAACGTGCGGGCGTACAACCCCTCGGCGGAGACGACGTGCCCGTGGCAGGCGATGGCCATCTGCTTCGCAGCCCAAAGACTTCCTGCACATTCAAGGAGGTGGGAGCAGCCCCGGGGGGAAAGAGGACAGCTACTGGGCTAGGCCTCAGGGGGGGTTTTAAGGTTTGTTTTTTTGTGGCGGTGGTCACTGGCGGTTTTCAGGGTGAGGTGAGTAGACAGACAACGTTGACGCCACGTCAGAAGGCTTGATTCTTATTTTATGATCTATACATCTATTATAACGAACCTAAAAAAGAAAAGGAAAGGACTGGTTTCTTCAGATAGAATAGAATAGAAAAGAAAAAAAAATAGAAAAGAAAAAGAATAGAAAGAAAGAATGATAACAGAAGTCCTGGATTGCCATTAATTAGATAAACATCCAAGCTGGGCCCAATCCAGACAGACCTGTTGCACTCCACAGCAGCACAGATAAACCATTGTGTACATCTGTTTCTGAGGCCACAGCTTCTCAGAAGGAAAAATCCTAAAGAAAAGATTTTTCACCAAGAGATGTCTGTGACATTTTTTTCCCCCTCCCTCTCCATGCCCGGGAGCAAAATTACAACAACGACTGGTGGATCGGGCGGCTGGTGAAGGAGGCTGCGGAGGTCGGCTTCATCCCCCAGCCCCGTCAAGCTGGAGAACATGCGGCTGCTTGCAGGAGCAGAAGATGAGGCAGAGCCGCCTGAGCTCGAGGTGGGGCCACCCGACCCCCCCCCCACACACACAGCTCTCCTCCCTGTACCCTTCCCCTGTGCCGCCCTCAGCGCTCATCTCTCCGTGCTTCTCCCACGCAGCAAATCGGGGGACAACTCCAGCTCCAGCCTGGGCGATGCCGGGGTGACAGCGGACGCGCCGCCCACGCCCCCCGCCAGCGGTAAGAGTGTCCTGGGGGTCCCCCCCCGCAGGCTCCAGCCTGGGGGTCCCTCCCCCAGCTCCCCACGGGTGCAGGCAGGGTGCCCCCATCTCCTCTCTCCCACCCTTCCCCACCATCCCATCTCCTTTTTTTTTTTTTTGCGTTCTCATCGCCATCGTCGCCTCTTCTTTCTCTCCCCCCGCCGTCCCGCGCTCGGCGGTCCCCAGGTGGCCTGGACATGGCCAGCTTTGCCTTTGAGGCCGATGAGTTAGAGGAGGAGGAGGAGAGGATGCCGTGGAGGCGCCAGCGCTCCCCTAAGAGTTAGCGTGAGCAGTGTCACCACCCCCCACCGCCCACAAGCAGCGCATCCCCTCTTTTAGGAAGGTAACGGCCCCCGCGGGTCCCGCCCGCTGCACCCGCTGCCTGCCCTAACACTGCCGGGGGCTGGGGGCACCCGGCCGGGCACCCCACGGGGGCTGGGGGCACCCCGATGGCTGGGGGGCCATTGCACTGCCCCAGGGCCGCAGCATGGGATGAGGCCCTGCACCAGGGACAGTGCTGGGGCTGACTCGTCCTGCTGGCAGTGGGATGGAATCAGTCCGTGGCTGTGTCCCCCCCCATGTTGTCAATGGGATGAAGATCGTCCACGGCTTGACCCCCTCGATGGGCTGTGGAGGTGGCATCAGTCCATGGCTGTGATCCTGGCTACCCCATGTCAGCCATGGGATGGATCAGTCAGATGGGCTGACCCCCCCCATGGACGCCAGTTAGGGGATTCAGTCCGTGCTGTGTCCCCCTCATATGGCCCATGGATGGAATCAGTCATGTGCTGACCCCCCCGCATGTTCGAGAGTGCGAGTGATCAGTCGTGCTGACCCCCCCCTATGGACAGTAGATGGATCAGTCCGTGGCTGTGTCCCCCCCCATGTTGTCAATGGGATGGATCAGTCCGTGGCTGACCCCCCCTGCATTGTCAATGGGATGGATCAGTCCATGGCTGACCCCCCCCCCCGTTGTTAATGGGATGGATCAGTCCACGGTTGTGATCCCCTCCCCCCCATCCATGGAATGGATCAATCCATGGCTGCATTCCCCCCATGGATTGTGGGATGGATCAGTCCATGGCTGACCCCCCTCCATTGTCAATGGGATGGACCAGCCTATGGCTGTGATCCCCCCCTCGTCCATGGAATGGACCAGCCCGTGCCCCCCCTCCCGGTTGCCCCCCCCGCAGTGTGCGCATGGTGTGTTCCAGCACGGCCGGTGTGTCCCCCCCCCGCAGCTGAGAATGGACCATTCCTCCCCCCTCAAACCGGGCATAACCTAGGGGGTGTTTGGGCGCTACCATCCCACAGGACGGGGGGGTCTGCAGGGGTGAACAGCCCTGGGGGGTCCCGGCTGCCCCCCAAGCCCTGCAGAGCCCCCCCGGCAGCCAGGGCTACCCCAGAGGGGACAATGCTGCTGTGTCACTGTCCCCAGGGCCCCCCGGTCACACAGGTGTCACCTGGGCACCCCTTGGGTCACACACGTGGCTCTGGGGTCACACACGTGTCCTTTGGGCACCCTGTGAGTGACACGCGTGTCCCTGGGTCACCTCCGGGTCACATGAGTATCCCTGGGTCACCTTAGGGGGGTCACAATGTGTCACTGGGTCACCCTTGAGGGGGTCACACACATGTCCTGGGTCATCTCTGGGTCATATTTGTGACCCTGAGGGGTCATGCCTGTGTCTCTGGGTCACACAGGTGTCTCTGGGTCACACAGGTGTCACTGGGTCACCCTGCAGGTCACACACATGCCACTAGGTCACACCTGGAGGGTCACACCCAGGTCACTGGGTCACAAATGTGTCACTGGCTCACTCCTGGGGGTCACACACATGTCACTGCGTCACCCCTGGAAGGTCACACATGTGTCCCTGGGTCACACACATGTCACTGGGTCACGCCTGGAAGGTCACACATGTGTCCCTGGGTCACACAGGTGTCACTGGCTCACCCCTGGAAGGTCACACATGTGTTCCTGGGTCACACACATGTCACTGGGTCACGCCTGGAAGGTCACATATGTGTCCCTGGGTCACACAGGTGTCACTGGCTCACCCCTGGAGAGTCACACATGTGTCCCTGGGTCTCCTCTGGGTCACACCCGTGTCTCCTGGGTCACACATTGTCACTGGCTCACCCCCAGAGATGTCCCAGCCGTGTCCCTGGCTCACTCCTGTGTGTCCCAGCCGTGTCCCCATGTCCCCGGGGCTGTCCCCCCCTGTGTCCCCAGTAACACGCATGCCTTTGCCTTTGCCTTTGCCTTTGCTGTGTGTGTCTCTGCCCCCGGACGCAGCCAAGCAGAAGCAGAAGTCGGTGAGTAGCACCAGGACCCTGGGAGGGGGATGGAGGGAGGTGCCCCCCGCTTGCAGCCCCCCCAGAACACCCCGGAGCCACGGCCGGGGGTGCCCCTGTCCCCTCCTGGCCCGGTGACCCCCGGCTGTGTCCCCAGACCGAGCACGTGCCCCCGTACGACGTGGTGCCCTCCATGCGCCCCATCATCCTCGTGGGGCCCTCCCTGAAGGGCTACGAGGTGAGCAGGGGGTGGGGGGCGCTCGGGGGGCTCGGGGGGGACCCCAGCCCTGCATTGTCCCCGTGTCCCTGCTGTCCCTGCTGTCCCTGTGTCCCTCCCCAGGTGACAGACATGATGCAGAAGGCGCTGTTCGACTTCCTGAAGCATCGCTTCGATGGACGGTGAGGGGGGCATGGCCGGGGACCCCTGAACCCATAGAGGGACCCCAAAATCCACCCCTGAACCCACAGAGGGAACCCAAAATCCACTCCTGAACCCAGAGAGGGACCCCAAAATCCATCCCTGAACCCACAGAGGGACCCCTGAACCCCTGAGGGGACCCCTAAACACACAGAGGAACTCCTGAACCCATGAGGGGGCACCTGAACCCAGAGAGGGACCCCAAAATCCACCCCTGAACCCACAGAGGGACCCCTGAACACCTGAAGGGACCCCTAAACCCATAGAGGGTCCCCTGAACACATAGAGGGACCCCTGAGCACCTGAGGGGACCCCTGAACCTATAGAGGGACCCCTAAACCTATAGAGGGACCCCTGGACTGCTGAGGGGACCTCTAAACCCATAGAGGAACCCCTAAATCCATGTGTGGGCCCCTAACCCCATAGAGGAACCCCTAAACCCTCAAGGGAACCCCTAAACCCATAGAGGGACCTCTAAACTCATGGGAGACCCCTAAACCCATGAAGAACCCGCAGAGGAACCCCTAAATCCATGTGGGGACCCCTAACCCCATAGAGGAACTGGGTGTGGGGTGTCAGCAGGGGGGGACAGTGGGGTCTGGGGGAGGCTGTGAGATGTCAGTGGGTTCTCGGGGTGGCTGTGGGGTGACACTGGTGTCACTGGTGTCACTGGTGTCCCGAGGGTGGCTGTGGGGTGTCACTGGTGTCCCGGGGGTGGCTGTGGGGTGACACTGGGGTCCCGGGGGTGGCTGTGGGGTGACACTGGTGTCCCGGGGGTGGCTGTGGGGTGACACTGGTGTCACTGGTGTCCCAGGGGTGGCTGTGGGGTGACATTGGGGTCCCGGGGGTGGCTGTGGGGTGACATTGGGGTCCCGGGGGTGGCTGTGGGGTGACCGTGGCCGCGGGGTGTCCCCTCTGTGTCCCCAGGATCTCCATCACGCGGGTCACAGCCGACATCTCCCTGGCCAAGCGCTCCGTGCTCAACAACCCCAGCAAGCACACCATCATCGAGCGCTCCAGCACCCGCTCCAGCCTGGGTACTGCCCCCCTGGACACCCCAAAACCCACCTGGACACCCCAAAACACCCCCTGGACACCCCAAAACACCCCCCCGGACACCCCAAAACACCCCCCAGACACCCCAAAACACCCCCCAGGTCCGTGGGACCCTCCCCAAGCCTCCATCTGTGTCACCCCAACCCAACTCGGGGGGCTCATCCCGCTCCTGGGGGTGGGGGTGACTGACTCTGTGCTCCTCCTCTTCATCATCCTCCTCCCCATCATCATCATCATCATCATTCTCCTTCTCTTCCTCCTCTTCTTCCTCCTCCTCCTTCTCCTCCACCTCCCCATCCTCCTTCTCCTCCTCCTCCAGTGAGGGGGGACATGGCCAGGGACCCCTGAGCTCCCTCCTCATCCTCCTCCTTCTCTTCCTCCTCCTTCCTCCTTCTCCTCCTCCCAATCCTCTTCCTCCTTCCTCCTCCTCCACCTCCTCCTCCTTCTTCCTCCTTCTTCCTCCTCCTCCTCCTCCTCTTTTACCATCTCTGTTGTGTTTTCTGTTCCCGTTTCTCTTTCTCTGGGTTCCTCCTCCCCTCCGCGCTGCCTCCTCCTTCCTCCCCTGCTCCTGACACAGATGTCTTGGGTACGTACAGGGACACCCCCTGTCCCCCACCCAGGTGGCCTCAGGGACACAACCTGAGGGTTGGGGACACCTTGGTGGCATCTGTGTGTGTGTGTGTGTGGTTTGGGGTGGGGTGTCCCGTGGTGTCCCTGTGGCACTTGGGAGGTGGCCTTACAAAAAATAATGGATACTGCTGAGAAATATTAAAATATATAAATATATCTGTATTGAATATATCTATATATAGATATGTGTATATATATCTATATCTATATCTATTTTAATATATCTATATATATTTTTATATTTTTATATATATATAATTATTTTTATATATAGCTATATATCTTTATCTATATAGAATATATACATATAATATATACATATATATAGATATATAGATAGATTTTATCTATATCTAGATCTATATTGAATATATATTTATTCAATATATATAGATATATATATCTGTATATAATTATATTGAATATAAATATATATACATTGAATATATATCAATATAGAGATATATATAGATATATATAGACAGTATATATATATTGATCTATTTATATATGGGTATATTTAGATATATAATTAATATGTAATCTTATATATATGAATATATAGACATATATTGATATATTTATATTTTCATATATTGATATATACTGATATATATATTTATGGATCAATATATAATATAAATCTATATAAATTGAATAAATATATGAATATATAGATATATATTGATATATATTCCTATATCTCTATATATTTTTATTGAATATATATGTATCTATATTGAATATATATCAAGATATAGATATATTTATATTAACATATATATAGATATATATTCTAATATATATGTATATATATATTCTATATGAATATACATCTATATGGATATATATATAGGTAAAAATATGAATAAATGTGTATATATTCTATATAACTTTAGAATTTGTCCCCAGGTGAATATATATATTCTATATATCTTTAGAGATATATAGAATATATATTTTAATGAAAGATACATTATATTAGAACCCAAGAGGGGTAATTCTAAACRATTGCCTTTAAGACATTTTGTAGCAAAGTGTGGCAAAAACTGATACACTTGTAGTGTACTACACTTGTAGTGTATTGTAATTAAGAAATAGTTAATAAATTCGGAAACCATTAATAAATTAATAAATATTAGGAAACAGTTAACAAATTTCCTAAATATTAGGAAATAGTTAATAAACAGCTAAATAAATTAGCTTCTAACTGTGCTAACATGAATTATAGCACCTGTACTGTCCCGCCCTTCACACGAGACTGAAAATAAAAGTTTTTACAATGCCTCTAAGTCAGAACAACCCTTAACCCAGCACCTCCCCACCCTGTCCCCGTGTCCCCTGCCCCTCTCCACATTGTCCCCACGTGTCCCTGCCCTCCCTCACTGTCCCTTGTCCCCTCCCAGCCGAGGTGCAGAGTGAGACCGAGCGGATTTTCGAGCTGGCGCGGACGCTGCAGTTGGTGGCCCTGGACGCCGACACCATCAACCACCCAGCRCAGCTGGCCAAGACCTCGCTGGCCCCCATCATCGTCTACATCAAAATCACCTCCCCCAAGGTGGGTGTGGGCACTGCCAGCCCCTCCCTGGGGACACCGGGCAGTGCCAGCCCCTCCCTGCCACGCTGGGGACACCTGGCAGTGTCCCCATGGCTGCCCTGTGCTGTGCCCTCCTGCCCAGGTGCTGCAGAGGCTGGTGAAGTCCAGGGGGAAGTCCCAGGCCAAGCACCTCAACGTGCAGATGGTGGCCTCGGACAAGCTGGCACAGTGCCCACCTGTGAGTGTGCCCTGGTCACTGTGGTGCCACACAGACTGAGCCCACCCTGACCTGCCCACCCTGTCCCATTGTCCCAGACCTGTCCCGTTGTCCCTGACCTGTCCCATTGTCCCTGACCTGTCCTGTTGTCCCTGACCTGTCCCATTGTCCCTGACCTGTCCCGTTGTCCCTGACCTGTCCCGTTGTCCCTGACCTGTCCCATAGGCTCAGCCCCATATCCAGCTGTCCCTCCCTGTCCCATTGTCCCCTCTCTATCCCATAGGTTCTGCCTCATATCCAGGTACCCCTCCCTGTCCCATTGTCCCCACCTTGTCCCATAGGCTCTGTCCCATTGTCCCCTCCCCGTCGCATTGTCCCCACCCTCTCCCAGTGTCCCTTCTCTGTCCCATAGGTTCTGCCCCACATCCAGCTGCCCCTCCCTGTCCCATTGYCCCCTCCTTGTCCCATTGTCCTTGCCCTGCCCCATTGCCCCCCATCCTGTCACATAGGCTCTGCCCCATGTCCAGGTACCCCTCCCTGTCCCATTGTCCCCACCCTGCCCCATAAGGCTCCATACTGTCCCATAGGCTCTGTCCCATTGTCCCCACCCTGTCCCATAGGTTCTGCCCCATGTCCAGCTACCTCACCCTGCCCCATGTCCCCGTCCTGTCCCACAGGCTCTGTCCCATTGTCCCCACGCTGTCCCATAGGCTCTGTCCCACTGTCCCCGCCCTGCCCCACTGTCCCCGCCCCGCCCCGCCCCACCTCGCACGGGTCCCTCCCGCAGGAGATGTTCGACATCGTTCTGGACGAGAACCAGCTGGAGGAGGCCTGCGAGCACCTGGCCGAGTACCTGGAGGCCTACTGGAAGGCCACGCACCCGCCCAGCAGCAACCCCCCGAACCCGCTGCTGAGCCGCACCATGGCCACGGCCGCGCTGGCCGCCAGCCCCGCGCCCGTCTCCAACCTCCAGGTACAGGTGCTCACCTCCCTGCGCAGGAACCTCAACCTCTGGGGCCGCCAGGCCACCCCCAGCCCCCCCGGAGCCCCCCTGGAGGAGCACGCGCTGTGAGGTGGCGGCGGGGACGCCGGGGACATCGGGGACGTTGGGGCGCGGGACGGCGGGGACACCCCACAGGCATCGGGAGATCCCTGGGAGTGGGGACAGCCCAGGGAGTTACAGCCCCCCCCAGAGGTGTGGGATTGTCCCTGGGGTCACCTGGGATCAGAGTGACTCCATGGGACTGTGGCCCTCCCCAGGTGTGGGATTGTCCCTGGTCCTGGGATCAGAGCGACCTCAGGGGAATGTGGCCCTCCCCAGGTGTGGGATTGTCCCTGGGGTCACCTGTCCTGGAATCAGGGTGACTCCATGGGACTATGGCCCTCCCCAGGTGTGGGATTGTCCCTTGGGATCAGGGTGGCCTCAGGGGAATGTGGCCCTCCTCAGGTGTGGGATTGTCCCTGGGGTCACCTGGGATCAGGGTGACTCCACGGGACTATGGTCCTCCCCAGGTGTGGGATTGTCCCTTGGGATCAGGGTGACCTCAGGGGAATGTGGCCCTNNCCAGGTGTGGGATTGTCCCTTGGGATCAGGGTGACCTCAGGGGAATGTGGCCCTCCTCAGGTGTGGGATTGTCCCTGTGGTCACCTGTCCTGGGGTCAGGCTCTCCACCCTGGGATTGGGGCCACCCCCTGAGGTTAGAGTCACCCCATGGGACCGTGATCCCAAGGTGTAGGGTCACCCACCCTGGGGACCCTGGGATCAGGGCAGCCCATGGGATTGGGGTCACCGTGGGGAGGCAGAGCCCCCCAGGAGTGGGACCAGCCCTGGGATTGTTCCTTTGGGAACCTGTGCCCCCCCAGGGTACTGCAGGGACTGTTCCTGGCATCGGGGTCACCCCAGGGAGCTGCTCCCATTCCTGGATTGGGGCCAYCCTGGGGATGTCTCCCTGCCTGGGATTGCTGCCAGCCCCACATTTGGGGTCTCCTGGGAATCTGTGCCTCCTCCTGGAGCTGCCCAGGGGATTGGGAACCCTCAGGATCTGCCCCCTTCAAGACTTACCCACCCTGTGCCTTCCTGGGGCTGCCAGACCCCATTCCCACACCTCTGGGGGAGCCGTGGTGGGGGTGAGAGTTTGGGGGTGTCCTGGGTGGGTTGGGTGGGGGGCACAGCCCCATCCCACCGTGCTGAGCCCCCCCCCGGGGCTGGGGACAGAGAGGGGACACGTGTCCTGTGTTTTGTGTCGCTAAATCTCCCAACGAGCCTGACTCGCTGGTGCTGCTCCCCCTCCCCATTCCCAGCCCCGCTGCCACCGTGTCACCCACCAGAGGCTGGCCAGGAGCGTGTGTCCCCCACTAACCCCCCACTAACCCCCCCGAGCGCCCCCAGCCCGTCCATCCCCGCATGGTGTGCTCGCTTCTCGCACCCAGGCTCCGCACCCGGAGGGGGAGCACGGCCGCCCCCGGCAGGGCCCGGGGGACTCGGGGAGCCGCGGGCAGGGCAGGGTCCCCCCGCCGCCCTCCCGCCCGGGCCCCCGCAGCCTGGCCCGCCAGGACACCTTCGACACGGATGCTCCGGGCAGCCGGGACTCGGAGCCCGGCGATTCCTGCTGCATGGACATCGAGATGGATCCCGTCGAGGAGGAGCCGCCGGGCACTCCCGGGGCCGGCCCGCAGCCCCCGCCCGGCTCCTGGGACGGGGCYGAGCCCGGGCTGCGGGGCCGAGCCAAGGGCCAGGAGCCCCTGGGCCAGAGCGACGGAGAGGGCTGGGGCCGGGACGTTTACATGCGTTAGGATGAGGGGGTGCGGGCAGCGCTGGTTTTGGGGCGCGGGCCAGCCCCGCTGGTTGCCTTTGTGCCCCCGCTTTGTGCCCGGCCAGCAGTGCCCTGGGGGTCTCCCCCTGCCGCAGCCCCCCAGCATCTCCGGCAGGGACAGCAAGTGACCAAAGGGGACCCGGCGTGTCCCAGGCGCGGGGTGGGGGCCGTGCCCCCCTCCCCAGCCCTGCCCCCCGCTTCTCCATGGTGCTCTCGGCTGCGGGGTCCCCGGAGCTGGCCGTGGCCCTGGGGGGGTCCCCGCCAGCTGCCCCCCCAGCCYGGCAGTGCCTGGCACTGCCCCCAGCCCCCTGCCCTGCCGGGGGGTGCATGCGTGTGTGTGCAGGGCTCTGGGGGCTCCCCGCTGCGCCCCCCGCGGTGGGGGGGGGTCTGCATGTGTTTGCCTTGGAGGGGCTCTGCCTGAATTGGGGGGTGGGGGGTGAATCTGAGCCAGTTTTGGGGGTCTAACCTGTGCTAACAGCTGCCCAGCCCTGGCCTGCCGGGGGGGGGTCGTCCCGCTGTCCTGGCACTGCCAGGCCCCGGCCCCCCCCTTTCCTCAGCCCCCCTCCCTTCCTGTTCCAACCCTCCCCCGGCCGTGCCTGGTCCACCGCTCGCCCTGTCCAGCGTTTCCGTCTGTCCGTGAGCCTCTGTCCGTCCCCGCACCCCGGGGCACTGCCTTGTCCTGTGCCCGCCCCGGGGGCGTCCCCTGTGCCCCCTCCCCAGCTCTGCGGGGTGACCACACCAGGGTGGCCTGGGGACACCCCCACAGTCCAGCCCTCACCGCGGGACGGGGCTTGTCCCACCCCTGGGGCAGCCCCTYGCCCCCCACCCCCATTCCTGGGGGTCCCCGGGGTCACTGCCTTACCCAGACCACCAGCCCGGGTCGGGGGGCTTGGGGGGCACCCAGCTCTGCCGCTGCCAAGCCGCCACCCRCGTGTGCCTCAGTTTCCCCCTTTTTTTCGCGGGGGGGGACTCGGTGTCACTGCCTGCCAAGTGCTTTGAGCCCCCCCTGCCCCAGCGCTCGCCCCCGTGGCGGCCAAAAATCCGGGCGGTGGGGACACCCTCCCCCCCGCGGGGCAGAGGGACGTCCCGTAATTTATGTCACTCCACAAACTTTTAATTTAAAGACCCGACAAAAAAAAATGTATTTTATTTATTTATTCTCGTTGACGTGTGTGTGTGTGTGTGTGTGTGTGTCGGGGGACTCGCCCCGCTCGCTTGGTTCTTTGTAATAAACATTTCGGTGAGATCTGCCCCCCCTGCCTGAGCCTGCTGGGGCCTGGGGGGACACGAGGGGACACGGAGGGACACAGAGGGACACTGGGGGACACGGGGAGGATGCGGTCACCGCGGCTGGACCRGGCACGGCTCAGCTCTGCGGTGACCCCGCACTGAGGATGGAGCCAGGACCCGCCCGGCTCTGAGGAAGAGGAAGGAGCGAGGATCCAACGCGGGGGTCGGGGGGCTCCAGCCCCCCCCCCGGGGATGGGTTTATCGGCGCTGGGCCGGCTCGGGACACGCTGTGGTCGCGATATTTACAGATAATAAATTACACGGCGGGCGCTCAGGGCTGCCGGCACCGCCACTCGCTCTTCTCCGGCCGGTACTCGAACGCTCTCCTGCGGACAGCACACGGCGACACCGGTGACACCTCAGCCCTGTCACCCCCCCACCCACCCAGGTGTCCCCCACGCCCCCCGCCCGGCCCGGCACGCCCCGTACTCACTCTCTGGATGGCACCGAGGGTCGGCACACCAGCCCAGCCTGGCACGGGCACACCTGGTTGATGCTGAAGGCGAGACCCCCGGGGGGGACGTGGCAACTCTGTGCCAGTGCCAGGCGCCGYTGGCACACCCGCTCCCCGTGCTGGCGGGCACAGCAGCCGCCGGGCCCGCACTCCTCGTCCCGCTGGCACCGCGCTCCTGGTGGCACAGAAAGCGACATTAGGGGACCCGCAGCACCCCCTGCTCCAGCATCGCATCCCCCCCAGGCTCGCAGAGCGTGTCCCCCCCGTGCCAGCCCCMCACTCACCGTCCTGCCCGGGCGGCGCGGGCTGCTGGCACTTGCCGAACATGCAGACGAGCCCGGGGGCGCAGTGAGGGTCGCGGCGGCAGTAGTGGCCCTCGGGCCGCGTGGGCAGGCACAGCCCGAAGTGCTCGTCACAGAAGTGCCCGTGGGCRCAGGGGGTGGCGGGGCTGCACGGGGTCACCTGCGGAGGACGGGGGGACACGGCACATCAGGGGGGCGTCACACCTCATCCCCCACCCCATTCCATCCCKGACCCCGAGACAGGCTGGGAACGGCGCAAAACCCCGTCTGTTCAAGGTGTGGGGTGATTTTGGGGGGCCGAGCTCTCTGCCAGCTTGGGGGGCTCCATCCGCAGCGCTGCCAGGATTTTTATCTCGGGAAAAGAAAACCCGGCGGCCGGGCAAGGAGGGTGGGGGCAACACAGGGCGCGAACCCCTACAAAAGTCCTGCTCCAGGTGAGGCTCGAACTCACAACCTCGGCATCGCTCGTGTACCGCCCTATAAGTACCGCGCGCTGACCGATTGCGCCACTGGAGCGCCCCGCGCCGCCCGCCGCCACCGCGCCCCCTGGCGGCCCCGCCGCCGCACCCCCGGGTGGAAATGGACACCCCCGGATGGACACGGACCCCCTGTGTGACCCCCGGATGGACACGGACCCCCTCGTGTCCCTTCCTGGTTTCAAACAGACCCCCTGTGTGACCCCCGGATGGACACGGACCCCCCGGGTGCCCCCCGGATGGACATGGACCCCACCGTGTCCACTCCTGGCTGAACATGAACACCCCGTGTCCACTCCTGGGTGGACATGGACCCCGGTGTCCACTCCCGGTTGGAGATGGACCCCCCCATGTCCACTCCTGGCTGCAAACAGATCACCCGTGTCCACTGCCGGCTGGAGATGAACTCCCCCCGTGTGACCCCCGGCCGCCGCCGGACCCCTGTGTCCACTCCTGGCTGAAAACAGACCCCCCGTGTGCCCCCCCGGATGGACATGGACACCCCGTGTGCCCCCCCGGCTGGACATGGACCCCCGTGTCCGTCCCTGGCTGGAATCAACCCCCGTGTCCCCCCCTGGCTGCCCACGGCCCCCGTGTCCCCGTGTCCCCGGCAGAACGCTGTGGGGTCACCGCGGGTGACCCTCGCTCCAAACCCATGCCCTGCTCCCACCCCGGCTGCGGCTTCTGCACCTGCCCCGTGCCCGCTCTGTGCCCACCCTGCTGCAAATTCTGGCTCCAAACCGCCCTGAGCCCACCCTGAGCCCAGCCTGGCTGTAAATTCTGCCTTCACCCACCCCCGTGCCCACCCTGCTGCCACCCTGGGTACAAACCGAGCTCTGTGCCCACCCTGCTGCAAATTCTGAGCCCACCCTGGCTCCAAACCACCCTCGTAACCCTGAGCCCACCCTGAGCCCACCCTGAGCCCAGCCTGGCTGTAAATTCTGCCTTCACCCACCTCCGTGCCCATCTCGCTCCCTTCCAGGCTGCAAATCCCGCTCTGTGCCCACCCTGAGCCCACCCTGGCTATCTCCCATCTCTGCTGCCACCCCGGCTACAAACCCAGCTCTGTGCCCACCCCGGCTGTCCCCTGCTGTCCCCAGGACCCCTCACCCGGCTGTCCCYMCCCTCCCTCACCTCCTCCAGCTCCGTCCC
Source organism: Sporophila hypoxantha (assembly GCA_002167245.1). Classification (NCBI taxonomy): domain Eukaryota; kingdom Metazoa; phylum Chordata; class Aves; order Passeriformes; family Thraupidae; genus Sporophila; species Sporophila hypoxantha. Next base: position 361,751 of record NDFG01000064.1, on the reverse strand, counting down.
GGGGTTCCTGCCCAGGGCTGCGGCATCGGGCGGGTTTTGGGGCAGGGAGAACATCCATGCCCAGAGGTGCCCGGCGGCGGGTGGCAGGARCCAGGCGACGAGGCAGAGGATGGCCGGCGATGTCACCATGGTGCTGGGCGGTGGCGGTGCCAGCCCGGCCGKCCCGCGGGGTTTTTGTAGCCACGGGCGAGCTGGCACCCCGCTGCTAAAAGTGTTTGCCCAGCTAATGGGGTGGGAGGAGGCAATCAGGGGTTAAGGGATTTCCATAATTGCCAGCCTTCCCCTCGGGCTGGGGGGCACCGGTCCCACAGCAAACAGCCCCCCCCCGGGGCAGTCTGGCTCCGGCGCCAGCCCTGGGCACAGCCTGGGGTGCCCTGTGTGCCCCCATAGCTCGGGGGCGGCGATTTTGGGGTGCCCTGTGTGCCCCCATAGCTCGGGGTGGTGATTTTGGGGTGCCCTGTGTGCCCCCATAACTCGGGATGGTGATTTTGGGGGCAGTTTGGGGTGCCCTGTGTGCCCCCACTACTCGGGATGGTGATTTTGGGGTGCCCTGTGTGCCCCCATAGCTCGGGATGGTGATTTTGGGGTGCCCTGTGTGCCCCCACACCTCGGAATGATGATTTTGGGTGTGATTTGGGTTGTCCTTTGTGCCCCCACACCTCGGAATGATGATTTTGGGTGTAATTTGGGTTGTCCTTTGTGTCCCCACGGCTCGGGATGGTGATTTTGGGGTGTCCTGGGTGGCCCCACGGCTCGAGGGGGGCGATTTGGGCACAATTTGGGGAGCCCTGTGTGCCCCCATAGCTCGGGGGGGCGATTTTGGGTGTAATTTGGGGTGCCCTGTGTGTCCCCACACTTCAGGGTGGTGATTTGGGGTGCCCCTACACCTCAGAATGATGATTTTGGGCACAGTTTGGGGTGTCCTGTGTGCCCCCATAGCTCGGGGTGGTGATTTGGGGTGTAATTTGGGGTGCCCTGTGTGCCCCCACAATTCAGGGTGGTGATTTGGGGTGCCCCTACACCTCGGAATGATGATTTTGGGCACAGTTTGGGGTGTCCTGTGTCCCCCCACAGCTCGGGGTGGTGATTTTGGGGTGTTCTTTGTGCCCCCACACCATGGAATGATGATTTTGGGCACAGTTTGGGGCACCTTGTGTCTCCCCACAGCTCAGGGTGAAGATTTTGGGTGCAGTTTGGGGTTCCCTGCGTGCCCCATAACTCAGGGGGTGCAGTTTGTGGTGTCCCGTGTCCCCCCCCATAGCTCAGAGAGATTTTGGGAGCACTTTGGGGTACCCTGTGCCCCCAACCCCACAATTCCCTGGCTTTTCCCCCTTTTCAGAAACTGGCACAGCGGGAACGAGAGGGAAAACTGGGGGGCAAAGGCTGCTACCCCCAAAACGGGCACAGCGGTGGGCACAGGGCTGGCACCAGCCCCGTGTTTGGGTGTCCCCTGTGTCCCCCTCATGCCCACGGGGGTGAGGGGATTGGCACCTTCGCTAACGCCSCCGCGAATGGGCTGCGATAAAGCGCGGCCCTTATCGCTATCGCCCGGCCCTTATCGCAGCTCCCCCCGCGCCCCCGAGCGCGTCCCCCAGACGGTGTCACCTCCGTGTCCCCCAGACGGTGTCACCTCCGTGTCCCCCAGACGGTGTCACCTCCGTGTCCCCAAACGCGCGGGGGGCTCAGCGCCCTCGCCCCCCCCAGAGCCCTGCAATCCACTTCGGGTCCCTCCAGGTGCAGGTTGGGGTGTCCTGTGTGCTCCCACAGCTCGGGATGGTGATTTTGGGGTGTCCTGTGTGCCCCCACAGCTCGGGGTGGTGATTTTGGGGTGCCCTGTGTGCCCCCATAGCTCGGGGTGGTGATTTTGGGGACAGTTTGGGTTTCTCTGTGTGCTCCCACAGCATGGAATGATGATTTTGGGGTGTCCTTTGTGCCTCCATAGCTCGGAGTGGTGATTTTGGGGTTTTCTGTGTGCTCCCACAGCTCGGAATGATGATTTTGGGTGCAGTTTGGGGTGTCCTGTGTGCTCCCACAACTCGGAATGATGATTTTGGGTGCAGTTTGGGGTTCTCTGTGTGCCCCCACAGCTCGAAGTGGTGATTTTGGGGTGCCCTGTATGCCCCCATAGCTTGGAATGATGATTTTGGGGTGCCCTGTGTGCTCCCACAGATCGGGGTGGTGATTTGGGGTGTTCTTTGTGCCCCCACAGCTCGGGGTGGTGACTTTGGGGTGCCCTGTGTGCCCCCACACCCCGGGCTGACAATTTGGAGACCTCCCCTCCCCTGTGTTCACCCTTCCCGGGCCATTCCCGTCCTCGTGGCTCGTTTTCCCCACCTGTGATATCCAGGACGCTCTGTCGGGGTGACACATCCACAATGGGGTGACCCAAATTTTTTTCCTCCGGTGCTCCTGGACCGGCGGGGCCGCCGGATCCGCCCCCTCATCTCCCCCCGCGTGTTTCTGCCAGCGGCGGATTTGGAGCAAAATTGACCACCGCTGCCGGGGCACCATTCACTGTCCCGCATCCGTCCGCCGCTGCCGCGACACTGTCGCGATAATCCCCCCCCCCCCTCAGCGCCCACCACGGGTCGGGTCCCGGAACGGCGGCTCTGCCAACCCCAACTCCCGTCTGGCTTTGGGGTGTTCCACCACCCAAAAGTCCTGGAGGGCTGGAGGTGCGCGGTGAGCGCCTCGGGGGTCAGGGGAGTTTGGGGTTTGGGGTTTGTTTGGGGTTTTGGGGTTTTGGGTTTGGGGTTTTTGGGTATTGGGCGTTTGGGGGTTTGAGGTTTGGGGTTCTGGGTGTGGGGTTTGGGGGTTTGGGGTTTTGGGTTTTGGGGTTTGGGGTTTTTGGGGTTTGGGGTTTGGGATTTGGGGTTTGGGGTTTGGGGTTTGGGGTTTGGGGTTTGGGGTTTGGGGTTTGGGGTTTGGGGTTTGGGTTTTGGGTTTTGGGGGGTTGTGGGTTTGCAGGATTTGGGGTTTTTGGGTTTGGGATTTGGGTTTTGGGTTTTGGGTTTTGGGGGTTTGGGTTTTGGGGTTTTTGGGGAGTTTGGGGTTTTGGGGGTAGGGGGTTTGGGGTTTGGGGTTTTGGCGGGTTTGGGGTTTTGGGGTTTGGGGTTTTGGGTTTTTGGGGTTTTGGGGGTGTTTGGGAGTTTTGGGGGTTTGGGAGTTTGGGGTTTGGGGTTTTAGGGGGTTTGTGGTTTTTTGGGGGTTTGGGGTTTTTGAGGTTTGGGGTTTGGGGTTTTTGGGAACGGTTTTTGGGGGGTTTTTGGGGTGTTAGGGGTTTTGGGGTTTGGGGGTTTTGTGGTTTTGGGGGTTTGGGGTTTGGGGTTTTTGGGGTTTTGAAGGTTGGGGTTTGGGGGTTTGGGGTTTGGGGGTTTGGGTTTTGGGATTTTGGGGGTTTGGGGTTTTGGATTTGGGTTTTGTGGGTTTTTGGGGTTTGGGGTTTGCGTGTTTTGGGGTTTTGGGGTTCGGGGTTTGGAGGGTTTTGGGGCTTTTGGATTTGGGTTTTGGGGTTTTGGGCGTTTTGGGGTTTTGGGGGTTGGGTTCTGGGTTGGGGTTTGGGGGTTTGAAGTTGGGGTTTGGGGTTTTGGGGTTTGGGGTTTAGGGTTTGGGGAGTTTGGAGGTTTGGGTTTTGGGGTTTTGAGGTTTCGGGTTCGGGGTTTGGGGGTTGGGGATTTGGGGTTTGGAGGGGTTTGGGGGGGTTTTGGGGGGTTTGTGTCCTCCAAGGGTATCGGGGACCGGGGGGGCGGACATTCGGGGTGTGGGGCAAGTGGGGTGGGGGTGTCATGTGTGGGGTTGTCCAGTGTGGGGTGGGGGTGTCGCTGTGGGGGTGTCCCTGAGTGGGGGGGCTCAGCCCAGAGCCCCCCCCGCAGCCCCAAGCGGCTGCCGGCAGTGGGGACAGTCCAGGGGATCCCCAAATTTCCCTTCGGTGTCCCAAATCGGCCCCCAAACCCCAAAAAGCGTCCGTGAGTGGGGGTGTCCCTGGGGGATGTCCGTGGGGGGGCTCTGTACGTGGGGGGGGCGGTATCTGTGGGTGGGAGGGGGTTTCGTGAGTGGGGGTGTCCGTGTTTGTGGGGTGTCTGGGACTGGGGGTGTCAGTGATTAACGGGTGTCCGTGATTGAGGGGTAGGGTGGATGGAGGATGTCCGTGTTTTTGGGGTGTTTTGGATTGGGGGCGTCCATGATTGAGGGATGTCCGTGGTTGAGGGGTGTCAGTGATCAAAGGGTGTCGTGTTTTTGGGGTGTACGTGATTCGGGGGTGTCCGTGATTCGGGGGTGTCAGTGGGCGTGTGTTTGTGTGGGTGTCCGTGGCCAGGAGGTATCCATGGTTGAGGRGTGTCCATGTTTGTGGGGTGTCCATATTTTTTTGGGGGTGTCCGTGGGGTGTCMGTAATTAAGGGGTATCCGTGATTKGGGGTATCTGTGGGTGGGGGATGCCCGTGTTTGTGGGGTGTCWKKRATTAAGGGGTGTCCGTGATTGGGGGTGTCCRTGGGTGTGGSGTGTCAGTGATTTAGRGGTGTCTTGGATTAAGRGGTGTCCGTGATTTGGGGTGTCTGTGAATGAGAGACGCCGTATTTTTGGGGTGCCTCGGCTCAGTGACAGTGCTATTCCTGGCGGTAGGGGCGGTTGAGTAGCGGGGGTATAGCTCAGTGGTAGAGCATTTGACTGCAGATCAAGAGGTCCCCGGTTCAAATCCGGGTGCCCCCTCATTTTCCTCCCCTTCTCGGGGGTTCCCCACTTTTTTTCTCACCCCTTTTATTTGCCCCCCAAACACCCCAACAGCGAGGGGACGCGGATGGACGAACATTCCCGAAGCCCCTGGGCGCAGGGGGGTCCTGCTGCCGGCTCTGGCTCCATCCCTTCCTTTCCCTTCCCATCCCATCCCAGCCCTTCCCAATTCCATCCCCACCCCCGGGCCCGCCCCCGGCCCCGCCCGGCTCCGGCTCCGGCTCCGGCTCCGCTCGGTGCGCGGCTCCCGGGGGTCCCGGCCCATGGCGGGGCGCTGAGCCCCCCGACCCCCACCATGCTCTGGGGGGGCTTCCTCCTGCTCTGCCTGCTCCAAGGGGCGCTGGGCGCAGGTACGGGGGGCTGGGGGGGACTGGGGGTGCAGGGGGGTCTCCGCCGTGCTCTGGGGGTCTGTCCGGGGGTCTGTGTGTCCCCTCTCCGCTGTGTATTGGGGGTGTCTCCGTGCACCCCGGGTGGGGGTCCCGCTCCCCTCCCCGTGTTCCCCCCTGCCCCAAAATCTCCGCAGCCAAATTGGGGTGCCCGGACCCCCCCACCTGTGCTGGGCAGCGCTGGGGGGTCCCCATGTAGGATTCCCCCCTTCCCACCGTGGCACGGCTGGCGCTGTCCTGGCTGGGGGTGAGATTTTGGGGAGCATTTTGGGGGGGGGTCTCTGCTCTCTGGGACGCCCCACACCTGCCCGCACTGCCCCCCCTGTGCCCCCCAGGGATGGCCAATGTGACCCCCAGGCACAGACCCCCCCTCTACCCCTACGTCCAGCTCAGCCCTGCTCCCCCCCCCGTGCCTCAGTTTCCCCTCCCGGAGACCTGGCAGCAGAACCCATCCCCGGGAGCTCATTAARCAGCAATTAGCAATTAACTCCCATGGGGTGGCGGTGGGACCCCGCTGCCCCGGGCGGGGGGGGCTGTGCAGTGTCCCCGTTTGGGGACAGACGTCCCGGCTGTGTCCCCGCCGTGGGCGAGCTGCCGTCCCCACCGCCCCCGCCCGCGCCGCGCTGCCAGAACCCTCCTGATTCTCGGCAGATTTGGTCCCAAATGCCTTTTTTATCCTTCCCCCCCCACTCCCCAGCCGTGTTTCCGCCCTCCGCGGGGCTGGGGAGATGCGTGCAGGGGGGGAGGGAGGCGGATTTTGGCTCCTTGGGACCTGCCCTGACACCCGGAGCCCGTCCCAGCTTGGGATGCTTGGGGACATCGAGGACACGGCCGCGCTGGTGCCACACTGGTGCCACACTGGTGCCACACTGGTGCCACTTCACCCTCGCCGGTGTCGCGCTGGTGCGTGGGGGGCTGCCACTGCCATTTGTGGGTGCTGTCCCCAGCTGTCCTCCCCTGGCCGCTGTCGCTGTCACCTGTCCCTGCGGCCACCCCGGWCCCTTCCTCTCCTCTCCATCCCTGCTCACCGAGGCTCAGCCCCCTCAAACTCGTGTCGCAGCCTTGCTGGGGGACACGGCTGACCCCGGCGGGTGCCACTGACCCCTCCCCGTGTGTCCCCAGGACGCCCCCCCGGCAGCGAGGGACGCAGGGCTCGGGACGCGGCCGAGGGGACCCGCATCAGCCAGGACCTGGGGGGCGGCAGCCTGGCCATCGACACGCTGCCCGCCAACGAGACCCGCATCGTGGTGAGTCCCTCCGGAGCCCCTTCCCCCGCCCGGAGCCCAGAGCTGTCCCCAGTCCGGCTCCGGTTCCGTGTGGGGCTGGATCCCACATCCCAGAGGGGATAATTACACCCAGAGGGGATAATTACAACCCTGGGATCGCCCGGATCCCTGCCCCGATCCGGGCCCGGACCCGCTCCCGCCCCAAAGCTGTCCCCAGTCCGGCTCCGGTTCCGTGTGGGGTTGGACCCCACATCCCACAGGGGATAATTATATCCAGAGGGGATAATTACAGCCCCAAGATCGCCCCGATCCCCGCCCGGACCCGCTCCCGCCCCAAAGCTGTCCCCAGTCTGGCTCCAGTTCCGTGTGGGGCTGGATCCCACATCCCACAGGGGTTAATTACACCCAGAGGGGATAATTACAACCCCGGGATCGCCCGGATCCCCGCCCCGATCCGGGCCCGGACCCGCTCCAGACCTGCTCTCGCCCTCAGAGCTGTCCCCAGTCCGGCTCCGGCTCTGTGTGGGGTTGGATCCCACATCCCACAGGAGATAATTACACCCCAGAGAGGATAATTACACCCAGAGTGGATAATTACAATCCCGGGATCTTCCCGACCCCTGCCCAGATCTGTGCCCTGACCCCGGCCTGGTCCCGCTCCCGATCCCCTCCTGCCACCAGAGCTGTCCCCAATCCGGCTCCGGTTCTGTGTGGGGCTGGATCCCACACCCCAGAGGGGTTAATTACATCCCAGAGGGGTTAATTACACCCTAGAGAGGATAATTACAACCCCGGGATCGCCCGGACCCCTGCCCAGATCTGTGCCCCGATCCGGGCCCGGACCCGCCCCAGAGCTGTCCCCAGTCTGGCTCCAGTTCCGTGTGGGGATGGATCCCACATCCCACAGGGGATAATTACACCCCAGAGAGGATAATTACACCCAGAGTGGGTAATTACAGCCCCAAGATCGCCCGGACCCCCTCACGGATCTGTGCCCCGGTCCGGGCCCGGACCTGTTCTCGCCCCAAGAGCTGTCCCCAGTCCGGCTCCGGTTCCGTGTGGGGATGGATCCCACATCCCACAGGRGATAATTACACCTCAGAGGGAATAATTACACCCAGAGGGGATAATTACAACCCCGGGATCCCTCCCAGCCCTGCCCGCTCCATCCCCGGGTGCTTGGCTGACACGCGGGGACAACGCCGCTGTCCCCCGGTGGCAGTGCCAAGGGGGGCTCCTCTGTTCGGTGTCACCTTGTGGGACACCTCCCTCGGCTCTCCCAGCCTAATTACCCGCCCTCAATTAGCTCCGGGTTATTTGTGGCGGCGGGAGTTCCCCGCGCTCTCAGAGGGGGATGGGAGGGGTTTTTGGAGGACGGTGACATGTCCCGCTGGTTTTGGTGGCACTCAGGGGACAAAGTGGCTGTTTTCACTCTGCTCCAGCTCATCCTTCAGGGATGGAGAGCAACCATGGAAAAAAATCCCAGTGTGGAAGGGTTTAAAAATACCCCAAAACCACCAGTGACGTTTTGSAGATGCTGGGGAACCACAGGGAGGGTGTGATGGTGCTTGAGGAGGGAAAAGCAGCAATTTCCCAGGAAATTTTTGGGATCTGCCCCTGGATTGAGGCCACGGACAAGGTCACAGGTGCATCTCACCCTGTGCAAGGCCTGGAGGGGTTTTTCCCTCTCTCCTCCCAAAATACCCCAGGTTTGGGGGTATTTTATTATTTATTATTTAATAAACAATTTTTTCTACTTTTCTCCAAAAAATATTTTTTTCCCAAACCAATTAAAAAAACCCCAAACAATTAAACCTACTTTCTAAGAAAACCCTTCAAAAATTCTCTCCCAAATTTACCCTAAACCAAAACAAATACATTATCCCAGATTTATCCCGGATTTATCCCAGATTTTTCCTGGGATTTTCCTGGGTCTATCCCAGATTTTTTCTGGGTTTATCCTGGATTTATCCTGGGGTTTTCCTGGGTTTATCGCGGATTTTTCTGGGATTTTTCCCAGATTTTTTCTGTGTTTATCCTGGATTTTTCCTGGATTTATCCCAGGTTTTTCCCTGGATTTATCCCATGTTTTTTCTGGATTTATCCCAGATTTTTTTTCTGGATTTATCCCGAATTTTTCCTGGATTTATCCCAGGCTTTTCCCTGGGTTTTCCCTGGGTTTGTCCCAGGATTTTCCCCTGATTTTTCCTGGATTTATCCCTACTTTTCCACACTGGATTTATCCCTACTTTTCCACACTGGATTTATCCCAGATTTATCCATACTACCCTGGATTTTTCCTGGATTTTCCCCTGATTTTCCCTGACTTTATCCTGGATTTTCCCCTGATTTTCCCTGGATTTATCCCTGCTTTGTGTCGGGCGCCCTCCCACCCTGCAGGTCACCCCGTGTCACCGTGTCCCCGTGTCCCCTGTCCCCRCAGGAGGACAACCACAGCTACTACGTGTCACGGTTCTACGGCCCGGGGGACGCGCGGCGCCGCGGGCTCTGGGTGGACCTGGCGGCCGCCAACGGGAGCCACGTCAGGGTGCACGGGATCCTCTCCAACACGCACCGGCAGGCCTCGGTGAGCCCTGGGCGTCCCCGTGTCCCCTGGGTGATTCCTGTGCTGTCCCCGTGTCCCCTGGGTGATTCCCGTGCTGTCCCCGTGTCCCCACGCCAGGCGGGGGTGGCCCAGGGGCAGCGGGGGCCCTGTGAAAGGCTTGGGGAGCTCCAGGGTTTGGGAAGTGTTTGGGGCCTCCTGGTCATCCCAGGGATGAAGGAACCTGCAGGGTTTCTCTCCCCATCCCTCTCCCCAACCCTCTCTCCATCCGTCTCCCCCCATCCCTTTCCCCATTCCTCTTTCTCCCATCCCTCTCTCCCATCCCTCTCTCTCCCCATCCCTCTCTCTTCCCATCCCTCTCTCCCCCTTCCCAGAGTTTTCCCGAGGGCTGATTGTGTCTCTCCCTCTCTCCACCCCACAGAGGATTGTCCTGTCCTTTGACTTCCCCTTCTAYGGCCACCTCCTGCGGCAGGTCACCATCGCCACCGGCGGTGAGCGGGGCGGGACACGAGATCCATGGGATCCATGGGATGGGTTCGGATCCATGGGAGGGGATCTGGGATCTGTGGGATGGGATCCATGGGATGGGATGAACGTGATGGGATGGGATCCATGGGATGGACAGGATGATATCCACGGGATGGGATCTATGAGATGGGATGGTCAGGATGGGATCCATGGGATCAATGGGATGGGATCCATGGGATGGGATCCATGGGATCAATGGGATGGGATCCATGGGATGGACAGGATAGGATGGGATGGGATCCATGGGATCCATGGGATGGGATGGAATGGGATCCGTGGGATGGGATCCAAGGGATCCGTGGGATGGGATCCATGGGATGGGATCCATGGGACCCATGGGATGGGATGGGATGGGATGGGATAGGATCCATGGGATGGGATGGGTTGGGATGGGATGGGATGAGATCCATGGGATGGGATGGGTTAGGATGGGATGGGATGAGATCCATGGGATGGGATGGGATGGGATGGGATGAGATCCATGGGATGGGATGGGATGAGATCCATGGGATGGGATCCATGGGATGGGATCCATGGGATGGGATGGGATGGGATGGGATGGGATGAGATCCATGGGATAGGATCCATGGGATAGGATCCATGGGATGGGATCCATGGGATAGGATCCATGGGATGGGATGGGACAGGATGAGGTCCATGGGACTGAGGGGTCGGGATGGGATCCATGGGATCAACGGGATGGGACGGGATGGGATGCAATGCCCACAGCAGGGCCTGGACATGGATCTGGCTCTACCCTCACCCCCCATCCCTGAGCCCCAGGGAGCTCAGAGATTGGGGTCCAGCCCTTCCAACCCCTCCCTGCACCCCAAATCTCCTTGGGGAATCAGCAGCTGCTGCTCCCTCTGCTCCTGCAGAGACAGGGGGGCACACAGCAGGGTCAGAGGGGAAATCCAGAGGGACAAAAAACGGAATGGGTGAGGCAGGAAGGAGGAGGGTGAGCTTCATCCTCTGCCCACTCAGGTTTCATCTTCACGGGGGACGTCATCCACCGCATGCTCACGGCCACCCAGTACATCGCTCCCCTCATGGCCAACTTCAACCCCAGCTACTCCCGGAACTCCACCGTGCAGTACCTGGACAATGGTGAGAGCAGCTCCCCCTGCTCCTYCCTCAGCCAGGTGGGCTGGAGACCCACCTGGGTCAGCTCTGCTCAGCCCAGCTCTGTCACCTGTGACGGTGTTCCCAGGGGTCCGAGGATGAGGGAAGAGACGAGGATCTGACTCCGTGTTTCAGAAGGCTTGATTTATTATTTTATCATATATGTTACATTAAAACTATCCTAAAAGAATAGAAGAAAAGATTTCATCAGAAGGCTAGCTAAGAATAGAACAAAAAAGAATGATAACAAAGGCTTGTGGCTCAGGCTCTCTGTCTGAGCCAGCTGGGCTGTGATTGGTCATTAATTAGAAACAACCACATGAGACCAATCACAGATGCACCTGCTGTATTCCACAGCAGCAGATAACCATTGTTTACATTTTGTTCCTGAGGCCTCTCAGCTTCTCAAGAGGAAAAATCTTAAAGAAAAGATTTTTCATAAAAGATGTCTACGACAGTCACCCCTGAGGCAGGAATGGATCAGAAGATCCCTCTCTGTCCCCATCCCTCTCTGTCCCCATCCCTCTCTGTCCCCATCCCTCTCTCCCCATCCCGTTTTGCTCTGCTCCCAGTGGATGCTGCAGGTTGGGGGGCTGAGGTGGAGGTTGGATGGAGCAGGAGGAGAGGGAAGGACTGAGCAGCTCTGSTCACCCCCAGGGACGGTGTTTGTGGTGCAGTGGGACAAGGTTTACCTGCAGGGCAAGGAGGACATGGGCAGCTTCACCTTCCAGGCCGCCCTGCACAGCAGCGGGAGGATCGTCTTTGGCTACAAGGAGGTGAGGGGATGGGGCAGGAGGGTCCCTGTGGGGCTGGGAGCGGGGTTGGACATTCCTGAGATGTGTCCCAGCCTCTGTCCCACCCTCTGTCCCCGGGCAGATCCCTGTGCCAGTCCTGCAGATCAGCGCCAGCCAGCACCCGGTGAAGGCCGGGCTCTCCGACGCCTTCATGGTGCTCAACCCTTCTCCTGACGTGCCTGGTGAGTCCCTGGGGGAGCTGATCCCACAGGGAGAGGGCTGGAATCCTCATCCTGGGGGATTTCAGGGTGGGAGGATGCCCTGCTTGGATTCCCAGCGAGTGTGAGGAGGCTGYGGGGTTTGCCTGCCCCTCACGTTCCCTGTGACCCTTTTTGGGACCTCTTTTGGGAATCTCTTTTTTGGACCCCTTTTTTGGGATCCCCTTTTTGGGATCCCCTTCTGGGATCTCTTTCTGCAACCCCTTTTTGGGATCCCCTTTTGGGATCTCTTTTTGGGATGCATATCCCCATGGCCTCATGCTCTGGCTGGAGCTTTGCCCAGTCCACAACCTCCAGGAGCTTTTTCCTGATTCCCAGCTGATGAGGAAGAGGAGGGAAATCCAATCCTTCCTCAATTCCAAAGGGGTAGGGCAGGAGATTTTTGGGGGGAAGCGGCTGCAGGAGCCCTGGGAGCTCGAGGTGGTGCCTTGAGAAGGCTGAGCTRGAACTGAGGCCAGAATTACAGAATAAAGCAGGGATTGATTCAAAGCATCTCCTCAATGGATCCACCTTGGGCACCACAAGAGCCCAGCAAGGGCTGCACCCAAAGTGAACCCAAATGGTCCCAAAATGAACCCAAAATGGTCCCAAAATGAACCCAAATGGTCCCAAAATGCATGACTGCTCACGAGGTCTCACTTTTATAAATTCTGCTCCTTTTGCATATTGGAGTTCATTGTCCAATTCCAGCTTTAGCCCATTGCAGTCCCATCCCTGATTTTCTCTCTCCAGCCCACGTTGTTTGTGCTCTTGGGCTGAGATTTGGATCATTTGTCCTTGGTGCCCAGCTGGAGCAGGAATTGTTTTGTCTCCCTGCTCTGTGCAGAGAGCTCACCATCCCATAATACAAAGCCCAGACCCACACACTAAAGCAGCACAGAATCTAAAAAAAAAAATAAAAACTAAAACCTGAGGCATCAGGGGGAGTGAGTCAGAGCCGAGTGATGTTTGTTTGGAGCTGTTTGGGAGCGGCTCTGGGGCTGGAGCGTGGCCCGGGCTGGGCTGGGCCTAGCTGGGCCGGGCCGAGCTGGGCTGAGCTGGGCCAGGCCGGGCTGGGCCAGGCCAGGTTGGGCAAGCTCCGAGCCCCTCCTGTGCCCTGGCACCTCCCAGCCTGTTGGATGAAGTTTTTTTCTGACCCAGAGATGGGACAACTGAGAAGCATTTAAAAAAAATTTATTCTATTTTCACTCTCATGTGAAGGGTGAGACAATACAGACATTATCATTAACTCCATCGCAATCAGAARCCAATTATTTCCTAATTACAACACATTATAAGTAGTTTTTTTGGCTTTTTTTTCTGTTTTCCCCTTMATGGACCGGTGACACAAACCCCAACCCATCCTCACTCCTGGCAGCTTTGGAGAATTTCCTACAAATCCATTTCCCAGCCCAGCCCTCCTCCAGGGGCACAACCCCACACCTGGAGCCATCTGTGCCTTTCAGCAGCTTCCCCAGAGCCCGGCCCAGCCCTGGGCAAGGGGGTTTAAGCCTGGCCCAGCCCTGTGCAGGGGGTTTAAGCCTTGCAGGGGGGTTTAAGCCTGGTTTAAAGCCCAGGCTCTGTTGCAGAGTCCCGGCGCCGCACGATCTACGAGTACCACCGCGTGGAGCTGGACACCAGCAGGATCAGCAGCCTGTCAGCTGTGGAGTTCACCCCGCTGCCCAGTGAGTGCCACTGCCCCTTGGGCACCCCAAATGCCACCCACAAACCCCAGCAGCCTCGGAATCCCAGCCTGAGCAGGCAGCCGAGGCAGGGCTGGGGGTGCTGGGGGGTCGATGCCGCGCATCTCGCTTTGGGGTTTGGGGTCTGTGGGGTGGTGGAGAGAGGGGGTGATGTCAGCAGGGAGCAGCTCAGGACCACCCTGGGGAGCAGCTCAGCCCGTCCTGGGGTCCCCAGGGAGAAGCTCACCCTATCCTGGAGTCCCCAGCTCATCCCCACCCTGGGGTCTCCAGCCCATCCTGGGGTCCCTGGGGAGCAGCTCAGCCCATCCTGTGGTCCCCAGCTCATCCCCCTCGGGTTCGGCTGGCTTTTCTCTGTCCCGAGATGTGCTGTGTGGTCCTGGAGCAGTCCAGGGCTCCGAAGGAAGAGACYGGACTCTCTGGAGTTCGGTCTTCAAATTGTTTATTATTTCTTATCTATAAAATTTCCTCCCTGCCGAGCAGAGGTCTGTTCAGCAAGGCAGCCAAGGCACTCTGACCGCCCCCGGGGCGGTGTTGTCATTTTTATACTATAAACTACGTACATCATATTTACCTTTATTTTCCAATATCCATCACCTATGTTAGACAGTGCATTTCTATTCTAAACCAATCCCCAAGTGCCAACACCACAGCAGAAAATGGAGAACAAAGAGAAGGAAGAAGAAGGGCGAGACACGCCCTGATCCCTCCATCTTGTCCCCATAGCCCACATACCAAAAATCCTAAAACTTATATTTTTACCCCATGTGCATTCTATAAAAACACCCTTTAAACCTGTGTGACCTTCCAATTCTCACACCAAGGTGGCAAGTCGTTCATGGGATCAAAATCCAGCCACCAAGTGTCCTGGGCATCGTGCCAAGATCTCCGAGCCCCTCGGTGGGGTCTCAGGGGTCTTGGGAGGCTCCGCACATCCGAAGTGATGTGCTGAACTCCCACACATCCCCACCCTGGGGTCTCCAGCCCATCCTGGGGTCCCTGGGGATCAGCTCATCCCCACCCTGGTGTCTCCAGCCTGTCCTGGGGTCCCTGGGGTGCAGCTCACTCCATCCTGAGGTCCTCAGGGATCAGCTCAGCCCATCCTGGGATCCCCAGCTCAGCTCATCCAGGGGTCTCCAGCCCATCCTGAAGTCCTCAGGGAGCAGCTCAGCCCATGCTGGGATCCCCAGCTCAGCTCATCCAGGGGTCTCCAGCCCATCCTGGGGTCCCTKGGGAGCAGCTGACCCTGTCCTGAACGGTGCTTGGGACATTTGTGTTTCTCTCTGTGGCCAGGGAGCTGCCCCAGCCTGGCTGGAGCCTCTCTCCTCTCTCCYCTCTGTTTTTTGCAGCCTGCCTGCAGCACCAGAGCTGTGAAACGTGCCTGAGCTCGGAGCTGACCTTCAACTGCAGCTGGTGCCACGTCCTGCAGAGGTCCTGCCACCATCCTCTCCCCTGCCTGCTGCCCCGTGCTCTTTCCATCCTTTTTTTTTTGGGATCATTTCCCTTTTTTTTGTTGTTTTTTGGGGTGCTGAGGTGCTGCTCYTGGCCCCACAGCTGTGCTTCAGCCGTGACCCGATCTCCAATTCCAAGCCACACCAAGGCTGCATTTCCTGGGTTTTTTTTAGTCCTGGAACAAGCTGGGACCTGAGGCAGGACTCAGATTTTTGTCAGTGAGCTTAAAAATGAGGGAAATTTGTCCTGATTTGGGCTGGGATCAGTGGAAGGGCAGGGCAGGGAGGGGACAGCGTTGGGGACACTCGGTGTGAAACAGCCCCTGCTCATCAGGAATGGGGCCAGCAAAGCTGTTGGGGTGGAATTTCCTGATTTTTTTGGGGTTGGATGGAGGACGTGGAGCTGTCCCTGCTCTCCTCCAGCTCGGGCAGGGTTGTGCAGAGCAGATTTAATGAGATGGAGCTGCAGGATTGATTGAGAGCTGGTGGCAGGGGAGGGGACCCAGTAACACAGATCCTGTGCCGTGCAAACCCCGCTCTGCTGAGGGCACCTGCCACCCCCTCCCTGTCCCCTGAGCCACCCCAGAGCAGCTCTGGGTCCCTGTGACACCCCTGAGCAGGGTGGTGGCCCTTGGCAGTGACAGTGGCTCCGTGGCAAAGGGACATTCTCGTCCTGGGGTGGCTTTGGTGACAAAACTCCAGCCTGGGTCTGGTTTGGGCTGGGCTTTGTTCAAACCCTTCCTTGTCCTGCTTGTTCCCAATTCCAGGGTTTGGCAGGTGGGATTTTGTCAGAGCATGGAATGGTTTGGGTTGGGAAGAGACCTCAGAGTCCCTCCAGGGCCACCCCAGGGCCACCAGTGCCACCAGGGCCACCTCCCCCTGTCCCAGGGGACACTGCCAGGGATCCAGGGGCAGCCACAGCTGCTCTGGGAATTCCATCCCAGCCCTTTGCCACCCTCTTTAACCCCTTCTCGCCCCCTTTAACCCTTTTCCACCCTCCTCTAACCCTTTCTCACCCCCTTGAACCCCTTTTCACCCCCTTTAACCCTTTTCACCCTCTTTAACCCTCCCTCACGATCTTTTAACCCCTTTTCACCCTTTTAACCCCTTTTTACCCTCTTTAACCCTTTCTCACCCCCTTTGATCCTTTTCCACCTTCCTCAAACCCTTTCTCACCCTCTTAAACCCTTTTTTACCCTCCTTTAACCCCTTTTCACCCTCTTTAACCCTTTTCCACTCCCTTTAACCCCTTTCACCCTCTTTAACCCCTTTTCACCCTCCTCTAACCCTTTCTCACCCCCTTTAACCCTTTCACACCCTCTTTAACCCCTTCTCACCCTCCTCTAACCCTTTCTCACCCCCTTTAACCCCTTTTCACCCTCTTTAACCCTTTCTCACCCAGCTGCTGTTGCTGGTGGTCACTCCTGTCCCCTGGCTGCCAGCCCCACGTCCCTGGGGACAGCTCAGCTTCCCAGTGGGAATTCCAGCCGGCCAGAACGTTCTGGAAATGCAGATCTGGAGCAGGAGGGCCACTGTCATCCCTGGCTTCCAGCCAGGCTGGTCCTGCAGATCCTCCCCAAAGAGCTCCAGCCTTGGAGCTGACATCCCAACCTCGTGATCCCAACCCCCAGCTCTCTCCTAAATAATAMAATCTGTATTTTTTTAACCTCTTCTGAGCCCATAATTGTGACAGGAACTGGACTCAAAGCAAAGATCTCAGAAGTTTCTTTGTGGTTTCTCCCTTTCCCCCGGTGGGTAAATGGATTTTTGCAGGGGTTGTTTGGGGTTTGAGCCTTTCCCAAGGTCAGAGCTCTGCTCCATCCCCTGTTCCTGCAGGGAATTCTCGGGCTGGTGTTTGCCTGATGTCATCTGGAGCTCCTGCAGTGTTTTTCCTGTGCAGATGTTGCTGGAAGGAGCCCAGGGAACCTCGTGGGTCTCACAGCCTTGCCCTGGCACCGAGTCCGGGGAGTGGAAACTCAAACTCAGCCCRGGCCTCTCTCCTGATTTCCCCTCTGCTTTTCTCCTGATTTCCCCTCTCCTCCTCATTTCCCTCTTCTTTTATCCTGGTTTCCCCTCTCATTTTTCCTGATTTTCCCCTCTCCTTTTCTCCTGATTTACCCTCTCCATTTCCCCTGATTTTTCTCTTCCTCTTCCCTCATTTCCCTCTCCTTTTCTCCTCATTTCTCTCTCTTTCTCCCAATTTCCTCTCCTTTTCTCCTCATTTCCCTCTCCTTTTCTCCCAAATTTCCCCTCGTCATTTTCTCCCAATTTCCCCTCTCCATTTTCTCCCATTTCCCCTCTCCTTTTCTCCTGATTTTCCCCTCTCCTTTTCTCCTGATTTACCCTCTCCATTTCCCCTGATTTTTCCTCTCCTCTTCCTCTCCTTCATTTCCCTCTCCTTTCTCCTCATTTCCCTCTCCTTTTCTCCTCATTTCCCTCTCATTTTCTCCTTCATTTCTCTCCTTTTCTCCTCATTTCTCCTCCTTTCTCCTCTTTTCCCTCTCCTTTTCTCCTCATTTCTCTCTCCTTTTCTCCTCATTTTCCCTCTCCTTTTCTCCCAATTTCTCCTCCCTTTCTCCTCATTTCCTCTCCTTTTCTCACAATTTCCCTTCTCTTTCTCTCCTATTTTCCCCTCTCCTTTTCTCCTGATTCCCCCTCTCCTTTTCTCCTAATTTTCCCTCTCCTTTTCTCCCAATTTCCCTCTCCTTTTCTCCTGATTTCCCTCTCTTTACTCCCATTTCCCTCTCCTTTTCTCCAATTTCTCTCTCCTTCTCTTCCAATTTCCCTCTCCTTCTCCTATTCCCCTCTCCTTTTGTTATCAGTTTTAGCCACACCGTGCTGTAAATGCTTTAAATTATAATCTAAAAATACCCCTCATGGTTCCTACTCAATGCAACTTCTATTATATATATTTCTTTATATATATATATATATATAAATAATATTTTATACATAATATTGTTCTCTTTTTATTGTTTCTTTAAACTATCCAGTTTTATTGCCAGGCCACCTGTTGAAACTTGTTTCTAATTTTCATTTTCTCTCAACAATGTCTCTCCTATGCAATCTAATTTTTAAATCAACATTCTTATCTCAAAGTTTATACATCAATGTACATTCTGTGAACTTTTTGTTGAGTTTTAAACATTTCCTATTTCCCATATACCTGGCCCTGGATAATCCTGCATTTTCCCCACAGGTGCTCCAGTGGCTTTGACCGGTACCGGGAGGAGTGGCTGAGCTACGGCTGCGCCAGAGGTGAGCACGAGAGTCCCAAAAAATCCCAAGTTCCAGATAAATCCCAGTTTCCAGGCATAAATCCCAGTCCCAACTCCCAATAAATCCCAGTCCCAACCCCAAATAAAATTCCCAGTTCCAGTCCCAGTCCCAATAAATCCCAGTCCCGAGTCCCAATAAATCCCAGTTCCAGTCCCAATCCAAATAAATCCCAGTCCAGTCCCAAGTCCCAATAAATACCCAGTTCCAGTCCCAATCCAAATAAATCCCAGTTCCAGTCCCAATCCCAATAAATCCAGTCCAGTCCCAATACAATCCCAGTTTCAGTCCCAATCCAAATAATCCCAGTTCCAGTCCCAATCCCAATAAATCCCAAGTCCCAGTCCCAATAAATCCCAGTTCCAGTCTCCTAATCCAAATAAATCCCAGTTCCAGTCCCAATCCCAATAAATCCCAGTCCCAATCCCAATAGATCCCAGTCCCAACCCCAATAAATCCCAGTTCCAGTCCAAATAAATCCCAGCCCAATCCAATAAATCCCAGTCCCAATAAATCCCAGTTCCAACCCCAATAAATCCCAGTTCCAGTTCCAGTCCCAATAAACCCCAGTCCCAGTCCCAATGACCAGTTCAATCCCAATAAATCCAGTCCCAACCCAATAAATCCAAGTTCCAATCCCAATAAATCCCGTCCCAGTCCCTTCCTGAGGGCAGGGAATAGGCCAGCTCAAAAAATGGATGTGTGACCCACAGGTTCTGATTAAGACTGAGCATCCCTTGGGATTTCCCTTTGGATTATCCTTTATTCCCTTTAGATAACCCTTTGGATATCCCTTATTTCCCTTTTAGGATACACCTGTAGATCATTCTTTATTCCCCCTTAAATATCCTTTATTCCCTTTACATCCCATATCCCCCTTTATTCCCTTTATTCCCGTTATTCCCATGTATTATTCCCCATTTTCCCTTTATTCCATTCTCCCATTTTCCCCTTTCCCCCTTTATTCCCATTATTCCCTTTTTCTCTTTATTCCATTCCCTTTATTCCATTTCCCCCTTTATTCCCATTTTCCCCCTTTATTCTTAATTTTCCCTTTATTCCCATTTCCCATTTTCCTTTATTCTTATTTTCCCTTTATTCCCATTATTCCCCCTCCTCCTGGAGCGTGACTCTTACTCACTGCAGGCAGGAAGGAACGAGCCCTGTTTGTGTCCCGGGAGCAAAAACTCACAAGGATCAGCTCTGACCAAACATCTGCTTCTGCTTTGGCCTTTTCTCTTTTTTTTTTTTCCTTTTCTTCTTTTTTTTTTAATTGTTCCTTATTTTGTTTGCTTTTCGTGGTTTGTTTGTTTGCTTTCATTTTGATGGGCTTTTTATTTTGTGTTTTTTTTGTGTTTTGGTTTTTATGTTTGTTTGGGTTTTTGTTTGTTTTGTTTGTTGTTTTGTTTGTTTTGGGTTTTTGTGGTTTTTGGGGTGATTTTTTAGTGATTTTATTCTACTTTCCTACTGAAAATTCAGCTTATTTCAACAGATCCTTTGAGGTCACTGGACCCCATGGGGTCACCTGAGGTGCACGAAGGAGGGATTGTCCCAGGATTCTTCCCAGGATTTGCCCCAGGAATTTGCCCCCAGGATTTTCCCAGGATTTGTCACTTGTCCTGCTGAAATCCTTCCCAAATTTTCCTCTCCTTCTCCCTGCTCTGGGTCACTTCTGGCCCTTCTCCCCCTCCCCTGCAGTGTTTGACCACCCCACAGAGCCCTCCTGGAATTCCTGCTGGCAAAACCATCTCCCAAATTCTCCTTTTAACCCAAATTCTTCGTTTTTTCCCCCACCAGTCGGATGAAAAGACCTGTGAGGATCTGGCGGAGGGCGGGCACTACTCGGCGCCCCGGGCAGCTCCGTGTCTGTGTTCACCCGGCGCTGTCACCTCCCCCACAGCCTCGCTCTTCCTCGACAGCCTCACCACCGAAGGTGGGTCCTGGACAGTGACCCTGGCCCTGGGGGTGTCCCTGGACAGGTGACACAACCCTGGGGGTCCCTGGACAGGTGACACCAAACCTAGGTGTCCTGACAGGTGACACCAACCTGGGGCGTGTCCCTGGACAGGTGACTCAGCCCTGGGGGTGTCCCTGGACAGGTGCACCAAACCCTAGGTGTCCCTGACAGGTGGACACACCCTGGGGGTCTTCCTGGACAGGTGACTCCAGCCTTGGGGCCTGCGTGACTCAGCCCTGGACAGGTGATCTCAGCCTTAGGTGCCCTGGACAGGTGACACCAACTCTGGGGTATCCCTACAGGTGATTCCAGCCTGGGTGGCCCTGACAGGTGACACCAACCCTGGGGTGTTCCCAGACCTGTGACCCCGACCCGGGGGTGGCTGACAGCGTGACCTGCACAACTGAGCCCTGGGAAGGTGAATCCCCCATCCCTGGTCATCAGACAGGTGACCCCACACCTACACCCCTGATCCTGATCCCTGGACAGGTGACCCAGCTCTAGCAAGTGTCCTGGACAGTGATCCCCCATCCCTGACCATGCAGGTGATCC
Source organism: Sporophila hypoxantha (assembly GCA_002167245.1). Taxonomy (NCBI): domain Eukaryota; kingdom Metazoa; phylum Chordata; class Aves; order Passeriformes; family Thraupidae; genus Sporophila; species Sporophila hypoxantha. Next base: position 341,270 of record NDFG01000064.1, on the reverse strand, counting down.
CCCCATCCTGAACTCAATCCCCAGACAGGTGACCCCCCCAGCCCTGAGCTGACCTGCACAGGTGATTCCCCATCCTGATCCATGGCAGGTGATCCCCCATTCCTGATCCCAATCCCTGAACGGATGAACCCCCATCCTGATCCTATTCCCTGTGACAGGTGATCCCATCCTTGATCCTGACCCCTGAACAGGTGACCAACCCATCCCTAATCCCTGGGGAAAGTGATCCCCACAGCCCTGAACCCAATCCCCAGACAGGTGACTCCCTGATCCTGATCCCTGGACAGTCTTCCACCTCCTCAAAAAGCAAATCCAAATCCAAGTAAACACCAGATGGTTTTGGAGCAGAATCCTGGAATGGTTTGGGTGGAAGGGACCTCAAATCCCATCCAGTCCCACACCTCCCACCATCCCAGGTGGCTCCAAACCCTGTCCAAGCCTGGCCTTGGACACTCCCAGGGATCCAGGAGCGGCCACAGCTGCTCTGGGATTCCATCCCAGCCCTCCCCACCCAAAATCTTCCCAAAATCCCCTCCCAAGTTCATTTCTCTGGCTGGATCTGGTGAAGTTCTGCAACCCCAGGAGGTGATTTTGGGTTGGAAATCAAAGCTCACCCCATCCCCAGGGGCAGGGACACCTCCCAGCATCCCAGGGTGTCCAAACCCCATCTTTGGGGAAGGATGAGAGCAGGAGATGATGGGAAGGGCAGCCAAGAGGTGACACCCGGGGCAGTGAGGCACGCTGGGAAGAATTTTGGGGTTTTTTCCAGCTTTTTTTATCCATTTGTGAAGGTCAGCGAGCAACCAAACCCTGGTGGGGAGAATGCTCGGGATCCTAAAGGGGTCAATCCCAGAGAGAGGGGTTTGGATTTCACTGGCGCCAGGACTCTCAGCCTGGAATTCCCGCGGTGATCGCTGATTTTTTGGGATTGCTGCTCCACAAAAAGCCCCGATCTCCCCTGGAGACCCCCGGCATCCAAAGCTCCRTAATCCCATTAACGCGGGGCCGGCTCCGCCGATCCTGGCGCAGGTAGCGCCGCAATTTGGCTGCTTAATAGTCCCTAACGCAAAGTGCTAATTAGGATAAATAGAAAGGAGCGTTGGTAATTGTCCTTCAGCGCCGGGAAGGAGCTGGGTGGGGGAACGAGCTCCTGCCTGGCAGGGCTGACTTGGAAAGGAGCAATTAAAGGCAAGGAGGGAGGGGGGGGTTGGAACTCCGCCACGAGATTGTTTTCCAGCCCGTCGCTGGTTCTTGGAAAAAAGGAACAAGAGGCTCTGTGTGACACAGAGCATGAAGTTAATTTGTGATCTTGGAAGGGAGCAAACGGCAGCTGCAGCGGGAGGAGAGTGGGGAACAGCAGAGGAGCAGCTCCACCAGAGAGGGGAGCTGGCCCTCAGTGTCYTCTTCAACCAGCCAGGTTCCACATCCTTCCCACCAGGCCAGATCCCTGGATCCACCTCCTCACTATCCCAGATCCCTGGATCTGTTGTCTTCTCCAACCAGCCCAGATCCCTGGATCTGTGTCCTGTCCAACCAGCCTGGGAATTCTGGATCTGTGTCCTGTCCAACCAGCCTGGATCCCTGGATCTGTGTCCTATCTAACCAGCCCAGATCCCTGAATCCACATCCTTCCCACCATCCCAGATCCCTGTGTCCTTCCCAGTCAGCCCAGACTGGTGGATCTGCATCTGTCCCACCAGCCCAGATCCCTGGATCCACCTCCTCACTATCCCAGATCCCTGGATCCACCTCCTCACTATCCCAGATCCTTGGATCTGTGTCCTCCTCATCAGCTGAGCTCTCTGGATCTGTGCCTTCTCCACCCAGCCCAGATCCCTGGGTCCTCCTCTTTCCCAGTCAGCCCAGATCCCTGGATCCATGTCCTCCCCAACCCTTCCAGCCCCTTGGTTCTGCTCCTGGAGCTCTGGTGCACAGCCAAGCCCGGGAATTCTGGACTGGGATTTGGAATCCAAGCCTTGGGAATTCTGGATTGGGATTTGGAATCCAAGCCTTGGGAATTCTGGATTGGGATTTGGAGGCTGAGCCCTGGGAATTCTGCGTCAGGGTTTGGAATCCCAGCCCTGGGAATTCTGGATCAGGATTTCACCCCGGTGAGGACGATCATGTGGAGCCTGCTGAGGGACAAAGCTTTGTCTGGTAGATCCTGGTCCTTCCAGAATGAGCCACGGAATGGAAGGGGATTTTGAGCATCCTGTGGGTTTATTTGGGATTTGGGGAGTGGATTTTGAGCATTTGTGGGTTTTATTTGGGATTTGGGACGTGGATTTTGATCTTCCCATGGGTTTATTTGGGATTTGGGATGTGGATTTTGATCCTCCTGTGGGTTTATTTGGGATCTGGGAAGTGGATTTTGATCATCCCGTGGGTTTATTTGGGATGCAGATTCCATAGGCTGAGCAGGGACACGCAGTGATGGATCAAAGCTCCCACAGGGAGCAGAACAACCCCTCGACCTCTTCCTGGGGACATTTGTGCTCCAGGTGCCACCTCAGGGAAGGAACCTCACACACCACACCCCACACAGCCCCTGGCATTTTCCAGGTGCTTCCCTTGCCCACAGAGATTTAAAACTGCCCAGAAATCCCATCCTGGGAGGAGGAATTGGGTGGGAAAACTGAGGATATCACTGAAAACTCCTGATTTTCAAGAGATGCAGGATGATCGTTTGATTGGAGAGACACAAGGAGATTATGAATTACATATAGTAGCTTTTGAAATTATACCGCTATTTATTTATGGACTACACCACAAACAGAATTTTTGCTAATTTCTCATATTTAAAGATTATTGTTGAGTATGAATAGGCTCACCAATTTTTAAACCACTAGAAAACTCTGTGAGATAAAGATTGCATATTTATCATTTTAAATCTTTTTTAATGTTTGTGCTTATATTTTTGAGACCACTGTGAATTGGGGCTGTGTGAATAGAAAATCTTATTTAAAGTTTTACACATTTTGTAAATAATCCTTTTTTCAATTTCTGTGAAATTTATTACATTTTCCTGTTTCTTAGGAAATATAAATTTGACTAATTTTAAAAAATAAAACCAGACTTGAGGCTTGGGGAAGTGAAATCACGGCCAAGAAATTCCTTCACATTCTCAGTCAAATTAGAGTTCAGAAATAACTTTCTCTTTCTAGCACATAGAAAGTAATTAAATATTTACCCAGAGAAAATTTTATAATTTTATAAATAATTTTAAATTTAAATTTTTATTAAATTAAATTTAAAATTTTTTAATTTTAAATTTTAATAAATTTGAAATAATTTTTAATTTTTAAAATTTTGTAAATAATTTTATATTTTTAAATTTTAACTTTTATTACATTTTAAGAATTTTTAATTTTATAATTTTGTAATATATTTGTAAAATTTTAAATTTTTTATACATTTTAAGATATTTTTACTTTTTAAAATTTTGTAAATACTTTGAGATTTTACATTTTGTAAATATTTTTATAGCTTAACTTTATAATTTTGTAAATAAAAAAAAAAAATTCATCTACGTTTTTTTCTGAAAGCTCCTGACTTTGCCATTTCCCCCAGGGAGCAGCCTGCCCTCGCGGGGCGCGGGCGCCCCGATCCCCACGGGCACTGTGGTGGCATCCGTGTGGCCGTGCTGGTGCTGGCCGGGGCCATCCTGGCCGGATCTACATCACGGGCACCCCACGTCCAGCGCCGCCCTTTCTTCATCGAGGTGAGCCAGCAGCTCAGGCCCTGCCTCGAGGATCAATCCCATCCTCCTCATCCTCCCACTCTCCTACCCACATAGTACGGCAGACGACAGCAAGAAGAGAGAATTTTCCATTTCCCCACTTTATTCTAATTTTCCCTTTATTCCCATTATCCATTTTCCTTTTATTCTTATTTTCCCTTATATTCCCATTATTCCCCTCCTCCTGGAGCGTGACTCTTACTCACTGAGGCAGGAAGGAAACGAGCCTGTTTGTGTCCCGGGAGCAAAAAACTCACAAGGATCAGCTCTGACCAAACATCTGCTTCTGCTTTGGCCTTTCTCTTTTTTTTTTTTCCTTTTCTTCTTTTTTTTTAATTGTTCTTATTTTTGTTTGCTTTTCGTAGTTTGTTTGTTTGCTTCAATTTTGAATGGTGGCTTTTTATTTGGGTTTTTTTTGTTTTGTTTTGGTTTTATGATGGTTGATGTTGGTTTTTTGTTGTTTGTTTGTTGTTTTTGTTTGTTTGTGGGTTTTGTGGTGGGTTTTGAAGGGTGTGATTTTTTAGTGATTTTATGCTACTTTCCTACTGAAAATTCAGCTTTATTTCAACAGATCCTTTGAGGTCACTGGACCACAAATGGGGTCACCTGCAGTGCACGAGGAATGGTGCCAGGATTCATCCAGGATTTGCCCCCGATTGCGATCTGCCCCCAGGATTTTTCCCGAGATTTGTCACTTGTCCTGCTGAAATCCTTCCCAAATTTTCCTCTCCTTCTCCCTGCTCTGGGTCACTTCTGGCCCTTCTCCCCCCTTCCCTGCAGTTGTTACCACCCCACAGAGCCCTCCTGGAATTCCTGCTGGGCAAAACCATCTCCAAATTCTCCTTTTAACCCAAATTCTCGTTTTTTCCCCCACCAGTCGGATGAAAAGACCTGTGAGGATCTGGCGGAGGCGGGCACTATCGGCGCCCCCGGGCAGCTCCGTGCTCTGTGTCACCCGGCGCTGTCACCTCCCCACGCCTCGCTCTTCCTCGACAGCCTCACCACAGAAGGTGGGTCCTGGACAGGACCCTGGCCCTGGGGGTGTCCCTGGACAGTGACACCAACCCTGGGGTGTCCCTGGACAGGTGACACCAAACCCTAGGGGTGTCCCTGGACAGGTGACACCAACCTGGGGGTGTCCCTGGAGGTGACTCCAGCCCTGGGGGTGTCCCTGGACAGGTGACACCAAACCCTAGTGGGTGTCCTGACAGGTGACACAACCCTGGGGGCTGTCCTGGACAGGTGACTCCAGCCTTGGGGGTTCCTGGAAGGTGACTCCAGCCCTGGACAGGTGATCTCAGCCTTAGGGGTGTCCCTGGACAGGTGACACCAACTCTGGGGTATCCCTGGACAGGTGATTCCAGCCTGGGGGTGGCCCTGGACAGGTGACACCAACCCTGGGGTGTTCCCAGACCTGTGACCCCGACCCTGGGGTGGCCTGGACAGGTGACCTGCACAACTGAGCCCTGGGAAGGTGAATCCCCCATCCCTGGATCATCAGACAGGTGACCCCACACCTACACCCCTGATCCTGATCCCTGGACAGGTGACCCAGCTCTAGAGGTGTCCCTGGACAGGTGATCCCCCATCCCTGATCCATGCAGAGTGATCCCCCCATCCTGAACTCAATCCCCAGACAGGTGACCCCCCCAGCCCTGAAGCTGATCCCTGCACAGGTGATTCCCCATCCCTGATCCATGGCAAGGTGATCCCCCATTCCTGATCCCAATCCCTGAACGGATGAACCCCCATCCTGATCCTATTCCCTGTGACAGGTGATCCATCCTTGATCCTGACCCCTGGACAAGGTGACCAACCCATCCTAATCCCTGGGACAAGTGATCCCCACAGCCCTGAACCCAATCCCCAGACAGGTGACTCCCTGATCTGATCCCTGGACAGTCTTCCACCTCCTCAAAAAGCAAATCCAATCCAAGTAAACACCAGATGGTTTTGGAGCAGAATCCTGGAATGGTTTGGGTGGAAGGGACCTCAAAATCCCATCCAGTCCCACACCTCCCACCATCCCAGGTTGGCTCCAAACCTGTCCAAGCTGGCCTTGGACACTCCCAGGGATCCAGGAGCGGCCACAGCTGCTCTGGAATTCCATCCCAGCCCTCCCCACCCAAAATCTTCCCAAAATCCCCTCCCAAGTTCATTTCTCTGCTGGATCTGTGAAGTTCTGCAACCCCAGGAGGATTTGGCTTGGAAATCAAAGCTCACCCCATCCCCAGGTGCAGGGACACCTCCAGCATCCCAGGGTGTCCAACCCATCTTTGGGGCAGGATGAGAGCAGGAGATGATGGAACGGCAGCCAAGAGTGACACTCGGGGCAGTGAGGCACCTGGGAAGAATTTTGGGTGTTTTTTCCAGTTTTTTTATCCATTTGTGAAGGTCAGCGAGCAAACAAACCTGGTGGGGAGAATGCTCGGGATCTAAAGGGGTAATCCAGAGAGAGGGGTTTGGATTTCAATGGTGCCAGGACTCTCAGCTGGAATTCCCGCGGTGATCGCTGATTTTTTGGGATTGGCTGCTGCACATAAGAAGCCCCGTCTCCCCTGGAGACCCCCGGCATCAAAGCTCCATAATCCCATGTAACGCGGGGCCGGCCCGGCGCATCCTGGCGCAGGTAGCGCCGCAATTTGGCTGCTTAATAGTCCCTAACGCAAACGTGCTAATTAGGATAATAGAAAGGAGCGTTAGGTAATGTTCTTCAGCGCCGGGAAGGAGCTGGGTGGGGAACGAGCTCCTGCCTGGCAGGGCTGACTTGGAAAGAGCAATTAAGGCAAGGAGGGAAGGGGGGGTTGGAACTCCCGCACGAGATTGTTTTCCAGCCCGTCGCTGGTTCTTGGAAAAAAGGAACAAGAGGCTCTGTGTGACACAGAGCATGAAGTTAATTGTGATCTTGGAAGGGAGCAAGACGGCAGCTGCAGCGGAGGAGAGGGAAGCATAGAGAGCAGCTCCACAGAGAGGGAGCTGGTCCCTCAATGTGTCCCCTCTTTCCAACCAGCCCAGGGTTTCCCATCCCAACATCCCCTTCCACCAGGGCCCAAGATCCCCTGGATCCACCTCCTCGACTATCCAGATCCCTGGATCTGTTGTCTTCTCAACCAGCCCAGATCCCTGGATCTGTGTCCTGTCCAAACCAGCTGGGAATTCTGTCTGTGTCTGTCCAACCAGCCTGGATCCCCTGGCATCTGTGTCTATTAACCACCAGATCCGCTGATCCACATCCTTTCCCACCAGCCAGATCTCTGTGTCCTTACCCAGTCAGTCCCACATTGGTGGATCTGACATCTGTCCACCAGCCGATCCCTGGATCCACCTCCTCACGTATCCAGATCCCCTGGGATCACCTCCTCACTATCCAGTCCTTGGATCTGTGTCCTCCTCATCAGCTGAAGCTCTCTGGATTCTGCTGTCTTCTCCACCCAGCCGCAGATCCCTGGATCTCTCTTTTCCCAAGTCAGCCCAGATCCCTTGGCATTCCATGTCCTCCAACCCTTCCAGCCCCTTGGTTTCTGCTCCTGAGTCTCTGGTGCCAGCAAGCCAGGAATTCTGGATTGGATTTAGATCCGAGCCTTGGAATTCTGGTTTGGGGATTTGGAATCCAATGCTTGGGAATTCTGGTCAGGGTTGGAAATCCCAGCCCTGGGAATTCTGATCAGGAAATTTCACCCGGTGAGGGCAATCATGTGGAGCCTGTTGAGGACAGAAGCTTTTGTCGTGCTATGATCCTGGTCCTTCCAGAATGAACACGGAATGGAAGGCGGATGTTTGAGCATCCTGTGGGTTATTTGGGATTTGGGGAAGTGGATTTTGAGCATCTGTGGTTTTATTTGAATTTGGGACGTGGGATTTGTGACTTCCCATGGGTTTATGTTGGATTTGGGATGTGATTTTTGATCCTCCTGTGGGTTTATTTGGGATCTGGAAGTGGATTTTTGATCATCCCGTCCGGTGATTTTGTTGGTGATGCAGATTTCCAATAGGCTAGAGCAGAGGATACACAAGCGACTCGCCTCGCAGTGATTCAAAGCTCCACAGGGAGCAGAACACCCCTCGACCTTTCATGGGAACATTTGGTGCTCCCAGGTTGCCACTTTCAGGGAAAGGACCTCACTACACCACATCCCACATCATGCCCCTTTGCATGTTCCAGGATGCTTCCCTTGCCCACATGAGATTTTAAACTGCCCCAGAAAATCCTCATTCCTGGGGGTGAGGAATTGGTGGTGGAAAACTGAGGATATCACTGAAATCTCCTGATTTTCTGTTTTTGCTCTGTTTCTCCTTTCAGATGACACAAACTCAACCAGTTTGCAGGAGGAGAGGGTAAGGAAGGCCTTTACTTACTATACTGGGGTTTTTTTAAAACTTAATTTTTTGCAATAATTTGTGGATTTGGACAAGGAATAGAACAAATACTTGAATATTTATTAAATTTTTGTAATTTTTTAAATTTGTAAATTTAAAAAACTGTAGATTTTCAATTTTAAATTTTAATTTTGTAAAATGTTTGAGAATTTTATTAATTGTTAATTTTTAAATTACTTTTAATTTTAATTTATACATTTTAAGATTTTAATTCTAAATTTTGTAAATATTTTTATATTTTATAATATTAAATGTTATCATATGTAAGAATTTTTAAAAATTTTGTAACTAATTTAAATTTTATTTTAAAATTTTATAAATTGAATAATTTTAAATTTTAAAATTTTTGTAAATAATTTTATAATTTTAAATTTAACTTTTTTATACATTTAAGAATTTTTAATTTTTAATTTTTGTAATAGTTTTAATTTTAAATTTTATTCTTTAAAGAATTTTTAATTTTAAATTTTGTAAATACTTTGAGATTTTAAATTTTGTAATATTTTTATAGCTTAACTTTAAATTTTGATAAAAAAAAAATTAATTTTTTTCTGAAAGCCTCTGACCTTTGCCATTTCCCCCAGGGAGCAGCCTGGGATCGGGGTCCTTCTCCCATCTCAGATCCCTGGATCCATGATCCTGGATCTGTGGCCTCTCCACCATCTCAGATTCCTGGATCTGTGTCCTTCTCCCATCTCAGATCTCTGGATCCATCATCCTGGATCCTGGATCTGTGTCCTTCTCCCATCTCAGATCCCTGGATCTGTGCCCTTCCCCCATCTCAGATCCCTGGATCCATCATCCTGGATCTGTGTCCTCTCCACCATCTCAGATTCCTGGATCTGTGTCCTTCTCCCATCTCAGATCTCTGGATCCACATCCTCCCCATCTCAGATCCCTGGATCCATGATCATGGATCTGTGTCCTTCCCCTATCTCAGATGCCTGGATCCATGTCCCTCCCACCATCTCAGATCCCTGGACCCATGATCCTGGATCCTGGATTTGTGTCCTCTCCACCATCTCAGATTCCTGGATCTGTGTCCTTCTCCTATCTCAGATCTGTGGATCCACATCCTCCCCACTATCTCAGATCCCTGGATCCATGATCCATGATCCTGGATCTGTGTCCTTCCCCTATCTCAGATCCCTTGATCCACATCCTCCCCATCTCAGATCCCTGGATCCACGTCCCTCCCACCATCTCAGATCCCTGGATCCACGTCCCTCCCACCGTCTCAGATCCCTGGATTCATGATCCTGGATTTGTGTCCTACCCCATCTCAGATCCCTGGATCTGTGTCCTCCCATCTCAGATCCCTGGATTTGTGTCCTTCCCCATCTCAGATCCCTGGATCTGTGTCTTTCTCCCATCCCAGATCCCTGGATCCGTGTCCTTCCCCTGGCTCAGATCCCTGGACCCATGATCCTGGATCCTGGATCCGTTTCCTTCCCCATCCCAGATCCCTGGATCCATTTCCTTCCCCATCCCAGATCCCTGGGTCTGTGTCTTTCTCCCATCCCAGATCCCTGGATCCGTTTCCTTCCCATCCAGTGAGATCCATCCATTCCAAAGAACCCTTCTGAAGCATGAAACAACATTTTAAAATTCACTTCTATCACTCAAAACACTNGCCCGCAGCTCAGCCCTGCCCGAGGAATCATCCCATCCTCCTCATCCTCCCACTCTCCCGGATCGGGGTCCTTCTCCCATCTCAGATCCCTGGATTCATGATCCTGGATTTGTGTCCTCTCCACCATCTCAGATTCCTGGATCTGTGTCCTCCCCACTATCTCGGATCCCTGGATCCATCATCCTGGATCCTGGATCTGTGTCCTTCCCCTATCTCAGATTCCTGGATCTGTGTCCTCCCCACTATCTCGGATCCCTGGATCCATCATTCTGGATCCTGGATCTGTGTCCTTCCCCTATCTCAGATCTCTGGATCCACATCCTCCCCACTATCTCAGATCCCTGGATCCATGATCCTGGATCTGTGTCCTTCCCCTATCTCAGATTCCTGGATCTGTGTCCTTCTCCCATCTCAGATCCCTGGATCCATGATCCTGGATCTGTGTCCTCTCCACCATCTCAGATTCCTGAATCTGTGTCCTTCCCCATCTCAGATCTCTGGATCCACATCCTCCCCATCTCAGATCCCTGGATCCACATCCTCCCCATCTCAGATCCCTGGATCCACGTCCCTCCCACCATCTCAGATCCCTGGATTCATGATCCTGGATTTGTGTCCTTCCCCATCTCAGATCCCTGGATCTGTGTCTTTCTCCCATCTCAGATCTCTGGATCCACATCCTCCCCACTATCTCAGATCCCTGGATCCATGATCATGGATCTGTGTCCTTCCCCTATCTCAGATGCCTGGATCCACATCCTCCCCATCTCAGATGCCTGGATCCACATCCTCCCCATCTCAGATCCCTGGATCCATGTCCCTCCCACCATCTCAGATCCCTGGATTCATGATCCTGGATTTGTGTCCTTCCCCATCTCAGATTCCTGGATCCGTGTCCTTCCCCTGGCTCAGATCCCTGGACCCATGATCCTGGATTCGTTTCCTTCCCCATCTCAGATCCCTGGATCTGTGTCTTTCTCCCATCTCAGATCCCTGGATCTGTTTCCTTCCCATCCAGTGAGATCCATCCATTCCAAAGAACCCTTCTGAAGCATGAAACAACATTTTAAAATTCACTTCTATCACTCAAAACACT